>CM062816.1:239186012-239599781 GCA_031772625.1 Pinus tabuliformis | reverse complement strand
GGTTTGTTTGGTTTCCTTCTCACTGCCCTTCTTCCTATCTCTTTTAGATTTTGCAGCCTGAGGCTGAAACTCTCCCCAAAATAGAAAATGCTCCCAAGTTCTCCTGTCTTTCCTTAATTGTCTTTCAACTAATAACTTAATTGCCTTTCAATTAATAACTTTATCAAACTTTTATGGTAAATAAAATGAGAGGGTACATTTGTTCTAGCTCGAACTCGAGCAACCATGTGTTTTAAGCTTTCTAACAGGAAATAAGAAGCATTGATTCTTAACCGACCAACCAAATAAGCCAGAAATAAGAAGCATTGATTCTTAACCGACCTTCCAAATGAGCCAAAAAACGGAAATGATACAGGTTGACACGGTTGTAGCGCCCCTCACAAGTAAAATAACACTGAGCGATCCACAACAAATAGTGCCATTCATCTTTTAACCACGACCTCTGCACCCCTACTCTCCAATTCATTTCTTTGAATTCATCCTTTAAAAAGAAAGGTACATCAACACTAGCTAAGATATGGCTTCTGAAGGCTCTTTCTCCATCTGTGGGCAAACCTGTAACCTCAGAGATCAATTCCTCTGTCACCTAAAAAGAAATTCCTCCAACAACCACCCGTTATCCGTTGAAGCCTTGGGCAAAACGCTCTGGCTACTTCGTCGTGAAATTCAATACAGCGTCTGAAGAATTCCTCCCATCCGGCTTCTCGAAACTGTTGCTTGATCTCCGAGTATATTTCAAGAAGATCAGCCCTTTCGACTCACTTCTGTTTAACTTTCCGCTTTTTCCCATTCTCCTTCGCAGCTGAACGAACACACAAAAACAGGGGATCAAGATTCGATCCTTGATCTCCGACGAGCACTCAACAAACCGAGCGGTTTTAGCATAAACAATAACAATCATAAGTGATACGGGTGATCTTTTCTATATGCGGTAATTCATTTAAAAATGTGTCAGGTCATGTACTGTGATAACTTACTGACAATAGATAAGAAAGAATTTAACCCTGCGATTATGAATTTTGAACCCACATACCTCTCAGTGACAAAAATTATCCATTCATCACATGATCTCACATTTTAGAATAATCAGAGCATGTTTAAGAAATGATTGCTCTTTTGCTAACGTGGAATATGTCAGCGCAATATAAAACAAAAATTTGAATTCCTTCGTTTTAGCGTTGATACTCTGGTTGTCCGCGAAGTTTCATTTTTCTTCATTTTCAAACACCCGATAATGCTGACACTCCCATTGTCAGCATATTTTTAAACTTTCAAAACTACAATAGCATTGATATTCCAATTATCAGCGTTTTTCCCTGCTTATTACAATTTTTTCGTTGACACTGCAATGATCAACATTTGTAAAAAAAATTCAAACTTAACAAATATGATAACACACTTTGTGCATAAAATCAATTGCTCCATATTGGAAATTTGATAGTGAAATGTATATATTTTTTAATGATATAGTATGTAAGTGTTGATTACATGCATACATTCTATGCATAAAATCAGTTGCTTCCATTTGATAGTGAAATGTGTAATATTTAATGATATAATATTTGATAGTGAAATGTATAAATATTTTAATGATATAATATGTATGTGTTGATTACATTTACGCATAACACTTTATGCATAAAATCAATTGCTCCCATATTGAAATTTGATAGTGAAATGTATATATTTTTTAATGATAGTATGTAAGTGTTGATTACATGCATACATTCTATGCATAAAATCAGTTGCTTCCATTTGATAGTGAAATGTATAATATTTTAATGATATAATATTTGATAGTGAAATGTATAAATATTTTAATGATATAATATGTATGTGTTGATTACATTTACGCATAAAATCCATATTGGAAATTTGATCTTGAAATGTATATTTTTTTTAGATATGTGTTCCATTTAAGAACCTGTTTTCATTGATGAAAAATATTTTAAAATGTGAATATTTAAAAAATGTAAATCATGACATTCATTCAAGCCAAAAAAATGAATAAATAACATTTTTGAGCTAGAGGCTCATTCTACAAGAGTATGAGGGGATGTGTAAGTTTGTCCATCGGTCAGTGCTCCATTAACAAAAAAAAATAAAAATGAATATGTTGTATAGTATTTAGAAATAAAAAAAATGTGAATGAGATGTTTAAATCTTATACTTTTTGAAAATATTTTAACAAGAAATTTAAATAAACTATTTGAAGATGTATGTTAACTAATTTATGTCCATATCAACTTCATATATATATAAATGTAACTTCATATATATATTAAAAAAAAAAAAAAAGTTTTTATGGTTAAATTTTTATTTGGTCTTGTATATATTCTATTTAGCATTCAAAATACAATTTAAACAATGAAAATAACACATTGTATTTTGCAATCTAAAAAAGTTTGCAATTGAAGAAATTTAATCTCTCATGTTAGATCTGTACTTAAGATGGATCTATGCTAGTAATATACCAATATTGAAATAAAATGATGTGTGGTTTGACAGCTAGGTTTGTTGGGTGAAACCAACAAGGCCATTGTTCAAATCTCATTGAGTATAGTGTCCTGCTATGGTCCCCTCCCGGCGTGAGCTCTCATAAGAATTTAGTATATCTAGTAAGTTGTCGGATGTACTCTTGGTGTTATAGTGGCAGCTACGAGGGTTGATCCTAAGGTTGATCCTAGATTAGGCCCGAGTCTCTAGTCTTGCCAAAATCATAAGAATTTAGTATATCTGGCTTGCAGGTTGTTGGAACTCTTGGTGTTATAGTGGCAACTATGAGGGTTGATCCTGGGTCTCCCTTTGATATAAGAATTTAGTATATCTGACTTGCAGGTTGTTAGAACTCTTGGTGTTATAGTGGCAACTACGAGGGTTGATCCTGGGTCTCCCTTAGATTAGGCCTGATAGTTAAATCATAAGAATTTAGTATATCTGGCTTGCAGGTTGTTGGAACTCTTGGTGTTATAGTGGCAACTACAAGGGTTGCCAGGTTGTTGGAACTCTTGGTGTTATAGTGGCAACTACAAGGGTTGATCCCGGGTCTCCCTTAGATTAGGCCTCGGATTCACCACATTGTTAAAAAAAGATATATACCAATATTGAAAATTTCAAATATTTCATATATAATTGAGACGCATATTTTTTTAAAATAATTATTACATAATAAGGGTGGGTAAGTGGTGTATACAGGACTTCCATAATTTTCATTCATTAACATATATTAAAATATAAAAAATTATGATAGATGATCTAGATTTAATAATTTAGAAATTTCTTCATTATATACATGATCCAATGGAGAAATAAAAAAATTTCAACCTCCACTCATGTCTTGTCTTGTCTTGGTGTTGGTGTTACAAATTCAGCCTTACAAATAAGGCCAATATTTTGTATTTTAATAGCTATTGGTATTTTCAACTTTTGTATTTTAACAACTATCGGCATTTATCAGCCATCCATTTGATTTTTATATGGCTAATTATATCAAATAATCAGCCCCTTCCCCATCCCATCTGAAGAGATTTTCTTCGGCCTGCTTTGCAATTTACCTCATCATTTACCCGTGGTTGTGAACGGTGGAAAACAGTTGGTGATGACCACATTTTCTTCTTTTGATCACCACCGATTTAACGACCACAGCTCATGACTCCTCCCCCGCTTTCAAATCCGACTCCATCCCTGATCAAGGGATCGGAGGGTCAGGATCCTTTGAATCGCCATTGTTCTCTGCAAATCCACTCTCCTTACCTGTACGCCCTTATGTGTATAATATCGACCTTCCTCTTTATTACAATTTTGTGTCATGTTTGAGTTAGGTTTTTATCATTCTCTAGGGTTCACCCATGGAGCTTTAATTTGCTCTGTCATCCAGTGAAGGGTCCATCCAGTTGGGTTGAAGTTGTATACGTGCCATAGTATAATATACTGTTTAAGGGTTCCTCTTGATTGAATATTGTGTTACTGTATCTTGTGTCTTAGGATCCTTGTTGCGAAGATTCCATATAATGGACTCGTCTACCATCAAATCCTTGTGATCTCTAGCCCTTATAGACGAATGGGTGTTGCTCAACACAAACCTGAGAGCTCAAAAATGTCAACACATGTGCCTATGGTTTCTTGTGGCTTAGACATTGGATTGAATTGAACATGTGCCTCTATGATCTCTGGCCCTTGTAGACGAATGGTGTTTGCTCCAATTATGTCAACATATGCCTCTATGGTTACAAATCGCACATGTATCTATGGCTTCTTTCTTCCTAAAGGATTGGATTGAATGGAAATGCTTGTTTATCTTAATGGAGATTGTTTTCATTGTTATGGTATGTTATGTTTAGATTGTTTTTATTTCATTATAACACTTGTTTTTATTGTCTTGATTTTTAGAACTTTGTTGAAACACTGAATGGTTTCGTCACTCATTCTTAACATGAGACTGGCACTAATAGGGAAGGTTGCTTGCTTATTTTGAATACAACCCACCTTATATTCAATCTATTGTGCACGTACCATGGTTGTCACCTTTTACACACAAGAGCAACGCCAACAACCCACAGCTCCAGCTCCATATACACGAGGAAAGTTTCAAAACTTGCACCCCCAATTATTCTACAAGTCATCTCATGCTCAAAGCCCAAGGGGTCCCACCTTCCTCCTACAAACACCCATGCCACCATGTAACACTGCGCACTTAAATATGTGAGAATCACTCCTTTTTTTCTTCCACGCTTACCTCAATACAATTTTTCTTTCTTCAAAATCTCTATATACATGATTCTTATCCCAATGGGGATCAACCATAAGAGAGTGATTTCTCCATTAACAAGATAGTTGATTGGTTGAAGCAATTTTCCTTGCTTGCTTGGTCAAGCGTTCCTTCTCCTCCATGTGATCTCTTGTGATGGTACATGTTTGTCAAATAACAATTGAGTATAATTTCAACAACTATAATATCTGATCTTCCTCTTGGCGTTTTTCCACATCAATTGTAAAGATTGATGTGTCATAGCATATAAGTTCCAGAATATTATGATCCTTCTGCCAATATGTATAACAAAAAGTGAGGCTTCCTACTAACATAATGGTTGATTGATTATGAAATGAATATGCTTGCTTGCTCGACCTTTCCTTCCTCCTTTCTGGAACATGATGCACACATCCATGTGCCTGAAATAATAGTGAGATAATCATATTTGACATCTTGGGATGGCTTCTTCAACTATGAAATCTCCTCTCCTCCCCTCTCTATTTTTTTGTGAAGAACTAAAAACATTTTTAGTTTTTAATCCATAATTTTTATTATCATCAAAGACAAGGAAAATAGATGAAATTATTTAACTTTTTATCCAGAACTACGATAAATTTCAGCTACTCGACTCACTTGTAGCACCCAGAAGCTACAAGATCATTGGGAGATCTAAACTTGGTTTACCCTGATAAGAGATCCATGACCCAAAACTAAGCCACCAAAACCAAGCTGAAGTCCAATCTGGATGTTTTCTAATCATCGCCCCTCACTATTCCTAGCGTGGGAAGACTAAGAAACCCCCTTGGGCCATAGTTTCATCCCTTCATGAGCTAACGGCTTGCCATTGCCAAACTTTTGAATAGACTATCACATCAAAAACGTAGACAATGAAATCAAAATTTTATTGAATTCAAAATTCTGTATGCATCCACATCAATGACGAAGCAATATACAAAATAGTGCCAAATGCCAATGTTTCGCATCAAATGAAGTATAACACCACTAAGAAGCCATCTTAGCATCATGGTTGTAGTAAGCATCACTCCTGCCACTACCAACCATACTCGACTAGGAGCCAAAGCAAGGTATCTCACAATTTTGTGCCCTCCAAAGCCTTTACAAAAAGCTAAAGCAAAACCTCTCACTTTGTTCTTGGAAAAATCCTCAAGGTTTGAATAAAAGAATCTTAATGTGGAACAAAATCTGGCTGAATCTATAATATTGTAACTTACAATTATTTGGATATCACATAAACAACAACCACAAATCAAAGAGGACTCATATGACATGATATTAAACCACTAGCAACCACCACAAACCAAAGAGGACTCATATAACATTAGTGATATTAAACCACAAGCAACAACCACAAATCAAAGAGGACCCATATGACATGATATTAAACCACCAGCAACATTAGTACCAAAGTGACAAAAAATGTTATCATGTCAACATGGGACTTGCATCCCACCACCAGTGCCTTGATAAGGAATGTTTTTTGGTGTGAGCAATGCCTTGTAATTTACAAGGTAGATTTTTAAACTCTTCCTTCTCCCATTTAGCACAGAGATTTGAAAGCTAAGTGAACAAAAAAGACAGGCCAAGGAAATTCAATTTCAATCTGGAGGGGAAATCCACTTACCTATGCTGAGACCCAGAAACATAAAGTTGTGCAATGTATCTTTTTGTTTGCACTGATGAAATATAAAATATAAAGTGCACTCTTTGAAGGAAAAAAAATATCCTGAGTGGGAAGAAAGAGGTTTTTGTTTGTTCATACATTCGCTCAGTGCTCAACAAGTTTAATCACAATAGCAACTATGGTCATCTCTAGAATGGGCACTTCCAAAACCTCGAATCTGATGTACAAATGAAGTGGAAACAAAGAGATATCAATGCACTGGCTAGTATTGTTCTCAGCTTGGGGATGAACAGGTGCTACAAGGGATAGCTGCAAAGACTTTGAAAGAAGCATGGGAGGGGACACATAGATGAAGATAGAAGGGGCAAAGAATTCAACCTCAAAGATATTTTGAGAGACAAATCATCCATATTGACTGTCTAAAGGAGAAAATATTAGTAACCACATCAATTAGTTTAGGTCACTACTAAATGGCAGGACTGAAGTCAAAAGTTAGCGGTTAGATAATGCAACCACCCTACCCTTCCAGCAAGTTGAATAAAGTCTTATGATAGTCTGGTGGTTAGATTAAATAACCAAGTTCAGAAATTAGCACTTGCCCAAGCTACAACTGCGTTATTAGATGTTCAAGAAACGAGGAGAAATAGCCTTGTTTTGTAGACAAAAGAAAGCTGGTTCTGAAATTCAAACCGGTAGGGATCAAAAGCAGAGAAAGGGAACAAAAAGTACTTCTGAGTCTACTTTGCCAAAGAAGAATGTCAAACAGATCAACTTTTCTACAAATCAAGAAGATATTTTCTATATGTTAGAGGTATCTTCTCCAAGGGAGGAAGACAAACTTCTTGTATTCTGGTACTAAACAACACATGACATCCCATAGAGATCTGTTCACAAGACATGAGCTATGATCCCAATCCAAGCGTGTTTACAAGGCAGATGATAACAGTAGTGATGTTGCAAGTCAACGGTTCATAATCATGTATTGCCGAGATTGAATATATAAGATAATCACAATTTGCATGCACCAAAGTTGAGGAAGAAATGCCTTCAATGAGTTAGATAGTAAAAATCAGGTACACTGAATGCTAGGGGATTTGCAGCAGGAAGTAGTACATGGGATGAGAGAAGGAAACCTGTGCTACAAGTTTCCCTATATGGTTCTAATTTGACAACAAGCCTTGCAAGTGTAATTAAGTGAGGTACGTAATATTGAATTGTGGCATGGAAGATTAGGACATCTTAGCATACACATACTTGAGCAAATAAAAATAGAATGTCTGTATGAAGAACTGAATGATACTTCAGGGTTTTCTAAAAGTTGTGTTTATGTAAAACAACACTGAACATTGTTTAAAAGGTGATCCAATATAAGGTTGAGGATTCCTGCACTTGGTTCACATATGAATTTGTGGACTAATGCAAGCTTCTAATCTAGGAGTACATTGCCAATTTGCCACATTTATTGACAACTTTTCTAAAGAGATATAAGAAAAATTGGAACTATTGGAAACATTCAAATTCTTTCGTAAGTTAGCTAAAAATCCAGATTTTGGAGAAAATATGTTAGTGTCAAGAACCTTAGCAAAATGATGGTAGAGACTTGATGATGAGAAATATACACAATGTAATATGTAAAAGCCACACAATGTAATATGTAAGATTGTACGTTAAATGATAATAGAAACATACATCACAGGCTACAGAAGAGGACAAAAGAATGGGCGGCTTCCACAAGAGGGAAAAGACAAGGGGACTTAAATAGGCTAAGGGGAAAGGACCTTAGTAAGTGACTTGCAACTCTAATTATGTCCCTTGATTGTTTTATTAAGCTTGGGGGGTTAGCATATTAAGGAGGTATGGGTCTTCGTAAGGATACATGGCCCCTTCATGTCATGCAAAGGCAAACTTATGCTATACCTATCTGCCATGCAGGCAAATTGAAGGGATTTCAAATGTTATGAGTGCTGTTAGAATTAACAAGTCTAGAATATCAGAAGTTCAAATACCATACAAACTATCATTCAGTTGGGGGAAATCATGAGACTTGTTCCTAAGCAAATTTCCATGAGCTTAATACAATCAAATTATGGAAAGCTACAACCACAAACTATGAGAGAACTGTGGTTATATGGATGATAATCTTTAACATTGAAAAATTCACTGCAGTTGATAATTCCTGGAATCCCAACAGTGAGATTTCCTAGCCAGCTTGTCCTATAGCCCTAGAAGAAGTGGAACAGCCTGAGGGGCTGCTAAACAAGGACGGGGCTCCTGTTTCTTGGGTTTGTGTAGGCTAATGGGGAAAGAGGGTTGTGGATTAGGACTGTTATGGGAGTAGATATGGACTTTGAACGTAGGAATCTAGCTTTAAAGTTTAAAAGGAGAATTGGAGCCAACCATAGGAGGAAATTCACCCTTGTGGATTCATAGCCTCAACTTGGCAATGGCCTTTATTGCAGAGAGAATTTGGTGCAACATAAGGCCAATGGTTGGGTGGAATTCTGATGTATACACTACAATATCAAACACCTTTGAAATGTATACACTACAATATCAAACACCTCCGAGATTTATACACTACAATATCAAACACCTTTGAGATGTATACACTACAATATCAAACACCTCTAAGATGTATACATTGCAATATCAAACACCTCCATGATACACCAATAACAAGCTCCTCTTTGTACATTAATTCAAAAGAAAACATTAAAGTATGCATCTACGCTAATTTACATATTCCTTTTAAAATCCCCAAAAGAATGACTTTCGCCTAAAAAGATAACTGGGGCCAACCATAGGAATAAGTTCACCCTTGTGGATTCATAGCCTCAACTAGGGGGCCGCAGCCTCAAATAGGGGGTGGCCTCTGTTGCAGAGAGAATTTGGTGCAATAGGAAACTTGTGATTGGGTGGAATTGAGATATGTACACTACAATATCCAACACATCCATAAAATACAAATAATAGACTCCTCTTTGTACATCAATTCAAAAGAAAACATCAAAGTATGCATCTAATCCAATTTTCATATTCCTTTTCAAATCCCTTGAAGAATGAATTTTACCTATTTAAGCAATGGAATTAAAGATTTCTAAATCCCAAATTAGCTAGGCTACCTAGAGGTTATTGTCAAGATGACAAATAGAAGAGAAGATTGATTGGAACCCAAATGTCAATCCCCAAACCTATAGTAAAAAGAGAAAAAGGCAACACTAAAGAAGTGCACCAAGGATGAACCAAAAGTGTGCTAGAGAGAGAAATATGCCCAAGCATAAGTGCACTCCACATGAGATCCACAGATGCACATAAAAAGAAAATATGTCAACCACAAGATAACAACACAGATGTAGTGCCTTATCTCAATGATCGACAAATGAATTACAAATGATGTTTAAGTTGTATATTTATACAACTCACACAAGGCATCCAAGGACATTATAGGTCCACATACATAGGGCACACTCCCCAAGAGGGTTATTGGCCTACAAGTCCAAGTTAACTAGGTCAGCCTTAACCATAGCCTAGTAATACAATGATCACATTAATGACACATAAGAGTTGGTCATCACTAAATTTGAGAATTACACCATTCTCAACACTCTTACAATGAATAGAAGGTTATGGAGAGATGATGAAACAAAAAAAAGAGAGGGCTTATGTAGAGCTAGAGCAATACAATGTTTGGTTACGCTAGAATATGAAGAGTGATTTTATGGATACCCAACTTGAATACCCCTAATCGTGGGTTTATGGATACCTAGCTCAATATAAAATTGGTTGCTGCCAAAATATGAAGAAAGTGAGTTTATAAATACCCAACTTAAATACATCTCAGATGGCTTGAATATAGTTGGAGAAGCTCAAAGATACTCTAAGAGTGAGTTTTTGAAATATCCAACTCAAATGCAACTACAAGAGGCTAAATAAAACTAAGAGAGTTTGAAAACAATCTTAGAATGGGTTTATGGATACCTAGCTTGAATACAAGGGTTAGTGATGGCCGATATACAAAGGTGAGTAGCTTTATGAATACACGACTCAACATAGGGTTGGCCCTATTCACAATCTCCCCTTTCAATCTAAACATGAGGGTTTATACATAAGAATCTACATCACATCTTCCCCATTTAATGTTGAGGATGGGCCATGTTACCCCTCAGTGTACAGGGGTAACCATAGGAGAATTTTCTCCTTTAATGCATATGTGGACCTAGACTTATGTGGACCCATGTGTACCCAATAACTCCACAAATGACAACCTCACATTTTATCTCAACTCTTAGCCTTCAGCTTTTAGTTGTCAACTCGCACGTCAACTACTATAAATGCTCTCAAATCATGCCCAACTCCTAAATATAATGGGTTGCCACCCATTCATAAGAGATATGCTTACTTAACGCTTCATGTAAAAGTGATAATGGAATATGTATTAGGCATGGATTAATGATTATGAAGTTGAAGTGGATGGTGGATCATGACACTTTGGATGGATATTATTTGCCTTATTTCACCTTTGTGGTCATCAATTCGCTCTTGTCAGGTGAAACCACCCCAAGACTTTTCTTTCCTTCTCAAAGAGGGGCACAAATAGGAGGCCTAGATAGGGATAGCATGTCCATATCCTTCCATACTTAACACTTTTCATTCATCCATACTCCATTCTCCTTTCTTTTGAGTTGGTTGTTGTCAATCGCTCATACTGGTTCCCTGTTTGCCTCATCCTATGAGAGGAAGGGGCTTAGAAATGCCTAGAGGTTGATGCTACTACAAGAAAGAACAAAAGAGAGTTTCAAATGTTAAAATGAAAATTAAAGGGAAAGGACGAATCATAGAGTTAAAAACAAGTTCACTTAAGCTTTGTCCCCTCACACGAGGCCATCACCCTTAGTCCCATGTATAACACAATTATCAAAATAAAAGGGAATTAAAGAACATACCAACCCCTATGAGCAATGAATTTACCATACTAAAGAAAATCAATGAAGCTTCAAAACAAGCTAACCAAAGTAAAGTAAAAGGCTAAATAAGTTGTAGAAAAACAAAGGCCAATGAAAGGGTAACTCAAGCACAAAGCACTCCCTCTACAAAGGTGCTAACGAATGATGGTCTTACTTATCCCATGTATAAGACTATGACACCACTCATGAAGTTTGCCCCTAAATCATTTACTACATGGACATTTATTTGCAGGGTCAACCTAGGAATTGTTCCTCCCTTGGGGCTTTTTCTTTCCCTATTATTTGGGAACACCTAATAGAGGTAGTTGATGGCCCTCCCATACCTAAAGTTGGCAAGTCATATACATTGGAAGTTGATTGTGAAGTTGGAAACAAACACTGAATAGGATCTACAACGTGGCTTTTACATATGTCATGACTCACCTTACTTGTTGCATTAGTTTGCTTGCCCATGGTGAATGGTGATTACTCATGGAACATGGAGACCATGGTCATAGATGATGCCCCAAGGCATATGCTAAACTTGGAGACCATCTTAGTGCTTTGAAGGACCTATTGGACCACTATCAAATACATGATGAGGCCTTGACATTCACTTGAAAGTGATTTGGCCATCATTTGGAGAATATTGGAGCTTTTTGCCCCCTAATGAGGCCACCTTACTTGTAGAGGATGCTAGAAGAGTGTTGGATAACTTGAGACGATGTGATGATATGGTATGCCTAAAAGGATCCCTTAGGCCCTTCTTCACCTTGGATGCCTTCAGGACATTGGCGATTGAGCCACCTATGAGCTAGGCATTGAGCATGCATGACATATCACGTCATGATAGAGCCGAGTTCACCATTTTGAATTGAATGGACATTGAAATGATAATTTACACCTCTTAGGCTTGAATAATTTCCTTATGAGTGAAAAGACATGTCTCTTCACCCCACAACTTGACATTTGAGGGTATTTCTCTCTCCTTATGATAGTAATACAACCATAATTCACCCTGCAACTCACACATGTGAAGGCAATGAGGGAGGAAATGAGGGATCTTTTGGGGTTTTGATAGCTTGGAAGCAAGTCACTTCACTTGGAGACTTCGTTTGGGGGATTTCTAAGCTACCCACCTTGTATTAGAGCCTACTTATGTTATGTTTAGGTGTTAATTGGTATTGGATAGCCTGATATATATTATAAATACATGAGGTTGGACTTCATTGTAAGTCATCTTGGAGTTGTGGATTAATATCACTATTTTCCTCTTCTTCACTTCTCTTTGCAAGTCGTAAAATGGTAAAGCAATATGCCTTCTCTAGAGGAATATAAATTTTGGATGCTACTTCTTTGTCATGGATGATCTTAGTTCTACAACTTCTTAGATGGACATGTGATTGGTCTAGTAAGTGCTCTTTTCCTTAGACTTTTGGATTTATTAAGTTGTTTTTTTATGCATGTAAAAGAGAAAATGCAGAAAATAGAGAACAAAAAAAATACAATCACTCACAACCATAATGACACAAGATATGACCTAGGAAACTCTTTCATGAGAAACCTAAGATGGAAGGTGAGGCTGCGTTGCTCTCTCTTTCTTTTAATGGAAATGGATGCAAATACAAAGAAGCGAAACCTATGGCCCGTGGGATGTTACAGTGCACAAACCCTCTCTATTTTCTTTCTCTCTATATACTCTCGGCTACTCTGCTCATCTATGGAACAAAATGCACTCAAATAGAGTGGAACCACTTTTCCTCCTAGTGGCCCAACTATAACACAACCTGATAGCATACTAGTGGTTAAGTTTGATTCCTTCAACTCTTAACTAGATTTACAATATCGACTCTTCTAGAGTCTTATTCATCATGATCACGTGGCTAGCCCCTTTTCCATGAATAATGGGGGCTAACATGGTATCCTTTTGAATCATGATTGTCAAAACAAGAAGTTCAACTTCCAGGGGGCATAACTTTTGCAAATGGACTCTAATTGAAGCGATTATTGCAATGTTGGGAAGATATTTGTGTATAAAATAGCATCAGGGGGTGTTGCGCTTGAGTGCCAAAGTGTTACCCCTAAAAAAAAGGCCATTTAAAACCTCAAACTGCTTCTGGAAGGTTTCAAACTCTAATTTGCCAAGTTGGGATCTGCCAGTAAAAATGGTCTTGTGAGTCGATTCCTCTGCGTTTTCCACTATGGAAGCATCAAGATGAATGAAAAACAATATAATTATCCAATCCGGATCAAGGGTACTAGATTGTGTGATAATAGACCACATAAGGAAGACATAACACCCCTAAATGCCATATCTCCAACTGCAACATGACTTCACGACCTAGTGAAGGTGACCTCTAGTAGAAGTACAGAAGGAGGATCCATTGAAGCACTTTCATTGGTTGAAGGTACAAAGGTTGGCACAAGCACTAAGATGTCATATGTACTACATCCAATAATGATCACCTTCATAGTGGGAAAGGAAGAGTTTTTGATCCACTAAAATATGTTAAGGATCATTTGTAGAATCATCAATAAGAATTAGTTACCTATGATTAGACCAAATACGGTGAGAAATTACTTAGTTCCCCTATGAGAACAAGTGGCCATAGAGACCTAGAAATGTCACTATGAACCAACTCCAATTACTCAAAGGCGAGCCTTGCATCACAATAAAACAAAGAGTCCACTAGAAAACCACCAACTCCTAAAACATAAACAATGTCTCCAAATGTGGTGGGGTCAATAATGAGATCATCACATCCTAGAGTGTAAGACCTAGTAGGGAAAATGCACTACCATATGTGCAACATAAGGAGAATCCATCAAGTCCAAGAACAATGTTGAAGTCTTTGTACAAGGTACATCAATAAGAACAGATACCTCAAATTGTAATAAAGAAAGATGCATTATAATAGATTGATACCCATTCATAGAAGAATCCTCCAAAAGTAGCAATGGAAACAATCCTAGTGAACCATAAATAAATATTCCATCAAATATTGTATCTCTACTAGAAGAACCATATAGACAATATACTAGAACATGGGCCCATGTACTTTATCCAAAAAACCTAAAATGTGAAATTAATTAAGTCATACCCTGATCAAGGGTTTGACAAAAGATCAAACCCATATGCAAAGTGCATGACTAGATTGCACTATAAACTATTTTAATAGTATCATCTAAAAGATACACGTTGCAGTCAATTACGGCTCTTCGATCACTTGTGGATAAGACAAGAAAGACTTGAAGACACAACTCTCTACACCACAACCATTGCATATATAGTTCCTCTATATCAAATTTGCCCAAATATAAGTAAACCTATTGAATAAGGCAAAGAGTCATTCTAAGGTCTTTAGGATCTGCAAAAAAAGAAGGCTCCATAAAGTCTTCAAGGAATCCCTTATATAGACCAAAGAAGGGCATAATACTAACGCTTTCAAGAATTCTACAGTGTAACGTTTTATGCATTTAGGGCAGCCAAGCCCTAGACAAAACATACTGCAGAATGAACAAAAACAGTGTTGGAATTTTAAGGGAAGGAAAAACCCTAGGAAACCCTAAGAGATGATAAAGAAAACCTAAATCCACAACCCTTGGGGCAATGCCTTTGGACAAAAGCTTTAGATCACCTACACAAAATCATATCTAGAAACACTAGTTCTGAACTTCCGTGATGACAAAAAAGTGATGCCAACAGCCAAATATCTCCAAATTGTTGCTGAAAAAAGAAATTTTGGGGCTCTAGTTCAGTAGTCACAAAAAGTGATGTCACTAGCCAAATGTCTCCAATATGTTGCTCAGAAAACAAAACTGGAAACCGTAGTTCTGCAATGACAAAAAGGTGATGCCACCAACCAAAAGTCTTCAAACATTGCTGCAAAAATCGATCTGGAAACCCTGGTTTCACAGTCACAAAAAGGTGATGGCAGCAGCCAAAAGTATCCAAATAGATGCTGAGAAAACACTGAAATAAATCAAAACGTAAACCCTACTGTAGAAAATCTATGGACAAATCTATGTAATTAGTGCAGAAAACAGGCTTTAACAGCCATAGAAAAAGGTCTTTTCCAGCCAACAAAACATAATGGAATAAACAGCCATAATATTCCCTTGATTTGGTTCTCTTATGGACACCAAAATATGATCACAACAGTATGAACCACAGAAGAAAAACTAACAGTGAACAAGGTAGAAAATATTCACACCCACTCTGCTACCTTGTTGAGGTCACAAACAGGAAGAGGGGATTGCATGGAACCAAAACACTGACACAAAACCCTGCAGCTAAAAATAAACAGAGAAAAACCAGCATTAAAATAGTGCACAACATAGAGAAAAATGCCCAAGCGTGAGTGCACTACACATGAGATGCACAATTGCACATAAAAAGAAAGATATGCCAACCACAAAAGAATGTCAAAGATGTAGTGTCTGTAGGCTTAAAACACTTATATTAGAGAGGATTGGCTCAATGATCAAAAGATAATTTACAAATGAGGTTTGAGTAGTGTATTTAATAATTTATACACAACTCAAGTTGGGTGCCCTCCCAAGAGGGGTTATGAGCCGACATAAGTAGGGTGCACTCCCCAAGAGGGTTATTGAGCCTACATATCAAAGTTGACTAGGTTTGCTTGAACCATAACCTAATAATACAACAAATAATCACATTAATGATAAATAAGAGTTAGTCCTAGGCAAATGTGGGGATTAAACTATTCTCAACAATGATTCACCAACAGTTGTAAGATTATCTGAAACATCCACGAAGCAAACATCTAAACATAAAATAACCATTTGACCAAAAGAAACAGCAGTTGTAAGGTTATCAGAAACATCTATGAAACAAACATCGAAATATAAAATACCAGTTGACCAAAAACAAATCTTCCATTTGCATGAAACTGGGGGAACAGAAACTAAACTATGTTGTAACATTTGAAAGCCTGTTGTTCGTCGCCTTGTGGTCTACTGGTTGAGACAAAGCATTTCCATCCAAACAACCTAGGTTCAAACCCCAATACACATAGGGTAGTAGAATATGTGCTTTAACCAACTTCAATGGCCTCCAACAATGAAGTTCATAGATCCCTGCATGTTAAAAAAAGTGTGTACCCATACCTACAAAGCATTCGAAACAATGTTCACATGCAATTTGAGATAATAGCAATATCATTTTCTTTGTCCCACTTTTGCATACCAATATCAAACTTTTCAAAATCTAAAATGAATCCTTAATTCCAACAGATCAGAAAACATTGTTCCAGAGACAAAAGAGAATCTGACAAAGCATTTTTCCTAAAAGACTTTTGAGAATATGACAGACAAATTCTTGAAAATTAATATCCCCATGAATAGTAGAACAATATTTGCCATAGACAACAAGAAAAAATGAAACATGCCCAAAATTTCTTGCGTTGAATATGATTAAAGGGGCATGATAATGCATTTGGTTGGTTGAAAACTTGTGTGAGAAGGCTTTTCTTCCACCACTCATTGATTTCATTGGTAAGGCCAACCCCTGGAAACAACCTCAAATTATCAAGGCCATAGTTGTATATTCAAATAAAGAAGAACATATAATCTAGAATCTCCAATTGTGTCTTCCATATATCCCAAGTTCAATTAAAATCAAGTTCCTAGCTGATTAATTGTAGTGAGTGACTGTTATTTTATAGTTTTACCCAACAACACTATATTGGAGATTAAGGATATGGGTGTTGAAACATACCAAGCTTCCTTGGCCAGCAAGGCACTGACTCGATCCAAATAATCTTTGATAATGCTCTATGAATCCTACCATAGAATTCTGTCTGCTTCATTACCAATTACAAGATTTAAGTGTACATTCCACAAAATATATAATCCATAACATAAAATACAGTACAGTTCTTCATTCAGAATTTGCAATAAATAAAGTCATAACTGAATACTAATCTTTAAAACTAAGTTAAACATGTGGAATACCTGCAAAGTAGTGATTTTCCAACCAGCTGTAATCATCCACTGTGGATGCCACCTGCGAACTGGGATATGAGATGACAAGGTATGGGAAATTTCACCCACTGCTCTCTCCCTAAATTCACCGTGGGCAGTGCCACATGATTAAGATAGCAATGGCTACTGGCATGAATCCCAACACTAGATCTCGTACAGGATGGTTTCAACTTCAGGCACTAGAATAGCTATCATGGATCAAGACTCAGCACAGTGTAATAGAGGTATGATAGAGGCATTCCTTCTAGGTTCTCATTCTCACAGTTAACCATTATTCACTATGAAGAACAGTACTTCTATGCAATAGCATTTTAATATGCAAGGTAACAATGGCAGCAGCAAACCGACCAGCTCAGAGTGAAAGGAAAATGGAAGGAAGGTGGAAGAATCCATTTTCAATAGACAAAATATGCATTAAATACCAATCCTTTCATAGATATGCAATGTCAACATTGCCCCATTTTACCTCCGCAAAGAATAATCACTGAGCACCAGAGCATTAATGTCAGTATATTTGCACATATACACTGTTGGATCTCTGCACATATACATCCAACTATGTATATATGGGTATATACTGCTATTAATACTCTGCTGCTTGGTGCTTATTGCTTGCCCTTTTACCTTCCCTTTCCCTTTCTCACATCATAGTCCCCCTCCATGTTACTAGCCGCATCCATGTCAATACTTTTATTAATATAACTTTATACATTACTACATGGTGATGTCAGCATTTCCAACCTGGAAAATATAACAAACCTAAGTATCTAATTATTCTCCAGGCCAGCCTTGGCCTTGGACTCTCGCTGCGAGCCTTTACAGCACAAATACAAATACGCACTTCCAGGTGTTTCTATACAAGCTCACATGTTCCAACACCCAATATTACAAATCATTTACCCTTCAGATTATGTACAGCACAGTGGTCAAGAACAGTGTATTATAGGTGTTCACTGTTTGCATTTTTGTCTGCCCGTGTGTGATTGATCTCCAGTAGGGTGATTGCTTGGATATGGACTTGCCTAAATCTTGCAATCTCTTACAGCACTTTTAGCTCAAGCTTGAAACTTTCTGAGCATTGTTCTAGGGCATTGACAATAAAGGAAATGATATTATCAGAACCTTAATATCTGAAGTTATTTTGACAAACCTCTTCATGGTGCAAAACGGAGGCTTCAATAAAAGATTATGCAACTCTTATAATGCTTAAAGGAGCAATTAAGCACTTGATCCAAGCATAAACACAGGTATCCAGCACCCAGCCTTCACACGCACCAGAAAATGCCCATCCTCTGCACCAGCCTTCACCATCCAGACCAGCATAGATAAGTAATGTGCCCAAAAGAAAGAGAGTTCCATCTGAGAAAGGTGGTCAAGAACGGTGTATTATAGGTGTTCACTGTTTGCATTTTTGTCTGCCCGTGTGTGATTGATCTCCAGTAGGGTGATTGCTTGGATATGGACTTGCCTAAATCTTGCAATCTCTTACAGCACTTTTAGCTCAAGCTTGAAACTTTCTGAGCATTGTTCTAGGGCATTGACAATAAAGGAAATGATATTATCAGAACCTTAATATCTGAAGTTATTTTGACAAACCTCTTCATGGTGCAAAACGGAGGCTTCAATAAAGGATTATGCAACTCTTATAATGCTTAAAGGAGCAATTAAGCACTTGATCCAAGCATAAACACAGGTATCCAGCACCCAGCCTTCACACGCACCAGAAAATGCCCATCCTCTGCACTAGCCTTCACCATCCAGACCAGCATAGATAAGTAATGTGCCCAAAAGAAAGAGAGTTCCATCTGAGAAAGGAGTTCTGGGATTATCCAGCACCCTCAAGCGCTGTAAGCCCCCCACCCAACACTTCAGCGTCCAAGGATCACCACCCCAGCAAACCCCACTGACGGGCAAAGTCAAGGGGGCAGCATCCCACACCCGTAAAAGCCATAAAGCATTCGTTGCACTGAATTCCTCCTGCGCTGCATCTCAGAAGGGAGGTTATGCTAATGAAAAAGAAAAAGCATAAATTTACTATTGGTACCTAAAACTTAATTTGTACATTTTATAATCTTGGATCTCTAATGTCAATAAATATGTTGTTAGACTAGTGAATGACTGCAACTCTTACCATAAACTCGAAACTCTAGTTCGTCAAGTTTTGCATGAACATTCAGTCGTTTCCAACCGCTTATCTGCTGCCTTCTCTGCAGCTCTGTCATTTTTTGCAACTTCACGGCAGAACAGTTAATGCAGCTATCAGTAAAAAAAACTTCAACCAGTCATTCACTATAAATCACATAATGCAGAGTCAAGGCAAGCACCTGCCAACCACACATAAGAAACTGCAAGGTGTACAGAAGTAGAATATAACTCACACAACGCATGACAAGCAAAAACTAATAAAAATGTAAACGACCTCAACCAGGCATTGCTGACCCGAGAACCTAAGTAAGTACTTTTGAAAGGAATGAAAATGATGCCCCAACACTTTCCCGTGTCTTCATTAAAAATGCTGGTTGTATTAATACAATTAACAAGCCCTACAATGCAATTTCCAATGTGATTTCCAACAATAAGACTAGCAAACAGCAAAGTCATACAGTCATGCAAGCATAGCAGTGCAAAGCATAAGCATGAAATGCACCTTTGACATCGATCCATGAAAAAATATAGATGGAAACAGTAGTACAATGCAGAGCAGAAACGTGGCCAAATAATCCAATTTTGTAAACCAGGTCCACGGCAAGAGAGACCACTGACCTTAAACTGCTGCACTGCTATTTTTCACTGCATTATAAAATAATATACAAATACAGGTTCAACCTGACAATTATCCAGTTCCCTTACTGCAACAGAGATCCACCTGTTTAAGACAAATAATTTTAAGCCACCTGAAAGTATAAGCCACCATAACCTATAGAATAATAGATAAAAGAGACTCTGACATCATGATTACGTACTCGACCAAGCACTCGTAACTACCGACAAGAGAGGTGAATCTCCTATGCAGAGAACTGGATCTTCTTTTCCTCTGACAAATAAGACAGGGCTGCCCCAAAAATTAGTAGCAGCCTGATTAATTCACTATAACATCCTCTCTGCAATTGAAGCAGTAAGCTCAATGGACATCGGACCACCCCCCATGTCTCTACCAATTGGAGACTTGGCAGGGGTAGCGAATGCGCTATGTGCCACTTGAGCTTCTGACTTGATAGTGAACTGGGTGTTGTCAATGAAAGTATGATCCCCGCTCATCATGTCGTCCAGATCAGTCCAGCCCAGATCATCCTCTTCAAAGCTGGTATCAATACAAGACTCGGAGTCGCAGGCATATATCTCAGACATGTGGTCTAAGTCCACGGAAGCCGGTATTACATCCTTAGATACCAGTCCAGTCCCAGTCTCGAATTCGAACTCGTAAGGCAGTATATCTGTTGTGGAATCATTGAGATTGACGAACCCATCTGCAGCTAATCCCTTTTTGATCAGCCCATCATGAATACTGATCTCCCCATGGTCAGGAGCAACTAATCCATCAGGAACTAACCCATTTGCAGCCAATTGAGGAATGTTTTGAGTCCCCAGACGTATCCTTTTCCTGCTGCCAAGCTGTCTGTTGTGAAGAATCTGGTCAATCAAGCTAGGATTCTCCATAACTCTAGCCAAGAAGGAAATCATCTGCTGGGGCCTCTGCTCGGTCACCTGCAAACGCTTGTTCATTGCCTCGACTTCCCGATCAGTGTCCACCTGTCGTTTCTTCAATTGGTCAAGATCCTGAACAATCAAGTTCTTATCCTGCTTCAGTCTCTCCACTTCCCCTGTAAAATCATATGATTCACAAGTGCCTTCATTGCCAAATCCGGAGGAGGACGTGCCACATCCTTGCAGGTAATGCTGCTGCTGCTGAGATTGAGTCGCCTTCTTGCGATGAATGGTACTCAATAAATGCTTCTGTCCTCGCAGAAATCCTTCGTTTGCAAACTCCCATCTATCTGGATCCACCTTGCGAAATCCCTGCAGCATGAGAAGAATACCAGAAAGAATCAGATTCAAGTTTTTGCACAACTACGTGCATTCTATATTCTACAACCTAGGTGGAGGTGGTGGTGGGGTGATTCATCAACTCTCTGTGTGTCCGTGTATTGAATGTGACCGCTGCCCAAATTCATCTAAATTCAGGTCTGTGTATTGAAAGTATTGAAATATGATCAGTAGCCTAATTCATCTAAATTGCGGCCTGTGTCCCTGTGTTTTGAATGTATTGAATATAAACACTGCCCAAATTCATCTAAATTGGGGTATGTGTTCCTGTGTACTGAGTGTAAAATTCAGCTGAATGGGTGTCTGTGTCCCTGTGTACTGAGTGTAAAATTCAGCTAAGGGTCTGTGTCCCTGTGTACTGAATGTAAAATTCAGATAAATTGGGGTCTGTGCCCGTGTACTGAATGTATTGAACAAATTCATCTAGATTGAGGTCCGTGTCCCTGTGTATTGAATGTACCGAATATGAATACTGCCCAAATTCATATGAATTGGGGTCTATGTTCCTTTGTATTGAATATGAACAACACCCAAATCCATCTAAACTGGGATTGGATATGCATTTCGAGGTGGTCGGGCTCATGGTGCCACATCTAACTCAGGTATCCAATACTGAAACTGGCTACTGCGTTATCCAATATTTTGGAGTTATCAGATTCAGACCAGGATTTAGATGATGGGCAAGGTATCACATACTTTGAAACTTGATACATACAACTTTCCAAACACATCAGGCCCAAATTTAGATTTATTTGGGTTTAAAATAAGTCCAGTGAATTAAACAGACTAGGCGCCTATCAGGCCCTGATTTAGAAGGATTTGGGTTCACAATTAAGTTTTATGAATTAAGCTAGATACTCACATATGTATTGAGTTGGCGAACAAAGCTGGAGAAGTTGCAGTGCTTGAAGTATCGGGGCAGCAAATGTTGGGAGAACTGGTGGGGATTCTTCACTATGAAGCTGTTGTTGCCTGCACTCCATGCAACCACAACGTCCGTGCTGGGATCGTCCACCATTTCATACGTTTTCATGATAAAAGGCGTTGAGCAGCTACTAGCCGAATCCATGTTCCTCCTTGAATGAATATTGAATTCAGATTTTATATGAATCTTATTATAATTCTATCCTCAGCTCTGTAAGACTCAGCTTACAGTTATGATTTAGCCAAAAAGTGGCCGGAATTTTTATTTTAAGGCCGCTGAAGAGAATTCCGGTACGTTCCAGATATTTGTCAAAGGGAAGATATTTTGTGGGCGGTTGTAGTTTTCGTGGGGTGTCTAGATATTACCGAATGAAAGAGGACTGAAGGTTCATTTTACGGGGTGGAAACTGAGAAATCTTTTTCATGATAAATATTTTCCATGATTTCTAGAAGCAGGATACGATCCATGCAAGACATCAATCCCATCACTCGATGTTGTGTCAAGCCTGGATGAGCCATGTGTCCATAAAGCATGTATGACATCTGTCTAGATATTTCTCCATATTTCTCCGTATGATGTTTGAATGAAAAATTAGTTTTTGTAATGGCTATGAAAATTTAAAGGTGATTTTTTTAAATTATGGCCATGAAAATTGGATTAAAATTGTAATACTAAAAATCATTAACATAGTAAATATCCTTTGTAATTAAATTCTAAAATGTTAATATTTCATATATATAATTTTATAGCAAACTTAAAAAACATTTCAAATATAAATTTTTTATACTTGTGATTGTTATTTATATTATGATATTTTCCAATTTAATGATATTTCAATGGTTTTTAAGTCACAATTCCAAGTTTAAGAGACACCCATTACGTATGGGGACATATCTTTATGCAAGGGAATTAATTTATATTTGTAATTTTTTTAATGGTGTGTTATTTGTGGTGAGGTTGTATTAGGGTGTAATGTTGGAGTGTGAGGGAGCGCTGCTGCGGGTGTGTGAGGGAGTGTGTTGCTGCGAATCAGTGAGTGTCGCTGGAGTGTGTTGTGAGGTAGTATTGTGGGAGTGTGAGTGTCGTTGGGGTGCTGCTGGGAGTGTTGTTGGAGAGATAGTGTCGCTGGAGTGTGAGGGCAGTGTCACTGGAGTATTGAGTTCTGTTGCGAGAGGTTGCTTACTCTGCTCTCTCTGGCAGTGGGTGAGTGCGGAGGGTGAGGAGAGTGCCGCGTGAGGGGTGAGGTGAGTGAGGGACCGTCTTTCTTGCCTTCCCACGGTTCATTTGGGTGCTTTCGCTTCTCAGGGGATGAGCACTGGAGTGTGTGGTGAGGGCTAAGGGTGAGAGGAACGCTGCTACGGATGAGAGGAGGTTGCGGGTGAGGGGAGACCGAGGAGTGTGTGTGAGGGAGAGAGGAGTGTTGCATGAGGGGAGTCAGGGCTTCCATGAGTGAGGCTACGTGAGAGGGGTCGAGGAGTGGCGACTAGGGACTAGGTTAGGCGAAAGGGGTTAGGTTGAGTGGCAGCAGGTGCTGTAGGGAAGGTCAGAGGCCATTGCAATGTTTTGGGAGAACAAGTCTGCCACATTTTCTCTTCTTGGTTGATAATTTAGACATAAATCTTAACTTTCCCCTATTTTGTTGTTGTTGGATGTTGGCGCTGGAAATAATTTTTAACTGCAATGAAGGGTACATCAAAGTATTGTCTAAAACCATGCCCACTCTTGAAGTAGGGAAAGGCTAAAAAAAAAAAAGTGTTCGTAGATCTATGGCTATTAAAAACCAATTTTGAGTTGAAAACATATGCCCATATAATCTTGGAATAGTAAATTGGACTGCAAACAGTTTTGAGACAATGAGAAAGCCTACAAATATATATCATGACACATAATGGAAACCCCTTTTACCACAATTTCAGCAGATTAACACAAGTAGCTCAAGTGATAAATGGATCTTTGTAAATGATAAACAGTACTTGGGGATATTAAGTATTTGGGGATATTAAAGTGCAGACAAGTTAGAAAAATGAAATAGTTGCAGGAAAAGAGACTCATCATGATTTTACCAAAAGTAACAAAAAACAACTATGTGGCAGTAGATACAAGGTACCATACTATATCGAACCGAACTGACCAGGGATGTAAAAAAGCCAAAAGGAAGGAGGCAAGAGCAACAGAGGAAAATATATATAATAAATCATTAGAGCCAATGGGCGCAATTAGCACAATTCGGATGGAAAATTTTCAGTCATTAATGGTAGACATGGAAATAAGAGAAAACAAGCTAATGGAGCAAATAAAAGAGGCTAAACCATGGGCTTAGTTAGTAAAAGCACTGACAAATGAACAAAATGATATTATATAAAAACAAATCATAGAGGCATATGAGAGAGGAAAAGGACAAAGAAGAAAAAGTGGTAAATATCATCATCAAAGGCTTGAAGGACTTTGGGGAAAAAGAGAGAACGCATATTCTAATAAGAAATTTTCTCAAGGATGAGTTGCATTGGACAAGGGGGATTCAACAGGCCAACAAGATAGGAAAGAATGTGGGAGCAGGAAGGAATAGACATGTTAGAGTTACTTTAAGAAGCATAGAGGACAAGTCTAAGATCCTAAAGAATAGAGGGTTGCTTAAAGGCACTCATATCTACTTAGACGAAGAATTAAAATTCACCAAACAAGAAGAAAGGAGGAAAGAATGGGAGAAAGAAAGATCAACAAGAGAGGTAGGAAAGTCGGCATGGTTGAAAAACGAGAAAGCCCAAGTCACTGATAGATTAATGCACAAGAAATAGGGATTCCGAGCCCCACGGAAGTACATAAACATGGTAAGGTGGAGAGGTAACCCATAGAGAAGAGGACCAAGGTTGGGGCCCATAGCTGAGGATAAAGACATTATTTTCCTTATGGAAATACATGAGCATAATGGATGTAGAGTTCCAAATAAGGAAAATTTTAGGGGCTAATATTCGCAAGTGGGCTAATTTTCCATGTTTTTTCTAAAAAATGGTTTGTTAATTTTCATTTTTTTTTCTAAAAATGATTTGCCCAAATTTTATAGCATAAAACTATTTTACCTTAAAAATCACCAACTTTTTATACAAAGACTATATAAAATTTTTAGAAATTTGAATATTTCTACAAAAATATCGTCAAACATTTTGCAAATCGCATATTAGGGACTAGTGAGATTCGCCAAGGTTTCTAAACTTTAATATAAATTTCCATCCTTAAAATTTTCCCTGGAACTTCCAGACTTTGAAGGATACACTAAAATCTATGTTTGGAATGAAGAAACTAAATCAAGGAAAGGACATGGAGGAATAATAGTCCTAATAAAAGAAAGGTGGGCCGAGATTATAAAATTGGAGAAAGAAGACCCAAATAAACAATTCATATGGCTAAAAATAATAGATATAGATGCAACAATATGGATAGATGCTTGTTATTTTGCTCCAAAAAGCTCAAAATTATACAAAAAAAGGAACCTAGATAGTGAAGACCCCTATGCAGCGCTAAAAAGAGATATCTCAAACTTTAGTACTAAGGGAGAAATATTTCTAATTGGTGATTTCAATGCTAGAACAACAAACAATCAATCTATTCAGTTGGGCAGTGATATGAGGGAGGATAACAATCTGTTATGGCTAAGAGAGAATGAAGAACACTCGTGGAAGAGGACATCACAAGATGAGAAAGGAAAGGTTTCTCACTTCTGAGCAAAAATATTAGGCCTTTGTACCCAAAATGACATGGTTATATGTAATGGCATGAAAAATTGGCTAAGGTCCAATAGTATCACTTGTAAAACATACAATGGGAAAAGCACAGTAGACTATGTTATATGCTCTCAAAGAGTTATGCCCAAGTTGTTGAACTTTAGTATTGAGTGTTGCCCTATAGAGCTAGACTTTGACCATTTGCCTCTCCTTATTAAGCTTGACATGAATATGGAATGTCAAAAGGGGGAACATACTCAACACTCACACAAGAAAGTTCATGATCAAGGGAGAATTATCCTAAATCAAGAAAATCAAGAGCTCTTTAGGGCCGCTCTTAAAGAACACCTTCAGTTGGCCAAAAACAATAATAGAGGCTAGGAGGATAATGGAAGAGATAAAAGATATATTTTCAGTAGTTTTTGTTGATTCCCTTAATACACAAAGCCTTAACTGTATGTTAAGAGATCTAATTCTATGAAGAGGATCTCCAATACCTTCCCAGCTAATCCTTGTTAGGACAAGGATTGAAAGGAGGCGAAAATATCCCTCAAAGAAAAGTCAAGTAAAGAAAACAAGATTATATATAAGCAATTGATAAAATCAAAAAAAGAAATCTATGTGAGTGCAAGGAGGAAAGAATTGATTTCTTTGGGAAAACATAATCCCAAAGGTTTTTGTAAGGAACTGCAACACAAGAAAAAACAAATAGAAAGCAGTATCACAGATGCCTAGTGGTTAGACTATGCAAAACTTCTATATGAGTGGACGAATGAGAAAAGTAAGCCTCCCATAATTGTCTCCTCAACAGAGCTATTTTTGGTTGGGGATATTGAGCAAGGTATAAAGAAAATGGCAAATGGTAAAGCACAAGACATTGATAGTATGCAGGCATAATTTTTAAAATGGGGTGTGAAGTTTCTAGCCCCACACATCAAGGAGATCTTTAACAAAGTCAATCAAGGTAGCTTTTTGGTTGAATGGACAACTAGTGTTGTTATACCTCTTCACAAAACTGGAGACATCAATAACCCATCTAACTACCGTACTATTATGATCAACCCTCTTCTTGGAAAACTTTTTGGGAGCATGCTAGAGAACAGAATCAGCGAGTGGGCAAAAAAAGAGGGAAAAAGCGCAAAGGGGAAAACTGGTTGTAGGCCTAAGCATTCTACCATTGATCATTGCATCACTCGAAAGCATTTCATTGAAAAAGTTTGGGATAGCCAAGGTGGGGAAGCATTTTGTTGCTTTGTTGACTTCAAAAGAGCCTTTGATACTATCGCTAGAGATCAGCTATGCCACATAAGGGAAGAGCTAGGGGTCCCAAAGGAATATAGAGCGGTTGTTCATAAGCTATATGAGCATGTTAGAGCCAAAATCAAAATGAAGGAGGATATGTTTGAATGCTTTGGCAGTGACATAGGATTCAAACAGGGATGTTCTCATTCCCCCACATTGTTTGGTTTATATATTGATAAGATTGAAGAATGGATAAGCACTATTGAAGGAGAAGGCATCCAATTAGAAAGATATGTTGTGAAACTGCTTTTATATGCAGATGAGCTTATCCCTGTTGCTAAATCCGTGATAGGTTTGAGAAAGCACTTGAAAGCTTTGAAACTCTTTTGTCAAGATGCAGGAATGCAAGTAAATATTAGCGAAACTAAAGTCGTGATTTTCTCCCTGAAAAGAGAGAAACAATAGGATACTTTTCTCTTTGAGAGCAACCCCTTGGAGGTTGTAGATGAGTACAAATATCTAGGAGTTGAGTTCCACTACAGGCTCAGCTGGGAGACATGTAGATCGAAGAGAATCCAAGGAGGGTGGAAATCTTCTTATCTTCTTTAGAACAGGTGTAGACAAGAAAAATTATGGGATTGGAAGACTAAGAAAACCCTCTTTGGCTTATTAGTGGTGTTAGTTATCCTCTATGGTTGCAAGATATGGGGGAGTAACATATCAAGCCTCAGATGGAAACAAATAGAAATAATCCAAAAGCATCTAATCACAAGTAGCCTCAAAGTCAAATCAACGGTTCCATATGATATACTTTTAGCTGAGGCTGACATGTTTCCAATTGAGACTTCAACGATCATTCATTTGCTAAGGTACCTAAAGAAGGTTGAAAATACGGATAAGCACCGATGGCCCATGTTGGTTGTCAAAGAAGAGCTAAGTCATTGGAAAAAGACGTGGATGAAGCAAAATAAAAAGTGGTTAGGCAAATGGGACATAAATCTGCATGACTGTCCTCACGCTAAGGAGGAGATAAAAAAGTGGGTGTTAGAAAAATTCAGGACTGCCATGTGGACAAAACAAATAGGCAAAAAGAAAAGTATATTATGTCAAAGAATTTAACCCCGCGAGGAAGCATGATGATAAAGAGTATTTGAGTTCCACAATCAAGGGAAAATCTAAAATATTAATTGTGCAGTTGAGAACTAGTTCCCATCATCTAAGGTGTGAAACCGAGAGATGGGCAACCCCTAAAGAAGAGTGAGAAGAAAGAACTTACATTTTTTGCAACACAGGGGCGGTAGAAACAGAGTGGCATTATATCAAAGAATGTGCAGCATATGAAGGTATTCGTTGTCAATTTGATAACAGTCTAAAGGTGAACAGTCTCAGTGAGATTTTTGAGGAGGAAAGACTTCACAAAATAACGAATTTCTTACTCAATATTCACAACAACGAAATTAACATGGAAAAGAATCTAAATATGGTTTAAGTTGTTTGGTGGTCCCTTAGACCATGGGGTCTTGTGGATGTCATTAAAAACCATTCATTCATTCATATAAGATTAAACAGAGGAGAGCAATGAGGTTGTACTAGATTCCTTATAAGATTAAATAGACGAGAGCGATGTATTGATGGAGTATAAGTGGGTGTTTATTTGGTTAAGTAATGGATTATGTGATATCTAATCACAATCATTGAAGATTTAAATTTATTAATTTGTTTTGATTCGATGAATTTAATTCTTCTTAGTTGGCATACTCCTTATTTGAATTTTTCGTAATTCTTTGTAGTGGTATTTATTTGACTAAGTGATGGATTACATGACATATAATCATAGTTATTGAATATTTAAGGTTGTTAATCTATCTAAGTCCACCAAAAGTGTTTATTTGGCTAAGTGGTGGATTGCACAACATACAATTATAGCTATTGAAGATTTAAATCCATTGATATGTCTGAGTCCTTCACCATAATGGATTTTTTGAGGTGTAATAGTTAACATTTATCATCTTTGCAAACACAAGATCTTTAATGGCCTCGAGGGAGCTATAAATTTGTGGTCATTACATCTACTATAAGGTTAAGGGAAATTCTTTCAATATTTAGTTCATCTTGTTGCCAATAGAAAGTTGAGGGGTTACAAATGGATTAGAGGGTTCCCACAAGCATGTTTTAGGGTTAACAGGGGGTGACGAGAAAATATGAGAAGGAAATCCATTAGGTTATAGATGTGGTGATGTGGAAATCATGTTGAGCATGGAGGAATAATGTTTAGACTATTTGAATGACTTATTAGAAGGTCAATAGATCTAGACATACCTTCTTTTTAGTCCACTTGGAAAATCTTGAGATCCACAGAGGAGGTTTCATTTGGTGTCGTACTTGTTGGAGGAGGAAACAATGGATATCATCCGTCAGCGAGCTGAAGCAATATCTAACCAAGGCTCTAGGGTGGAGGATCAACTCGAGGAAAGGATGATGGGACTAGTTAACTACTCGCATGAAGCCCTTCAATTCAAAATAGGTTTACCACCCGAGAGTTAGATTAGAATAGATCATGTAAATCCTCAATAGTTAAACAATGGGACAAACAAGGACAAAGCTTTAACTTGAAAATATGATCGACTTGGTACCAGGATTCCTTATATTGATCCTTGCAGAGATAGGTAGTCCCCATGGGATTATGCTTGGTTTTTGTTAGTAATACCAGTCTAGATCCATCTAATTTCAGATCTTTCATGCACCGAGAGGGATCAAATCCCTCGAGGTGCAAACCTTCTTTTTGGAGTGTAGAATTTGAGGAAAGGTTCGCGCTTCAAGGGATTCGATCCCTCTCGACGCATTATAGATCTGGAGTTAGATGAATCTAGTCTGGTTCCAGATGAGGGCAACAATGTCATATTTTTAGATTATCATTATTATGTATATGTTTGAGATAAACTTCATACTTTGAAATTTACATTATGTTTTCTTTGCCTGACATGACCATATAATTATGTTCTTTAATTTAGTCTATGTTGCTTGCCTTGAATGATTTTTACGTCTGTGTTTGGATGTTTTGAGTGGCTTGTGTATGCCTGTGTTTAAATGCTTTGAGTGGTTTGTGTGTTTATGTGTTTGGATTTGGATGGTAATGTTTGTGAATGTTACAGTTTTTGTGTTATATTTCTATATGTGTATGTAATTGTCTATTAGTAATTAGTTGGTGATGAAGAAGGAAGACAATCTTGTCAATAGCTTGCAAGAGGATTGATATTGCACATCTATTTCATTTAATTTTAGGTATCACAGTTTTTGACAACTAATTAATTCTTAATAGTGTCCCTCCAGGTATTACTAAATATATCTTGAAGAGTAGTTTTAATTTTAAATTTTCTCAGTTACCTCAATCTGTTGAGATGATAGATATTGTTAATAACTTTAATTATGAAAAATGATGAAATAAAAATTTTGAATGCAAAGTGACAATGTAATAGTGTTGAATGAAAAGAAAATGTGAATAATAAGAATGTAGTCAATTAAAAATAGTCTTCATTGTGATCAATCTCAAACTATTTTCTTCTACTATTCTTATTGTCACCCCTGTTAGTTTTGCCATATTTTCATATCGATTATATGAAAAGTGCAGTTGAAATCATAAACCATTCAAATATTTAACTCAAGTTATTGTAGTAAACATCTTACCTTTTCTCTCTTGCTCTCCAATATTAATAGGTTGAATTACTATAACACAAAAATCAATGCACATTGTCAATAATTTTTTTGTGCTTACACTAAAATCAATCACACTGTTAATCCAATCACTTTAAAATTAATGTACCATCATACATCCAATTACATCAAATCAGAAATCAACATCTACACTAAAATCAATGCATCTAATGCAAGCAATCAAATATGATTAGAAAAAAACATCTACACTGAAATCAATGCATCTAATGCAAGCAATCAAATAGGATTAGAAATCAACATCTACATGGAAATCAATGCATCTAGTGTAAGCAATCAAATATAATAAAAAATCAACATCTACACTGAAATCAATACATATAGTGCAAGCAATCAAATATAATTGAATAGAACACGAGATCGGGTTGGGAGGTCAAAAATGGAGGTTAGGGTTTCGGACGGGGTCTGCATTGGGATCGATGAAGGGAGACAGTCGTAGTCACACAGATGACGTTCGACGATAGGGCTTGGCTAACACCTATCCCCTACCTGGCAGCAACTGGATACTCTTGGGAACCGACCCCTGTTGGAAATGGAGAAGGTTAAACCACAACGGTTCAAGGTAGGGCGCTTTTTACTATTTTACTATTTTCTTTTCTGGTTACCCTCAACAACACACACCCTTACTAGGAGATCAACATCAGGGGCGGTTACATTTTTCACTTTCTCCTTCAGAAAGAGGAAATGGTCAGCCTGAGGGATTGTGTCGACCTAGAGCCCGAGCTGGAAGACATCTTATCTGTTTGGGGTCTAGAGCCAACTCAACAAAACTTAGACAAGGTAAAAATTCCAGCTAGATCCCCAGCTGGAAAAATGGGAGTAACTATGCTAGATTGGAACTCTGGAGATGGTTTAGGGTTTCTGGAAGAAGGAAAATCCTTCTCTACAAAGGTGGTTTGTTGGGGTTCTGACATCGGTCCTCAAGAAGGTCAGGCGATTGCAGCAAAATTTGCAGATCAAATCCTAGGGGCATCGGTGGAGCTCCTAGTAAGTTCAAAAACTCCCTCCGTGTTTCTAGATTCTATTCGGGAGGGTTGGAAGACATAGTCAAAAGCAATGGCCTTAGGGGGAACGAGGGACTCAAGTTCTGTCTGTTAAAGGATCTTTTGTCAAATGATATGGGCATGGGCCAAAGGTTGAACAAAACCCTTGCATGCAAATTAGCATTGAGTCAGAGGGTGAACAATACACTCGAACCCCTTCCACTGCTTAGTCAGGAAGATGCAACAAGAGAGGGTTTTATTCAAGAAAATCAGACTTTAAAGCCTAGGAGAAGTACACAAGTTTTCTGTGGACATTGTGAGGTAACGAGATTGTGGTCCCTCAACAAATTTTCAAGGCTTCGAGAATGAAGGGGTCTTGAGTTTGGCCCTCTGGGGGCAGGGGAGCAGACACCGAATATTGGTCCAAAAGTGGAGGGGCAATTTATAGACCTTAGGGAGTTTTTCATTCAGAATGTGTCAGTGGAGGAGTGGTTAGGGTTGTTTCCTAAGGAAGAGAAACTTTCCCAGGAGGGGAAGTCTAAAGCATTATCAGTGGAGAATGGCCAGACTACCAACCCAAAGAGAAAGAAGGGGAAAGTAATGAAGAAAAAAGCGAAATGCCCAAATCTGGTTCTCGGGGTCAACATACAGATTGATGAGGCTATGGAAGCTTCTGAACTAATTCTAGTTGGAAGAGGAAAAGGAAGGCACTACTTAGCAAAGTATATATCAGATGGATTTCTAAGGCATGGTGTGGGGCTCCGGATATTCAGGTAGAAGTGATCACTTTGGCAAGGGGATGGTTCATGGTTAGATTCAACAAGGGTGAGACTTTGGAATGGGTGTTGGAGCGCAACTGGTGCTTCAAGATAGCACCAATATTATTCAAGAAATGGACCCCCTCTTTGATGCACAAAGAGAAAAATTAGAAGAGATACTTGTCTAGGTTTGGCTTCTGGTTTTTCCTCCACAACTCTGGATGGAGGATGTCTTCAAAGCCATAGGCAAAAAATTGAGATTTTTCCTTGAAGCTGACATGTCGTTTTTGGAGACAAAGAATAGGAATGTGGCCTGAATCCTAGTAAGACTGGATCCAAGGGAGGGTTTGGCTAAGACAATTTAGTTTCAGCTTCAGGGGTATACTTACTCCTAGATTATTGATTACGAGCAGTTGCCCTTCCAATGCCATCGATGCCATAAACATGGGAATCTAGTGTGTGATTGTCCCCTGGGATTCAAAAGGAGAAGAAGGAAAAGGGGTGAGCTAGGGTCCGAAGTTTGGGCACATGCCGATGAGGAGGCCATTGTATATATAGTGGAGATTGGGGATCAACAAGATGGGGTTTCGATGCTGATGTTGGTCCAAGAAGAATAGAATGTGAGGTCTAGGATCCAAATTTTTCCAAATCTCAATCAACATCGGGAGGCTCAAGATGAGGTTGAATTCATCGGTCCAGCACCCCAGCCGGCGGGTGTTTGTTCTCATCCCCTCTCCTCTTTATCTATTTCTCTGCAATCATTATTAAATGTTCTCCCTAGGCCTGGTCCCTCCAAGCCTTTCTTGTCTAAAGCTCCTCATAGCGGTAGTGTGTCTTACACTCTGGATAGTATCATCACCTCTACCCCGACACTTAATTTATCTATGTCCTCCCCGTCTGGCCCTGAGTGTTCTTCCCTCCCTTCGTATCCCTCAAAGAAATCTCACTATAACCTGCGTCCTCGAGACAAGAGGGACCTTCCTTTAGAGTTTGTAGGAGGGTTGGGGGGTTTCCAGGAGTCCTCAATGCCTCATAAGACTCGAGGTAGGAAGTCAAACTTATCTAAGGCTCAGTTAAAAGAAAAATTGGATATTTCCAATGGAAAACAGTTATCCCTCAAAGGGGCGCTTAGAGCAGCGCAACCCCCCGTGGTGGTTACCAAATGATTATTTTGTCCTTCAATTGCAGAGGGTTTTCTAGCACTCGAAAGAAGCTAGCTTTAAAAGTTTTATTCAAAAATTATTGTCCTGACGTTATTATGCTTCAAGAAACCCTTGGGAATGGTGAGATTGTGTTGAATTCTCTTTGTAAATTGCTGTCGGGATGGTCTTTTGTGACTGCTAATGCAAAAGGAAGATCCGAGAATCTGGCCCTGGGTTTCAGAGATAGTAGTATTAAGTTGTTAAATTCCTAGGGGTTGGACCTGGTTTTGGGGGTTGAGGTTTATTCTTCAAAATTATGCTCGGAGTTCTCCCTCATTAACATTTATGGGTCATGTCAAGACAAGGATCTTTTTGGAACAACCTGTTCTCTAAATCTTTCATGAAAACCCCCAATTTGGTGGTGGTGGGGGGGACTTCAACTTTTCATTGGGAATGTATGAGACTTGGGGTCCTTTGGTCGATCCCCTGGCTGATTTCTTTTTGAAAAAACTTTGAATGGGAAAGCTTATTGATGTAAACCTAATAAAATCCATACCTACCTGGATAAACAGGCGTGCAAGTGAAGCTAGGGTGGCTAAGAGATTGGATCGTTTCCTTTTGAAGGAGGAAATTTTTAATCAAATCCCCTTTTTTAGGCAGTGGGTTGTGTTAGCGCTTGAAATTTCGCCTCAGGCTGAGAAAGGCAAACTCCAAGGCAACATCAAACCACTTAGCCTCGTAGCTAGCCCTACGGGGCAGGAGAGGGCTCTCTCTGGTATATCTCGGTAAAGATCTTCAACGGGCGAGATAACCAATAAGGAAACACTGATTTTAGGCTAGTAAACTGATAAAAAAGGTTTGAATTGGGAAGTTTTAGGATTTTGGTGGAAAATCGGGAAAAGGCAATTTTGGGTGCAGGGATTGGACACAGTTTTTGCAGGGGGTTCTTTGGGGCAAGGTAGGAGACTGTATTGATGCCTTTGAATTAAGTGAATGGATAGGAATGACCGGTGAGGGGCTAAAGAGAGCAAGAAACTTTCAAGAGTTCTCTTTAGACAGATGAAAACATAAATATTAAGCAAACTTAAAAGCAGAGCATGACAATCATGAATTCTACTTTAACACTTCATTTGCCTAATTTGCAGAAGGAAAAGTAAGGAGATGATTCACATAACAAACTTACAAGTACAAAGAGAAACACACCATCAATACATGTAACCACAGGAATCCCAAAAAGGACTGCAAAACCCTGGTCTTTCTTCCTTTGCCAAAATTGCAGAGATACAATGAGTAATACAATAGAGCTTTCTCCCTCAAGAGTCCAACCTTCCAACCATGAAAATGATTGAGAAAATACATAATATAGACCATGCCAACCCATTCCCTAGCCTCTAGGGGTCGAGCTCATCCTTCTAGGAGCTATTTCAACCAATTCTAAACTGAGCACTAAAATCTAGGCAGTCAAAACAACTTGCCTCTATAAGCTAGGAAACCAATTCATTCATTTAATTTTTACCTATCTCATGAATGAATCTTCTAGAAGAGATAAATGAGTGTCAAAATATCATAAAATTACATCATTTACAACAAGGAGGATCAAAATCCACTCCAAAAAGTCAAATCCAGTCAAAACTGCGTTTTGCTGAGCTGTAGGTGAATTTTTGTGAAAACTGCCCAACAGGTCGCGCCCTGATCCTGAACAGGTCACGCGCCTTTGGAGCTACTTTTGAGGCACTTCCAGGTGTCCAAATGAGGCAAAAGTGGGCTTGTTGGAAAGGTCTGGATGTCTACTTTCCAACCCAAGTGGAATTTTTTAATTTGGTGGCCATTTGCCCCTCCAAAATTGCAATCTCCCAAGACTGCTTCCTGTGTGTCAAAAAGGTGGCAGAAAGTAATTTTTTGCTAGTTTTTTGACCTTCTGGAGGCTCAAAACTTGATGAAATCTCTTGATAATTGCTGAGCAGGTGTATCTTTGCATGAAAAATCCAAAAATGCTGAGTTTTCCCGAAATGGAGTTGCCCATCGAATAGGTCACGCGCGGCGCGCGACCTGTTGGTGGAGAAAACCTGTTTTTTGCTAAGTTACCAGAAAACGGATACGGGTATGGGGTTTGAAACGGATACGACAAATTTTCAAAAAATCTGGATACGATACGGCAGGAAACGGCACATAATATATATATATATATATATATATATATATATATATATTATGTGCCGTTTCCTGCCGTATCGTATCCAGATTTTTTGAAAATTTGTCGTATCCGTTTCAAACCCCGTATATATATATATATATCTATATATATATATATTAAAAATAAAAAATTCATATTACCATTCATATTTCAGAATCTAAATTATCATCTATGATCTATCATGATTCATGATTCATCATCATCAATTCAAGTTTCAACTTTCAACATATGCCATATGGCATAAACATTCAACATTGCCATCATCATTAACGATTATTATAACATTCATGATTCAAGTTTCAAGTTTCAAGTTTCAACATATCATCAAGTTTTTGTTTCAAATTTCAAACATCAAGTTATCAACATGACAAGTTACACAAACACCATCATTACCAAAATTAATAATGCATACTAATTACTACATACTATGAAAGTACAAAATGAACTATGACTGGCAATCTACTATCATTACTCATAATTCATATGGTTGTTCAAAAGTTTAAAAGTTAAAAGTTAAAACACCATCATAAATTACATTTACATATCATCAAATATGTCTTCATTCATGCCACTATAATGTTCCACTTCCACATCCTCTCTAGCAGTGGCACTGGGAACATTGCTTCCATGTCCACTTGAAGATGCACCTATTCCCAGTGATGGCTCCGAATCAAACAAACTCATGTGAGACATGGCATTCAATGTCATATCCAAGTCAGGCAACTCTGGTTCCATGTCCCATAATTTGGTGGGCCCAAATTTGTATTCATCTCTCTTGTGTGACAGAAGGCGAAGGTTTGAATGAATATACACTAGTTCCTCAGCCTTCTTAGAGCCCAATCTGTTTCGCTTCACTGAATGGATGAAGCCGTATGTACTCCAGTTCCTTTCTGCTGAAGAAGAACTAGCAACCTGTGACAAGACCTTGATGGCCAATTTTTGGACATGTGGAAGTGCCCCACCATAGAAGTTCCACCACTCAATTGGACTTAATCTGCTCTTGTCCCGCATACACTCAATATCACAACCCCAACCCTCCGATCCCACAAAATGAGAAAACTGTGCACGAATCCGAAGCCCAATTTCAGGATCTACAAAAAGCTTTCTAAAAGCATTTTTAAATCCTTCTGCGACTTCTGGGTCTTTGTTTGGTGCGCTTATTTCTGGATCACGTAGCAACTCTGCAGCATAATATTTTGGATTTAGTGCATAGGCTAAAAGGTGCAATGGGGTGGTCATCTTGTTCCACCTTTTGGTCAATATATCTTTTACTTCTCTGTAAAAGATTTCATCTGGGTCATTCTCCTTGGCATTTATAACCAACCTTATCTTCTCTATCATGGAATCAATGCCCTCATACACCTCTCCCAGATTAGGCATATCTGTGTCAAACATACGGAGCAAATCCACTGTTAGGGTCCCACCCTAACCCCCTTATTTATGTCATGGGATCACGTCATAGTCAAGAGTCAATAAAGCCCATATTAATATTTGTAAGTGGTTAACTCGCAATTAATGACGGGACCACAGTTAGTTGCAAATGGGCGGTAGTATTAGATAGATGGTAAATGGGCGGTAGTATTAGATAGATGGTATTAATAAAACCCACGATATTGGCCCGTGGTATTGCATGTATGAGTCATATATAAAGGATAGAGACTCCCTGCAAGGAGCATCGTGTCTTGTTTTGTAATCGAGCTCTGCTCTATTGGAGGTTGCCCCCTCGAAGAGGCCTGTGAACATTTCTCTCTGAATAATAAAATCATTGCTATTCTGTGTTCTGGGTATATTTTCTTCGCATATTATGTGTTCTCGGTATCTTTTCTTCGCAAATTCTATGTTTGGGTATTGCTTTGTAGGTTAAGAGCATAACAAGTGGTATCAGAGCACTTTCCAGGGCTCGGTGGGATCTCCAAATTTTAGCAAAATTTTTTTGGCTAGAGACGTGTTCCGACGTCTTTAAACCACGGGATCTGTCGTTAAGTGCATAAACCTGCGGATTTGGGGAGGCATGCACGCAGGAAATACAAGAGGTGGTCACGTCTGTTGGACTCCCTTGTAACCCCTGTGGGTACCCCTTCGAGTAGTAGCGCATTAGACAGAACCACGCACGGACTGTCTTCCACGTACCCTCTGGGTATATAGGAAGCCCCCTAGCTCCCTTGAAACCTCACCATAGATAAACCTTCGGCCGTCTTGTGGCTACAGTACACCGAGAACAGCACTCAGAGAGATTACTCGCCCGTACGATAGGGTAGTCGGGTTGTACGGCTAAGGGTACGGTCGATCCTCCTTAGTTAGAGCCCTGAAACATTGGGCCGAGTACTACTGTCAGACCCTTATGTATATTGCGATCTGTAGCACCTGACACTCCCCAAGACCATAGTTCCCTTTCTATTGGGGCATCACACATCATCTATTCCAGATCAGCAGCAGCAGTTGTTCCACCATTCAGATCTATCAGATCCACCAGATCGGATATTCCAGATCAGCAGCAGCAGTTGTTCCACCATTCAGATCTCTCAGATCCACCAGATCGGAGTAGTTGTGAAGGGTTCCTGTACCTGGATATAATTTTCGCAGGACTTTTGGCGGCATTGATATTTTGAGGATTTGGCGACTGCAGTATTGATCAGGAAGGAGTAAAACTCCGTTGGGAGTCTGAGATCTTCCGGGGCGCTTATTGGTGACCTAGCCCATCAGTATCAGGACGACGAGCTGAGCAAGGTGGTACCATTCAATTTCTTAGTAAAAAATTTTAGGCGGTCCCAATTTTTCATCAGGTTGGTGTATGGTAGAAACTCGTGCTCAAGCGATGGCCAATGAAAGGATCGACAAAATTGAAAACCATGTGCATTCCCTCCAAATTGCGGTGAACAAGATCGAACTTGAGCTTCAAGGAATGAGTAACCACATACAACTTGAGCTTAAGGGAATAGGTAACCAGATACAGGAGGCACTCCTAAAGGGCAAGGAGCCAGCCCACGAGGAGGCGTATAATGGCCATGAATACCATGAGGGTGAGTCTAGCCACTCTCCTCACGTTTGGCACCCCCGTCCACCACCCAGTCAGCGACCTCCCAAGTTGGATATGCAGAAATTTGACGGTTCTCACACGTCCGCATGGCTAGCACAAATGGAGCAGTATTTCCAATTGAATCATATCACAGATGAGGGGACTAAGCTTATGGTGGGCACCATGTACTTGGACAATGAACGATGGCAATGGAAGGAATGGCATCAGCGTTGCAATGGACATTTTCAGAATTGGGCCCAATTTGCCAAAACTCTTCGCAGTCGCTTTGAACAGGAAGACTCTTTTTTGGGGCGTCTCACTAAGCTCCGATAGACGGGTACAGTGGAGGACTATATTACTGCTTTTGAAGCCTTAGCCTTCCGCACTAAGGGTCTCACAGATGAGTTCTACATGGAATGCTTTATCAACGGTCTTAAAGAAGCCATCAAAGCTCAGGTTCTACTCCACCACCCTCCCACATGGACAGAGGCTTGCCAGGTAGCCCGTAAGGTGGAACGTGCATTAACAGCCCAATCCAGCCACCCCAACTTCCCCGCTAAAGGTCGTCCCTCACAGGCTCCCAATATGACTCAGACACTTAAGATTCAAAAGGTGTCACCTGCGGAAATGGCCGAAAGAAGGAAGCAAGGACTATGTTACTACTGTGATGAAAAATATTCCCCGGGTCATAAATGCAAAGAGCACAAGTTTTTTCAAATAGATGCCACTGACTACAGCTCCACCGAGGAAGATCCACCACTTGAGGAACCGGAGGTGATCGAAGAAGATAACCAACAAGAGATTGTATCTGATGAACCAATTATTTCGCTAAATGCATTGGCAGGAATTTCTTACCCTCAAACTCTCAAAATCAGGGGTTTTCTTAAACATCGCCCAGTAGTAGTCTTGATTGATAGTGGAAGTACCCATAATTTCATCCACCAAAAGATCGCTGAAGCAGCACATTGTTTCGTCCGGGCAGTTTCTAACTTCCAAGTCCAGATTGCAGATGGGGGCACAATGAAATGTGAAGGTCGCTGTGAAAATGTCAAAATTCAAATGGGGGATTATCAATTGAAAACCCACATGTTTGCAATACACATGGGGGGTTGCGACATTGTCCTCGGCGCGGAATGGCTCCGCACTCTTGGGCCAATCACAATGGATTTCCAGGAGTTATATATGAGTTTTAAGTAGAACAACTCCACACATACCCTCCGTGGACTACAGGCGGGAGCCCCCTCTATCATCAGCTCGCATAGGATGGAAAAATTGTTAAAAAAGGGCCATCATGGAGTGGTAGCTCAATTTAATGCCATCCAGGTAGTAGACACCATGCCTCCGCCAATTCATCCTGAGATGCAACAGATTTTAAATAAACATCGGACGGTCTTTGACAAGCCTCATGAGCTTCCACCCTCGCGAGGGGAACATGATCATAGCATCACATTGGTTCCAGGGGCCCAACCCCCAAATGTGCGGCCATACAGATATCCGTTCACCCAAAAGAATGAAATAGAAAAAATCATCAAGGAATTGTTGGAAGCAGGTGTCATTCGTCCCAGCATTAGTCCTTATTCATCTCCAGTGGTCATGGTCCTCAAGAAAGATGGGGAGTGGCGGATGTGTCCAGACTTCAGGGCCCTCAATAAGTTAACAGTCAAAGATAAATTTCCCATCCCAGTGGTTGACGATTTGCTGGACGAACTCAATGGGGCTCAATTCTTCACTAAGTTGGATCTTCGCTCAGGCTACCACCAAATTCGCATGAAGGAAGTCGACATTCCCAAAACAGCTTTCAGAACTCATGAAGGCCATTATGAGTTCCTGGTCATGCCATTTGGTCTCTGTAATGCCCCCTCTACTTTTCAGAGCCTTATGAATCACCTCCTCAAACCATATCTCAAAAAATTTGTCCTTGTCTTCTTCGATGACATCCTCATCTATAGTGGCACTTGGGCGGCACATCTTCAGCATGTAGATCTACTCTTGCAACTGCTCCGCACGCATAAATTATTTGTCAAGATGTCTAAGTGTTCGTTTGGCATGGAAGAAGTTGAGTATTTGGGCCACATTGTGGGGCGTGAAGGTGTCAAGGTGGACCCAAAAAAAGATCCAGGCAATGCAAGAATGGCCTCAACCTAAGACCTTGAAAAGCTTGAGAGGATTTTTGGGTCTCACAGGCTATTATCGTAAATTTGTCCGCAACTATGGCCGCATAGCGAAGCCCCTAACGCAACTCCTAAAGAAAAATTCCTTCTTCTGGAACGAAGAAGCACAACAGGCATTTACCGCTCTCAAAACCGCCATGTGTTCCACTCCTGTCTTAGCACTACTGGACTTCACCAAATCATTTGTCATTGAATCTGATGCTTCGGGAACAGGTATTGGAGTGGTCTTAATGCAGGAAGGGCGACCATTGGCCTTCACCAGCCAACAACTAAGTGGGAGGAATTTGGGCCAATCTACCTACGAGAAGGAAATGATGGCCATCTTACATGCAATCGAGACCTGGCGACCTTACTTGTTGGGGCGACGTTTCCAAATCCGCACAGATCATCACAGTCTTAAATATTTTTTGGAGCAACGCCTATCTTCCCCTCAACAAAATAAATGGTTAGCCAAAATGATGGGATATGATTATGAGATCATTTACAAGAAAGGGAAAGACAATAGGGTAGCAGATGCATTGTTGCGCCAATTTGAGGAGGAAAGTACTCTGCTCGCAATTTCCCTCCCCATTCCAGACTGGATTGAAGAGGCTCGCAGGGAATGGTTTTCACATCCCGGGCTCTCCCAACTCATTTCTCAATTGCAGATAGATCCTAATTCCAGCAAGGGCTACTCGTGGCAGAATGATATTCTTCGCTACAAGGACAGAGTCATAATAGCACCAACATCGACCCTCAAAAGTCGCATTTTGGCAGAATTGCACTCATCTCCCATTGTAGGACATTCGGGCTTTCAGAAGACATATGCTCGCACCAGAAGATCATTTTTTTGGGCCGGTATGAAACAGGACATCCTTACTTTCGTAGCAGAATGTGACGTCTGTCAACGCCACAAAGGGGAAACCGTCAACACACCAGGCACATTACAACCATTGCCCATTCCGGCGTCAATTTGGACGGAGGTCTCCATGGATTTCATTACAGGTCTTCCAAAGTCTGGGAACAAGTCAGTCATCATGGTGGTTGTGGACCGACTGTCGAAGTATGCTCATTTCTGCTCCCTACCCCAACCATTCACACCCACTTTGGTTGCTCAAACTTTCATGGATCAGATCTTCAAATTGCATGGCATGCCCACTTCTATTGTGTCCGACCACGACCCAATCTTCACCAGTAATTTTTGGCAGGAGATCTTCAGAATACAAGGCACTCAACTCAAACTTAGTACTTCATATCATCCGCAAACAGATGGTCAAACCGAAGCCGTCAACAAATGTCTAGAAACCTACCTTAGGTGTTTCACTTCAGAAAAACAACACCTTTGGGTCCAGTGGTTACCTCTGGCGGAATGGTGGTATAACACCAACTATCATGCCACCACCAAAATGACTCCCTATGAAGCAGTCTATGGACAACTTCCGCCTTCCCCTACTTCTTATCTCAAGGGGTGCTCCAAAGTACAAGCCGTGGATCAACTCCTACAACACCGCGCGACCATGCTTGCCCATCTGTGCGAGAATCTTCATCAAGCTTAGAACCGTATGAAGCAACAGGCTGACCAACATCGCTCAGAGCGCCAATTTCAAGAAGGGGATCAGGTCTTTTTGAGGCTGCAACCATATAAGCAAACTTCACTCAAAGACAAGGGTTGTCAAAAGCTCTCTCCAAAATTCTACGGACCATACCAAGTACTTCAGCGCATTGGAGAAGTGGCTTACAAGTTGGCTTTGCCACCTACAGCAAAAATCCACCCAGTTTTCCATGTATCGTGCCTCAAGAAAGTGATTGGGAACAATTGCCGAGTTCAAACCAGTCTACCTGAATTGGACGAAGAAGGATCAATCTGGCTTCAACCGGAACAGGTTCTAGACACACGAGACAAGCACCTGCGCGGCCGCATGCTTAAGGAGGTCCTCGTCAAATGGAAAGACACCTCTCCGGAAGATGCAACTTGGGAACCAGCCACTATTCTTCAACAGTTTCCGCAGCTTCAGCCTTGAGAACAAGGCTAGTCTTAAGGGGGAGGGCATGTTAGGGTCCCACCCTAACCCCCTTATTTATGTCATGGGATCACGTCATAGTCAAGAGTCAATAAAGCCCATATTAATATTTGTAAGTGGTTAACCCGCAATTAATGACGGGACCACAGTTAGTTGCAAATGGGCGGTAGTATTAGATAGATGGTAAATGGGCGGTAGTATTAGATAGATGGTATTAATAAAACCCACGATATTGGCCCGTGGTATTGCATGTATGAGTCATATATAAAGGATAGAGACTCCCTGCGAGGAGCATCGTGTCTTGTTTTGTAATCGAGCTCTGCTCTATTGGAGGTTGCCCCCTCGAAGCCTGTGAACATTTCTCTCTGAATAATAAAATCATTGCTATTCTGTGTTCTGGGTATATTTTCTTCGCATATTCTGTGTTCTCGGTATCTTTTCTTCGCAAATTCTATGTTTAGGTATTGCTTTGCAGGTTAAGAGCATAACATCCACAATTGGCTTAGTAAATGCCAAGAGGTACTCCACCTTATCCCACCATTCATCATCAACAACCAACCGTTTCATTGCTTGTGCTCTATCAGATTGGGATTGCCTCCATTGATTCCAAAGAGAACTGCATACCATTGATTGTAATGCATCTTTCACCTGCATGAGCCTTGTTAAGACTATGATGTGAGAAGCAAATCGAGTCTCAGCAACCTGCAGGTGTCAAATTGCCAATGTTTCAAATTTCAATCAATTTGAAAATCAAAAATCATAATTTGATTGAATAACCTATTATGATTCACGAATCATGACATTTGAGAATCCAATTTAGATATTTGAATTTAGAGTCAAATATTTAATAAACTTTAAACTTTAAAGTTTAAGTATATGTACCTTAAGGAGCTCCAACTTAGCAAATTCCCTGTAGATGCCTTGGGACATGTGGTGGTTTGTGATAAAGGCTTGAATTTCTTTTGCCTCTTCAAATATTTTTCGAATCCACTCAATTTGCTTCCCCAACTTGCTCAACATGAGGTTCAATGAATGCACAGCACAAGGGGTCCAAAAATGTGTTGATATTTGCCTTCAACAATTAGGCCTGCTGCTCTACACACCGTTGCATTGTCAGTTATTACCTGGACAACATTTTCAGGCCCCACCAATTCAATTGCTTCAATCAAGATGTTAGCAATGAATTGAGAATCTTTCACCTGCCCCTCACAATCCACTGCCTTCAAAAACATTGCCCCATGTGGGCTCTGAGCAATCACATTGATCAAAGGCCTATTTCTTTGATCTTTCCATCCATCAGAAATGATGGACACCCCTGAAATGAGCCATGAATCACGAATGGGGGCTAATTTAGCCTCCAAATCTAACTTTTGAGCACTCAACAATGTGGTGCGTATCTTCTCATACCCAGGGCTCTTATACCCTCTTGGGGCTTCATTCAAACATTTTACCATCTTTGCCCAGTAAGGAGATCACACAAGGTTAAAGGGAAGGCCATTTGCATAAATGCATTGGGCTACAGCTGCATCTGCTATCTCTCGAGCATCATTATTAAAACTCTTCTCAAGCGGTCCCAAATTTGACCGCTTTGACCCAACAATTCCATGAGAATAAAGTGGAGGCTTTGATGAAGATGCTCCCAACCTTGTTGGGTGTTTTAAATGGGAGGCAGGATTTGCTTCATTTGCTTTAGCATCTGCCTCTTCTTGTTCTCTCTGATATTTTGCAATTTTTACCTTGCTTAAACCATTTCCATCTTTCCCATTCTCTTTAGGTGGGCCACTACATATTCGAACCCCATTGTTTTTTAACCCAAGCAAATGTGCTTTAACCCGTGTGTATGACCCCTTAAACTCCTTTTTACACTCACTGCAAACCCATGCCAATGATCCACCTCCTTGGATCTTCCCAACAGTAGTGACATATTTCCAAAGTGGTGACTTTGGATCAACTTTCTGGGTTGTTTCAGTTTCCTGTGCCACTTCCTCTGCCTCATGAATGGCTGAACTTGAAGTTGCCATGAATGATGATGACATTCACTGAAGTCTGAAACTGAAAAAAGAAAATTGACAAATATCAGTCTTCAGATATGTATTTTACTATTTAAAAAAATTTATTTGGTCATTTCTGGATGTTAATAAAATTATGTCATCATTTATTTATAAAATTATATGCCTTTCTCTTTACTCTGTTCCATAATGATTAGTTATTATTCCAGTAACTACAAAAATAAAAAATGAGTGAAATCTGTGATAAACAGTTTGCAATTTCTAAGTCTTGAAGACTTGAACACAGTGAACTGTGACTGTGACAGTGAATTGTGACTGTGACAATGAACTTTCAACTGTGACAAGTGAATATGGTTGTAAATCTGAGCAACAGATCCCAGTCACATAGGACCTACAACTGAGAAATTTTAGAACCAGTTAAGTAATAGGAAAACAATGCTTTATGACAGGAGAATGACAGAATGTAGATTATTTTACCAACTCTCTCAGCTCCCACTTGAAATTTAATGTTGCAGGTTGTTAGCTACCTATACCAATAGGTTTCATATTTCATGATTGGCAATGAAAAGGTCCAAATATGCTCTGCTTTGATGATGCAAAGATCACATATTTCCAAGAAAATACAATCTGTGCTTATAGCTTGATGTGGACTCAAATTTTGATGGATGGTCCAACAGCCTAATCTGGATCATGCCATGTTTTAAATTTTCAGTTGTAGAATAGAGAAAGAGGTCTGTCCAAACTGTTTAATCTTGGCAGACAAGTAGCTTAGGTAGAGAAGTAAGGCTCCCAACTGCTTAATCTGGGACCTTGGAAGAAATAAGGGTAGCAGTAGATAGAAAATCAAAAGGAAAAAAGCCAGAGAAAAGAAAAGGCAAATAAGGGTCTGCAAGTCCAAGTGCACCCTCCAAGAAGAAAACAAAAAATGCTAGGCAAGTAGAGGGGTAGGCAGTTGGGGTTGCAGAAATGTCATTTCTCACAAATTGAAGGTATGCTAACCTATTTTCACAAAGCAAAATCAATGGATTGAGAAGTCCTTCTTCTCTATCAGGTTACAGCAAAGCAAAGGAGCATCTCTAACCTCCCTTTTCCCCTTTTCCCATTCATTACTAACATTCCCTCATCAGTTCAGATTCATGGAAGAATTTATGGTTTCATGGTGGTTCTTGTTCCTTTAAAAGCCACATTTCTTGTCTAAAAATTCTTTTCATTTTGATCTACTCCTTAAACTAAGTGATTTTCAAATAAACTTAGTGATATCCCCCCTCATCCACTCCTTTCATCCATATTTAACCCTAACTCTATTATATAATTCCCCTATATTACCCTGTCCCTAGTATTATAACACCATGGTGTATAAACCCCAAACATTGTATAAATATCCCTCCCCTTGGCATTATAGCCATAAGTCCTCTGTCAGGGATCAAATGACATCTGGTCACTTTGATAAACCTAAGTCTAAACCCCCCTCCCCTCTTCTGAACTCATTTGGCCCAGTAAAACCTTCAGTTGCTGAGGAAAACCTTATAAAAGACCCATTTTTTACCCATATCCGCTTTAAATTGCAAAATGATACCAAAAACCCACTTTCTGCCATTTATCCAAAGTCTCCGCCCACATTATTTCGTTCCGAAAAAATACATTGAAAAACATTACAAAACACCATATCCCTAAGTTTTTCCGCTGGGCACAAACTCCAAAAAATATGTTATTTTAATCCTTCCCCCGCGTCCGTATCATCCGATCAAATCATCAACCCGTCAACCGTCTGATCGGGCACTTTTGATCGAACGGCTATTATGAATATCGGGTTGGGCCCGAGGTCCGACGTTTAGCACCCGAGAAACTGTCAGAGGGTGACGTCAGGCCTCTGCCACGCATCGCCCTCACAGCTTCTCGGGACGGCCTCTGACAAAACCGCCGCCGTATTGTAAGCGGTCCGAGAAAACCATTACCGTTGTTCCGCTTACCACCTGTTTTGCCGGGCTTGCGTCATCTCCACGTCACTGCCACCTCACTATCCCCGTGGACCAATCACAGCCTGCCACGTCACCCGGTGACGTCATGCTGACGTCATTCGACTCTGACCCCACCCGATGACGTCATGTTGACGTCATCCCAAAAACGCGCCAATATTGCCAAAAATCCATATTTAGGCCAAAATGTCATGTTTTTTCCACTTTTGGCAAAAGAAACTCTAGCTATTTTTGCATGCTGCTCACGTTCAAACCAACGCCAACCTGTTAAAGCTGATTCCAAGACCGCCGGCGCCTCCATTGCACTTGCATTTGCAACTCTTACCGGCGAAATTACCAGGTATTCCTCAAAATCATTCCATGAGCCTGGTTTTATCCATATTTCCTCAAGCAAACTGTTAAAAGACTGTAAAACACTGTTTTCACCATCAAATACACAGTGACTTGCACCCATTTTCAATCAGTGAAGCCATAAACCTCCTGCAGAGCCGCATTTGACAAATTAAGCTGAATTCACAGCTAGTTCGCGCAGTCGTGAACTAGAAATCTCAATTGACCAGATTCACCACAGAAAATACTCCTGGTCAGTCCTGCTACTGTTTTATCAATCCTTTAGACAGTATTTCAACTGCTGTTTATTCAATTTGCCTTCTGTTTCTTACAATTCACTTCCATTGCAAGAAAACATTCCTCTCTGTTGTTCTGCTCGATTGAAACCAGTTCACCTACAGTTCAAAAGCTTCAGTAGCCATGGAGACACCAATAGCCCTGAATATTCAGCCTTTGAATGCCCCTCAGAGGGAGTTAGAATGGAAAGCCCTGGGAGATTTAGATTATCAGATGATGGACTCCTTCCCAATGAAATCTAAATTTAATATTCACATGCTAAATGAGCTGAAGGCCCAACACCTTAGTGGAGCTGATATATTAGGGATTTGGGACTCAAATTTGCCCATTTACAACCTCCCTCAAGTCAATCCCCTTCCAGACTTGATCCATAAATGCCAGGAGTGCTATGATCCTTGCCAGAGAGCTGTTCTCAGTCCTACAGGCTCAGTTTTGTTCTTTATCACCCCAGAAACCATAAATGAGATGCTACATTTCCATACTGCAAGGCCATTGACCCCTCTCTCCATGATAGACTTGGTCAAGAAGGGGAGTAACTTGTCAAGTGCCCAGATCACCAAAATCAATCAGTTATTCATACAGCCAAGTTCTGAAACTATAAGAATTCCTCCTATTGGATATCCTTATCTGAATGACTTGGGCAGAATGCTGGTGGATTTGATCAGCTATGTCCTGGGGTACAGGGGAGTTGAAGATGTTGATAACACTATCATGGCAATGCTGTCCATGTTTTCTCCTGGGAAGCCTCCAGCTGTACACTATGACTATGCCACTTATATTGCAGAGAAGATCCATGAACAGCTAATGAATCTACCAAGGGAAAGGGTGTTCAGATTCACCTCATACATCTACCACCTGTTCTTGTTTTATCAGCCAGACAGTTTCTCCATTCCCCTCAAGAAACTTAATGTCCAGGGGAATCCAAGGTCAGTTGTGTTTTGGACTCCAGTCTTCCATCATGTTTCTCAATCGCCATACACATACTGTGAATTTATAGACCTGTTCATTCACCCAGCTATGACATTGTTGTATGGTGTCCCTCCTCCAAGGTTAACCGATGACATGCAGAGAATTCTCCATCTCTCCAAATCCTACAGCATTGGTGATTGGTATTTTTACCAGCATCACACAGTAATCAGAGTATATGGCTGTGAGTTGGACCCTTTTAGGCTTCCAAGGTATGTCCCCATGAGACTTTTTGCCTTAGAATATTTCAGGCAGTTTGGATATGCTGACTACTTCCATTTCCAAAGCAAAAACAAGAAGGTACAACTGAAGGTAAGGAGCCAGCTAGGCCCCTTTTTGTACAACAAAAGAGAGGAGGGATGGAAGGAGGCAGATATGATCCTAGCAAGCCTCAAATTGCAAACCAGTTTCAAATGGTCACCTTATGACCGTAATCATTTTATTTCCCTCAGGAGGATAAAACACAAATTGGGTACCTATTCACATATTAAGCTGCCTCATATTGAAAAATATGCAAATTCTTTAGGCTGGAAAGAGGGCACTCTAGAAGAGCCAATCTCTAGAGAGCAGGTACTAGAAAGAGAGGCTAGGAATATGCAAAAAGAGGCTGACTTGGAAACTTGTGGACAGGTTTCCTTATCATATCAAAGGCAACTTGGAGCAGCTGCCTCTTCCTCAACAACACATCAGCGAGCTGCCATGGACACTCAACAAACAAGCAGCAAAGGCAAAGAAAAGCAGGTGGAACAAGAGCAACCACCTCCCATAACTGAAGGGCAAGCAGAAAAAGAGATGGAGCAAAGAGAAGGGCAGCATGACAGAGAGCAGCCCACACAGCAAGAAGGGGCAGTTGAGGCCCCAATTCTCACTGAGCAGCAGGCTCAAAACATAGTACCTCCTAGGCAAGAGGCTGTTAATGAAACCTCAGTCCTCCAAACTCCTCAAAAGGAGGATGTAAGTAGGAAAAGGGATAGAGAGACTCCCTTGACTACATCAACAAGTCATGGTGAGAAGAGGCACAGGATGAATCCCCTTTCAGAGGAAGAGATACCTATAGGGCAATCTTTGGGTATGGGCCCGCCCAGTTTGGAGGCATCTGCAAGTTCCTTCCAACAGGAACAAGAGAGGACAGTGGGAGGAGAAGTCAGCTCCTCAAGCCACCAAAGAGAAGCCGAAGGAGGAATCAAACAGCAGTTCATAGACATAAAGAGGAGGAATGAGCCCATAAAAATACAGCTGTACAACCATCTGTTGAAAATGGCTCCCACCAACCAGCAGCGACTAATGTCTGCATATGATGTCCAGGAGGGCAAGATGATCATGAGTCACCTCATACCAACTACTTTGCAGCCACAGTCCCCTTCAGATTACCTAAGGGCCAATCTTGAGGTCCTGGCCAAGGACATCCACCCAATGGATAAAATTGAATTGCATAAACAAACAGGTGAGATGGTCTATGCTTCCTTGGCAGACAAGACATTGGATAACTATAGGCTAGAAAATAGCCTTAATAATACAGCTGCTCAACTGGAGTTGGAGAGGGCATCCTCACAAGCAAAGGACAACAGAATAAGGTCCCTAGAAGATATAATTATTGAGATTGGGCATGACCCCAAAGATATCAAGGGCATACAAGAAATATTAAAATTGAGGGATGCAGATATGGCAGCTTTAAGGAGAAAGATCAAACTCCCAGCCACAATTCACCCTCAAACAGATGAAGTAGCTCAACAAAGGCATGATCAAGATGCCACAGCTTTGTTGATGTCTCTCTATAAACAGCTTATCCAGACACAAGAAAAGCTGGGAGAATCAGAGGCTGCACAGGCAGCATTACAAGCATCATTGCAGCAAAGGGAAGAAGGTCAGACATCTCGGCCTCCTCCAGAAATAATCAATCTGGAAGAAGCTCCTAAGACCGCTGCCCCTCCTTTACAGCAGACAGAGCCAACAGCACCATCTACATCAACAGCTGCACCAACAACAGAGCAGGCTCATAGTCTGGATATGCAGAAACTTCAAAATGAGATTCAGGTCTTGGAAGCGCAAATGGCAGAATTGAATGAGGCCAGGGAGAAACTAGCCAAAGTCAATGAAAGATATGACAAGTCCAAGCAGACCGTGGCAGAAAAGGGCAGGGAAATAAAAGCCCTCAAAGACAGGATCAAAGAGCTAGAGGATGAGCTCAAATTAGATAAGGTTGTGGCTGAGCTTAAAACAGTGTTGTGGGCTAATATTGGCCAGTCTATTACTGACCAATGGCAGTATATTGAAACAATCCATGAGCAGTTAGAACTCATTCCAAAAGCACAGAAGGAAATTCAAAGATCAAGGGCCTCTCTAGGCAATATGCCAGAAGTTGCCAACAGGATGATCAATGTGCTTAATCATAGAACAAGTACTCAGTTGGCTACTATGGGAATTCCAAACAGAACTAAGGCCATTCAGTTAATCAAGAGGGTTCTTACACTGAGAAACTTAGTGCAGACACTAGAGAGAAGGACCCAGGACATGCAGACCGAGGTGAACAGGTTCATGGACAAATTTCAGGTATTACAAAACAGAGGGCTCCCTAGCTTACTGAACAACGCAGGGAGACTGTTCACACATGAGCAGTATGCCAAGAGGGTCAATGCATTTGCCACAAGTCAGGTCAATGAGAAGCCCAGCACCTCAGAGGAAACAGGGCCAGCCACAGGACAGACTCTCTACAACAAAGTAGAAAGTTTATTTTTTATAATGAATGAAATTAAACACCTGTTTGAAGTGCCTCCCAATTTTTATAAGTATACAGAGGCAGAGGAGACTATGGATGCAATTCTCAGGCATCAACTACCTACACAAGAATGGTGGACTAAGGCAATACAGATGATTTTATAAACAGGAAACCATTTAATAAATTTTGTTCATGGAAAATACAAATTGTCATGCGCAGGACAGTTTAAAAGAATCAGCATGCATTAAAGATGAAAGCTGAGCCAACTCAGCAGAACTTACGGCCAACAAAGCAAGATGAGAAGCTACAGGTGTCCAGACCGAGAAGCTACAGCAGAGCAGCTCCAAAAGCGCATTCTCCAGCATTAATGCAGATCACTCCAACCGACTCGTTGGTTTCCAAAGGCCAAAATATCTTCTGACTGATGTAAATGAGCATTTATGTTGTATTAAAGGCAGCAATAACTTCCTATCTGCTGTTCTGTACAAAGTTGGTGAAATATTCATTTCTCAGATGACTCAACGCCTTAGATATTTTTGTAATACTGTTTGTATATATTTGCCCCTCGCACAAGCTTGCAGGGGTTGTTGTTGATTTCTCTTGAAGAAGTTCTTATGCTGTAATCCTTTCAGATTTTAATAGAGAAAGTGATGGAATTTCTCGGAGTTCTGAAGTGTTGGATGCGTTCTGGTGTTTGTTGAAAACTGCAGGATTCCTGTGTACCTCACAATACAATAAGTTTCTGTAACTCTCTTTGTTATGTGTTTCAATCTTTTAGAATCCATACATGTTTGTAGTTTCTAAGTATTTAGCAACAAAGAAAAAGAATAGCCTTCAGGATTTATTCATGCAATACCCTGAGCTCAATCTATGTTGTTAATAAATGTTTTTCTTCAGCTATAATCTTGATAAGTGTAATTCTTAATTGCTGCACTTTCAGAACATATCTTTCACAGTGACCTTTGTTTCAGGAATTCAAGTTTGCTCCTGTGCAACATGTTTCACTTTCACATCACCAGCTTAATGGAGAATTCTTAATTGCTTTCTGTTGGCTGACCATTCATCACCACTTAAGTTTAAATTTTGTTTGCTTGAGATACCCAATAGGCCCTGCAGTCTGAACATCATCACTCCAGCATTTCAAAACAGTTCACAGCTCTAGACTCCATTGCCCAATGATACACTACTGTCTGAAAACTACATCTTAAGCACTGAAAGAAGTCCTTCAACCAAAACATAAACCAAAACCTGAGCATAATAGCTAGCCTAAAATACTATCAAAACAGAGACAAATCATAAAGAGAGAGCCCTCTCTGATTACAGTTTGGCTAGAAACAGTAATCCAAAGATTGGTTAGTGGTTACCCCGGCCGTATTCCCTTGGGAGTCATAGGGAACAACCTGGGTGTTAACACAGGTATTAAGATAGTCATGGCTCTAGGTCTATCTCTCGTCATGGTTTCAGTTTTATCACTTCTGTTCAGTTCATCACAATCCGGTGCCAATGTGGCAGATTCTGGAAGGACAGCGAACATTGAAGCAAGAACAGCAGCCACTGTTGGGGAGACTCAACATGAAGATTCCATCGAATTGAAGAAATGATTGAGAGAATTCGTGGGACAGCAGGATTACCATGCCAGTAGTATGAAATTGAACACACAAAACAAATAGTGATCAGAATCATTTTTGACAAAGGCATTCTACTATAACCTACAGGATGCTTGCCAATAATGTGACCAGGAAACCTGTTTCTCATTCCGTTCCTGTTCTCATTCTCATTTCCGTCTTGACACTACATTAGTAATCAATTTTATATGCATGACAGACTTGCACATGCCTGGGGATGTGCACATTTCTTATTCCCCAAAATCGTCTGACCCCGTTTCTGGTTTTGTCCTCATTTCCTGTTTCTTGTTTCTAGTGACATAGTAGGTGACCACGAACACCATAGGTCCCATCCCTGACCAATGAAATATTCTAAAACAAATTAAATATCAGATAACTATTTGAAGTTGTATACGACTGCATTTAAAAGAACAACACACCTGTTACTCCTTTTCAGGGATATCTACACTCTACAAATAACCATAAAGTAAACCATAACCCCATGTCACAAGGTTTGACGAAATTCAATCATGATGTTCAGATTCAACGAACCTAAAATAATTTTTGAGGATTGACAAACCTCATTGAACCTCATGGCTGTTGACCAAGTCCATAGTACAAGCTCAATCATCAGATAAAAAGACGGACACCATAAGCTTGAAATGCAGGATACAGTAATCTGGGAGGTTTATGGATGATTGACCTATCTTGCTTATATCTAGGGCAACGTCCTCGGGATAATTAGGACACTAACAGAACCAAAGGAAAGACACCAATATATGACCAAAAATGAATATATAATATATGGTACCACAATCAATCCTCATGTTATACAAAGCTTGGGATAAGTTCAAAAAGGCTTTAAAGACAATGCCATGTTTGATATTAGAAGGGCAGACAAGTACCCAGGTAAAAAACTCCAATTTTTTAAAGAACTTTTGCTAGAATACAATAAACAAAAAAGGGTGAATTCTCACTGTCTCAGCAATGAGCATGAGCATCTGTTGATTCTGTTCGTATCAAAATGAAAAACAATTGTGGCAAACAAGCATAAGATCACCAGGACCATCATAATAACTCAACATATACCTTCTATTTAGAAAATGGTGACTACGGTAGCTTTAATGCTACAGCTATTATATATGTCAGGGACTGCAGTCGATATTAATGGTACAGCTCTTATATGTTAATGCTATTAATACAGCTTTGAAAATCATGCTAAATAAGATGCAAAACTGCAGTATGGCATGCACAACTGTAGATGAATCGAACGATAAAATCATAAAAATAGACGCTGATCAGTGATAAGTTGTGTACCTTGTAGTTGTCCAACGATGCCGGCAGGTTCAAACTTCAGTCACTCCACGCAATGAAAATGACAGAAAGGCAATGTTCACTCAGCAAGGCAATGTTCACTCAGCAACTTTCCAGGGCAGCAATCACGCTTTCAGTCCAGGAATATTCCAATGAGCAGTTCCAAACTTCCAAAGTTCAGTGACGGAGCGAAACTCTCAGCGGCGGCACTGGGCAGTGAACTCAGCGGCAGCAGTCAGCGCTCTTCAGACTTGTCGTTTAGGGATTAGGTTAGGGTAGATAGTTATACTAGTAACTAGAATGAACATTGAATAATAAAACCGTGCCGTAAAGTGAAGTTCAAAACCTAAAATGCCAGATTTTGAAAATCTGTTCCCGGCGGGCAAGTGATAGCGACGAAACGTATTGAAATTTTTTAAATACGAATCACGATTTTGCAGATACGTTTTGAAAATTTCGAAATACGTTTTAGGTTTTTCTGAAACGTATCAATTTTTTTTAAACGGGAGGTTTTTTCCTTGAAAACGCCTGAAAAACGGCAAAAAAAAATTCGATACGTTTCCAAATCACCAAAAACGTTTTTTAGCCGTTTTTTTGCCGTTTCTGGGGTGAATACGTATCTGATACGTAAAACGGCATTTTGGCCTGCCAGGGAGCCGTTTCCGGTATCTTAGGTTTTTTGCCCAAAAAAAATCACAAATGACCAAAAATGCTCAAAATTTTTAGTATTTTGTGCTGAAGTTAAGTCATTTAGTATCATGCTCCTTCAAGAAAGGCTCAGCCAAGATGTGGAGGGGATTGGGCCTTTTCTTTCGTTTTAGTGCTTTGGCCAGCAACCTCTCCACATGAGCATTGACCTGGAGAAGCATAGCCTCTCGAGAGATAAAATCCTCCCATGGGATACCCTACTGTTTTGACTGTTTAAATGCTACTCCAAGGGGACAAAAACACAAGGGAGATGTTAGGGAGGGGGACTTTTGAAGGGATTTAGGGAAAATACATATGAAAGGGGAATTTAGGGAAGCAATTATGAAACATATACCATCACATAATCATATTTTGTAGGGGTTTCATAGGAGGTAGGGTTTAGGGACTTTGATATTTTGGTAAGGAGATTAGGTGAAAATGACAAGGGAGGTGGTAATGGGATGTGGGGAAAAAAATGGAAGTGAAAGGGATAACCTTGAGAGCAGCAAAACAAAATCCTAGCTTTACTTGCACTTTGACATTTTTAAACAAAATACACATGAACTTCTCCTTTCAAATTGATGGCATTAAAACACATTTTCATGCTCATGCAAGCTTTAGCAAGCAATAAACCTTGATGATTAGAAGCCTACCTAAGAATTTTGGGGTCGTTTGGCAGTTTACAGGTGATTTTTTGTGGATGAATTCCCAACAGGTCGCGCCAGTGTATTTTCTCAACTGGTAAGACCCCCCTGACAGGTCGCGCACACTCAACAGGTCGCGCGCTTTTGCAGGAGGCTTTTGGAGGCCTTCCCAGTGTTGGAATCGGGTGCAGGATAGCTCGTTGGAAAGGTCTTTGAGTCTAATTTCCAACCCAACTAGAATTTTTCAATTTGGAGTTCATTTTCCCTGTCAAAAATCAAATCTCCCAAGACTGGTCAAAAAGTGCCAAATGAGGCTGCCTCAAGGAAGAGTGTTGTTGCAGTCAACTTTTGAATGCCTCAACCCCAAATTGAGCTCATGATAGCTCATTGGAAATATATTTGTGTCTAGTTATCATTTTACCCATCAAGAAAATCATTTGGCCAACCAGGCTAGGAGAAAACTTGATTTTCCCAAGGTCACTTCAGAGGTGTCTTTGATTCTCCTGAGGCAACGGTATTCTTGACATTTCTCTCAAACCATGATACCTGTGCAAAAAGTGAAGGAGGTTTTTCTTCTTTGGCATGTTGTGGAAAAAAACCTCTCTCAGTTTCCCAAAATTCATCTTTTATTTCTCTAAAGCATCTTTTGAGTGAAACTCATCCCGATGTGTGGAACAAGGGATTTTGTCGAAATGAAGCGAAATGAAGGGGATAAGAGGCTTCTAAATTCTTGGGGAAATTTTTGGAAGTAGGGAGGGATTTTAGGAAGCAGGGGAAAATGGAATCTCAGAGATTGAGTGAGGAGAAGGGGTCCAAAAGGGCAAAACACAGGCCCAACCTAGAAAATTGCCAGGTTGTAGCTAGAAACTAGGGTTTGTGCGAAAATGAGGAATTTGGGGAATCTCAGTGATGGGAAGCATTTGGTAAGGTACTTTAAGGATAGGGGAAGGTGTATGAACATCAGGAAACAAGTTTTGCCGATGATTTGACCGTCCAAGAGAAATTGCCTTCAAAACCCTAGGAGAGGAAAATGACCTTACCTAGGGGCAACTGAAGCATGGACAAGGTGTAAAATGACTCATTAGACACTGACATGATAATGAGAACCCTATGAATGATGATAGACTCAGCTGAATAGTGAAATAGATTGGCATTTGGGCAACTTTGAAAAGAGTGAGAGCAAACCCTAGACCTAATGCCTAGTGACCAAATTTTGCTTGAAGACTCACTGAAATGACAAAATTTGACCTTGACACTCTGAGACCACTTTGTAAGAGCATATTTGATCACTGGAGGAAGGCTGGAAAGACTGACACTAACAGGTTGGAATAGGAGGGGATTCAGACCACTTCCCCATCATCTTGAAGCTGAAAGGGACCAGTAGGAAGCCTAGCTCACCCTTTAAATTTAACCCTGCTTGGCTCAAAGATCTTAGTTACGACAGTTTAGTCAAAGCCACCTGGAGGCCTCTGGACCATAATCAGGATTCCTCTTTAGCTCAGATTTCTATGGAAAACCTTAAAATAATGAAACATGAAACGATTAACTAGGCTAAAGGAAAAATTAGGGATGAAGTTGAGTTAAAACGTATTGATGAAGCACTTGAATCCATGGAAAGTCCGGAGGGGGGTGGATATGAGACAGAGGAGAAAAAGGAGAGGATTAAACAGTTTTAATTTGTAAGAAGAAAGATACTTAATGTCACCGAAGAACAATGGAGGCTCAAAAGCAGAGCAATTTGGCTAGTTTTTGGGGATGAGAACTCATTTTTTTTTCAAAACTATGCAAAGGGAAGGAAAATTATAAACACTATATAGGAAATGAAACAGGCAGATGGGGGAAAAGAAAAATATTTTGATGAGTTGGTGACTCTGGGAAGAAATCACTTCAAAGACTTATTGAGAGTGTCAGAAGAAGCTTCAATTGATGAAGTCATCCGGGTGGCTCAAATTTTCCCTAGATACGTGGAGGAGGAAGATAATGATTTTCTTATGGCTCCTATCTCAAAAGGTTAATTCAGAGGGGTAATTAAATCTATGCAGAAAGACAAGAGTCTAGGGCCAGATGGTTGGACAGTTGAATTCTTCTAACACTTGTTCGAGCTAATTGGGGAAGAGCTTAGTAGGGTGGTGGAGGAATCTAGGCTCAGAGGCTATGTCTATTAACCCTTCAACTCTACCTTTTTGGATTTAATCCCTAAAACTGATGACCCTTCAAATTTCGAAGATTTCAGGCCTATCTCTCTCTGTAACTGTATCTATAAAATTTATCTCTCTCTGTAACTGTATCTATAAAATTATCGCCAAAATCGTTGCTATCCCATTGAAACCAATTCTCTCTAGAAATATTTCTAGGGAAAAATTTGGTTTTCTTGATGGCAGACAGATCCATGAAGCCATAGGGGTTAGCTCAGGAATTTATGCATAGTATCAAGAGGATCAAAATAAAAGGTCTGATAGTTAAAATTGATCTCTCAAAGGCCTATGACAGAATTAGCTGGTTATATTTGTGCCTTTTGCTGACACATTTGGGCTTTGGTATTGGCTTCATCAACTAGGTCATGAGATGCATATCTAATGTGAGCTTTGTTGTTCTTATCAATGGTGCAACATCCCCTTTTTTCCATAGTTAGAGAGGGCTTAGATAGGGGTGCCCTTTGTCCCCGCTACTCATTTTACTTGCGACAGAAGGGTTAATCCGATTGATTCTTGCTGCTAAATGAAGAGGAGAGTTAAAAGGAATCGAAGTAGCAATAAATTTGTATATCACCCACCTCTTATTTGTTGATGACATCCTTCTGTTCAATGATGGAACTAGGGGTGATATACAACAGTTGAAACTTTCTCTTGATTTGTTTCTCAAAGCTATTGGGATGTGTATTAATGCTCAGAAATCCTCAATAGTTCATGAAGTTTTTTCAATGGATGAGGTAAATAGGATGATCTTGATCCTCCCCTTTGAAGAAAAACCCATGCTGGATAACTTTAAATATCTGGGGTTCCATCTCAAGCCAAATACCTACAGGAAACATGATTGGAAATGGTTATTGGAAAAATTTGAAAAATGTATTAAACATTGGAGTTTCAAGTATCTTTCAAGAGCTGGTAGACTGGTTTTAATCAAATCGGTTATAATTGTTATTCCAGTCTATTGGATAGCTCTCACATGGGTTCCAAAAGGCATTCTTTCTCAGATTAGGAAATTGTGTGGTCACTTTTTATGGGTTGGTTCAAAGGAGGATGTAGTACTTCCATGGGTAGCCTAGGACAAAATAGCTCACCCAAAGGTTTGGGGAGGTTGGGGAATAAAGTATCTTCCATATTTTGCAACATCTCTGGCAACAAAATATGGGTGGTGATTATTATCAATGGATAATCTGTGGACTACAGTGGTGAAAAGGAAATATATTAACTCGGTCCCTATTGATGAATGGATGTGTAGGATAGATAAGAAAACCTTAAACACATCAATAATTTGGAAGGCTACTGTAGACTCTTTCGATATTATTGAAGATGGACTTACTTGGCATGTTGGGAACAAAGAAAAGCTCAGAGTAGGAATTGATCCATGGGTGGGATGTAGTGATGGATATGTCCTTTCTAGGGAGATAACGAATTTTCTCAACAACCAAGTTATCATTTTCCTGAATCAAATTGTGAAAGCTGAACTATCAATGAATTGGCATCAGGGATGGAAAACTGTTGAGGATCTCCATTTAGAGCCCCAATGGGGAGATGATTGGAAAAACTATATCAAAGAATTGCAGCGCACAAATGTCAGGATAAGGGATCGTCTAGATGAGCTTCGTTGGGTACATGCTCCTACAGGTCAATACTCCCCAAAGTATGGATATAGTTATCAAATGGTTAGGAGAGCTTGGGGGGTGCAGTCTTGGTGGTGCAAATCGCTGTGGAAATTGAAATGCCCAGTGAAGTCAAGATTGTTCTTCTGGTACATCCTTAAGAAAAAAGTGTCCACATGGGACAACCTCCAAAAAATAAACAAACATGGACTTGGTTGGTGCATATTATGAAAAAATTCAGAAGAATCAGTTAGCCATTTGTTCTTAAGTTGTCCTTTCATCATCAAAATTTGGGAGACCACGTTGAGTTTACTGGGGATTAGATTAATTTGGAATGGGGCAAGTATTTTGGAAGCCTGGAAAAATTGGTGGAACTCAACAAAAGATGGAAACTTGAGAAACATTCCTTTGATCATCACTTGGGGTATATGGCTAGCAAGGAACAAAGGAATTTTTCAGGATATCGCATCATCACCCTCTTCTATTGTGGCAGAGCATGCCTCTAGTTTTTCTTTAATACCCATGTCTTCTCCAAATCAGACTCGTAGGATCATTAGAGAAGAACATATCATACCACATATCCCATTGGCATATTTCGATGGCGCTTATGATGCACTGAACAAATGTGGGGCGGGATTGGTTATAGACATTAATGAACACAATTTTTTGAAAGCTTCAGTTGGCCTTGGCTCGAGAATAAACAATTTTGTAGAACTCCATTCTTTGAAATACTTATTGTGTTGGCTTCAACAATTGGGGATTGAATCAATTCAAAATTTTGGTTACTCTTTAAATGTTATAAACTAGTTTAATGAAGCATTGTGAGGATCCCTCCTAGGGTCCTCTAACTAAAAACTAAATTTATCTAATTTTAAACACAATAAGATGGGAAATAACTTATTTATATCTAAAAATTTATTTGATGATAATATACCATTAAAATTTATTTACCACAAGTTAAATAAGTAAGAATTTCATTGCAACCATTTACATAAGTAATCAATAAACGAATGAATACCTATTCCAATAGTTTAGTTGAGATGCTCCTAAGCTCCTAACTCTGTTGGGATGCTCCTCTTGACTACCCGATTGGATTTGCCTCCCAGCCACCTAAGAAGTAATTCCTAGCCCAGGGAACCTCCACAGGTTCCCTAGCCCTCCGAGCCGAAGTCCAACCAGATGTAGTGTGTCCAAGTTAAACAAATACTCTTCTTCTCTCCCTTCTATTTTTCTCCACATTCCTCCCAAAACAAAATCCTCCAAAACCAAAACCAAGACCAAGGATCCCCCTCTCCTTTCATCATCCTTCCCCTTTTATGCCTCTTCCTCCCATCCACCTCAACCACCTATCATTAATGTCATGACTACCCCTCATCCTTTCATTTAGTATCCTTGACTTTTCTTACCATATCTTCTCCCAAGTAGATTTGAGAAGACATTTTGGGGATAAGATATGGATATTTAATTTGGAAATTAATTGGGGAAGACCATATCTTCTCCCAAGTAGATTTTGAGAAGACATTTTGGGGATAAGATATGGATATTTAATTTGGAAATTAATTGGAGAAGACCATATCTTCTCCCAAGTAGATTTTGAGAAGACACCTTGGGATATGGATATTTAAATTGGAATAAATGGAAGGAGACCATATCCTATCCAAAATTAAATTTGAGAAGACAAGTTGGGAATTGAATAATAACAATAATAAAATTTATATCAGTAAATAAATTTACAGTTTCACAAATGTAGGTATGTACCAATATTTCTTGATAATTATAAGTCAATATTTTCAGGTAATTTAAACACTAATAAAATTTGCATGATAAGATTAAGTAGGGAATTACATACACCCCTCCTTCAGAAAACTTCGTCCTGAAGTTAGAGTGAAAAAGATACAAGGAGTTCGAAAGCAGTTTGACAATAAGGTATAGCAAAATAGAGAGAGAGTTATAGTAGTAAAATTTAATAAGTCAGGCAATGATGCCACTTCCCATCAAGAGTCTTCAGCTAGTCTATATCCTCCTATCCTTCCTAACCTACTTCCATTCCCACCCTATCCATCCCCTGTTGTTATATATTATGGCATCGGCTATACCAATCTAACCACTGATAAAACCAATATGGCGGAAGTGTCGACTATATCAACCTAACTTCCCTAGCAGGCAACTGGCAATTTTCATCGCACATCTAGGGGAGTGTGTCCATCACTTCTCTCCCACGATTCCAAGTTTGGAGGTTACACGGTGGGAAATAACTCCACCCCTCCTTACAACTAGGGTCAACACCCTAATATGAACCACACTACAACGCTGGTTGGATACTTGTCATCGAATAATCTAGTCAGGTAGTCTTGTCACCTGCAATTTACATCTCACCCATGTCATAAGAGTGCATATCAAGTAGATACAAAATGTAATAGAACAATTGTTGGCATTATGAGACAAGTGTTGTCCTTGATGGCAAATCACACTGATGACAAATCATAGTGCAGAAGGATAGCAGCAAGGAATTGATGATCAGACTACAAGTATGAAGAGAAAATATATATACGCAGGTTCACTATATACCAAGTAGGGTATACACGCAGGTTCACTATATACCAAGTCGCGTATACGCAGGTTCGCTATATACCAAGTAGGGTATACAAGCAGGTTCACTATATACCAAGTCGCGTATACGCAGGTTCTCTATATACCAAGTAGGGTATACACGCAGTTTCATGCACGGAAAAGCGCGTACATGTCGGAAAGCTTACTTTTGGTCCGTGGTAGTTAGTCCTCGGTATTTGAACCTATGGTTTCGGACCATGGTATCTCGACAAGTGTTGATCCCAAGTATTGGGCTCTTGGTATTGATTTATTATGGTTTTGGACCGTGGTATTGAGCAAGGCCTAAGACTATAAAAGGAGAAGAATATCATTAGGCAAGAGTATCCGAAAAGTCTTGAATATCTGAAGAAGTATGAGATCCAGGATGCAGGTTATGGGTTGATGATGGATTGCTTGATCTGAGCTAAGGAGGGATCTCACCGGTTGATGGAGAACAAGATCTAAGGAGAGATCGGGATCAAATGGTTTGAAATGAACTATTCTTATGATGCTTATTCTAGATCTACATACTAACGCATGTATTGTTCTATAAGTGTTATGAATATGACTGATGTCTGGTACAGCTGCAAGTTATGAGAAATTATTTTTAGATCTGTACGCGGGTTGTCTTTGGCAAAAGCGCGTATGTACGCGGGTTTGATCCATTATAGTAGCGTATACATTATGAAGGATAATATTTGAAGTTGCAGATGGATTTGATGGTTATGGCAGAGTTCTGTTATCTGCTCTGTGTTCTGGTGACTGTGTTATTGACAGGGTTTCAGTGTTTCAGTGATTCAGAAATTGATGACGCTAGTATTGACTGTTTTGTGCTTCAGTGACATTTATGGGCCCAGTATGAAAATTTGATGAAATGTGGCCTTCAGATTATGTGTTGTGCTTCAGGAGTATCTAGTCTGAAAATGTATGAAACGTGGTACCTGGAGGAGAGAAGATTGTAGGTCGGCACCTACGTACTAGTATCCTAGCTAGTACAAGAGCAAAGGGGGTTGGAGCTCCCTTCCAGAAGAGTCTTGAAAAACAAGAGAAGGTTGTAGCCTTCTGCAGGTTGTAGCCTGCGTACTGGCATAAGGCTGCACCAGTACAAAATATTGTAAACTGAAGTTTCTTATTAAGGAAAGATAGAGACGACTTGCAGCAAGTGGTTTTCACCCACATTGGGTTTCCACCTTATATCATGGTGTTCATGTGTGCTTCTTGTGTGTGATGATCTATTCTGTTTACTGCACTTGCTTACTGTTCATATGGTTAATGAAGATCTGATGCCTAACTAAAGACTCACATTTAATGGATTAACTGAATCATAAATATTCTGGATATACGCTAGTTGCTTTAGACACAGTAGCGTATACACGCGGGTTCACTTAATTGAAGTAGCGTATATGTATCTAAGTATAGAAATGAAAAAGTTTTATTGATCTGATAATACTGATTCACCCCCCCCTCTCAGTATTATTTCCAACAACAATGTACATCATACCTTTCCTCATTAGATGTCTCGACCTTCCCCAATGGAAGAGTAGATCTTGGTTATCATATAGTTCTTTCCAATCTGTAGGTTAGTTCTCATTCATGCATATATATAACAACAAAATATATATAGATAAGTGATCTTAAACATCATGTTATTAAGTCTAGTATCCACGTGTCAATTTTGTAGTTCATACTGGAAATAAATCTTACATTAGATAAATCATAATTTCACTAAGTCATTCATTAGATAAATCATATCCACTTAAGCCATACATGAAACAACAATAACTCTGATAAGTCATGCACTAGATAAATCATAACCAAGTAAGTCATACATTAGGTCATACATCAAACATTTCAATCACCAATACCTAATCCATCTAATGATTTATATAAGTAGTTTCACTTGTCCAACTAAATGCATCAATATTACATAGCATTCATAAATAATTAACATGGAACTGCAAATAGAGCCTTACCATAGGTAGCTATCTAAGTCAAAATGACATCATAAATGGTCAAAAGTGAGGGGTAATTGTGACATATAGTCTTTGCATCCTCTCGGGTAGCAAATCTTGCGTTATACTTGTCCCATTGTATCTTAACTTGGTCCACCAAGTGATGCCTAAGCTATCGAACCGTATGATATAATATGAATATTGGTTTGATCATTATGGTTCCCACGTTTGAGACCTATAATGCCCTCCAGTCGAGTTTGTGGGATTCACCAGAACATAATGTTATAGGACAGATAAATAAAAGCATCATGAGTTTTATGCAAGTGGGGTGGTAGTACAAGACAATAGGACACTGGTCCAATTTTCTCTTTGATTCTAAAAGGTCCTATGATCGAGGTGGTAACTTCATACCTTTCTCAAACTGAATAGTGTTAGGAATAACAAAAAAAATAAAAATAAAAACTCGGCCCCCCACTTTAAAACTTCGATCAGTACTATGTGCATCAACATAACTCTTTTTCCTATCTTGTGCTTCCTTTAAACTTCGTTGAATCTATCTTACCTATTCCTCCATTTTTTGAAACAATCCTATAGTGACTGTTACTGTGTCTTTCATCCTTTTGTCGACTCAATGGTGTCCTGCATGGCCTCCCATATAGAGCTTAATAAGGAGGCATCCTAATTGAATTGTGATAATTGTTGTTATAGGAAAACTCTACCAATGGTAAGTACCTTTCCCACCAAGTCTAATTATCCATGACATACATTATAGGCATATATTCTATAACCCGATTTACTCTTTCAGTCTTTCCATCTATTTATAGATGATATGCAGTGCTAAGGTTTAACTAAGTCCCCAATGCTAACTACAAACTTTTCCAAAATGTATATGTAAAGCAAGAGTCCCTATCAAAATGATCTTTGTGGGTAACCCATGTAGCTAGATAACTTCACCTATAAATACTCAAGCCAAAATGGGAGCAGTCTCTTAGACAAGGTAGTTAGCCACCTAGAGATACCAAATACATGGCCAAAATAGAATATGTTAAGGTTGTTTCTCCAAGAAGAGAGCAACTCATCCTTCAAGAGTAATCCATAAAAAAAAGATATTTGCAGTTAATGGTCATGACCACCTTTACAAGTGGAGTGACTTCAAAGAATATGCCAAGGTAATTAGAGTCTTGTAGACAAAAACTCCTCCAAATGGAAATAGTATAAAGATGTTAGGGAATTATCTCCTAGGATCAACCAAATTGGCCATAAATAGTAATCCCATAGAAACATGTGCCACAATTGTCCATAAAGTTGTTATAACCTCCTCAAAGAAGTGGGGCGTCCTCAATCAATGTGCCAAAGTGGTTAAATGCACATGTACCAACACCTCTCCTCCAAGGAATATGATAAATAGTTCACCCTAAGAGATTGTGTAATGAGGCTAGGACACTCTCCAATATAGTAATAAAGGATCTTCCCAAACCAAGAGAAACTATATGATACAATGTGAAAATAACATACCAAGTGACCAAAACCATGGGTGTCAATGTAGAAGACCACCCAAGCAAGGTCTGAATGCCTCCAAATGCATGAGAAGATGCCAAATAAGGGGAGTGATTTCCTCTATCAAGAAAATAACTACTCACAACATGCCACATCATAGCCAAACTATAAATATCCATTGGCATTCTTCTAACAAACCACAACCACTTTTCCATGTCATCAAGACATCCACCAAAAGGGACATCAATTATGCAACAAAGGGTGGGTGTACTACTTCAAGGTTCACCAATCAAAATCATGAAACAATAATCCAAGTGAAACCCTATGAACACATGCAAACATGCCCAACAACTAATTCACTATGTCAAGGAGCAATAATTAACCAACAATATTTAAGGAAACTCTTAGTTGATGGATATCCCTCATCATAAATGTGCTAAGGGTAAATCAAATGTTTGAGCAATGTTATGCAAGGCCCTCAATCACATTTCAAACACCATATGTGCTAGATGCAAGCCTCCAAACAAGAAATGATGATGCCAACCAAGGACATAATGTGCATTATCTAACATGGGATATCAATAATAAATCATAGTAACAAACCCCCATGGTTATGTGATTTCGAGGGCAACGACACTGGGTAAGTGCGCATAAGAACAACTTTCCTTAAGACACCTCAACACTCACCAGAGGTGATCAACAATGTCATGAGGGAAGTGTCAAGGAGAATGTAAGCACAAACCATGACTTCCCTCAATAAAAGCATTAAGCTCCATCAAATAATCCTTCAATTGCAAGCTTAGTATAAAGAAGATGTTAATTGATAGTCACTTATATAAGCGCCTTTGGTAACAAGATATGCAAAAAAATTACCTGTGTGTTATCAGGAGCTTCTCTCCAAATTGCCCATTTCAAAGCTCCTGTCTCTGTTGAAAAAGGAGATATATGCTCTTCTGTGCAGACCCATTTCACTCGACAATGGTACCAAGGAAGTTTGGCTAGACAAGGCTACTGGAGGAGTCTGTCTGTCAATTTCAGCAAGAGCAATGGCCATCACAGGAATAGATGATCATCGGTACTGGAAATGGATTCCTTGTGATGAGTCGAGGTAGGTGTCAAGATCTAGCTGGAAATTTCAGAGCACTAATTGTAAATTTAGGACATGTATGAATATGATAATTATTTCAGTGTACAACCTCCAGCTAACAAAGGGATGAAAATTGGAATCTATAAATTAGTATCTGAAGTTGTTCTTTCCTGGACCATTGCCATAATGGCTATGAATATGACAGTTTGGTTTGAAAAAGATTATCAAGTTGTACTTGTTGCCTAGAGAAAAGGGGACATAATTGTTGGGTAATTAATGAACATTATCTCAATTCCCTCCCAGGACTTTTCTCCAAAAACAACTTATAGTAAATGACCTGTTTACCTAAAATTTACAAGTTGAGGATTTTCTTTATATAATTCATTTCATGTAATTTTATCATTTGTAAACATGCACAAAACCAAATTCCATTTATTCAATCCTCCACAGCAGTGATATGATGAGAAGAACATGGCTGGATAAGATTTCATTGACTCTTAGGTGGTTGTCTCTTCTCTGTTCCAATACTGTTCTCATCCCCAAGATCCCAGACTGTCATAGGCTGCTGTGAGGAAATCATCTGTGGATGCACCCATGCCTCTGTTATGTGAGAGTTATTAGTTGCTCCAAATTGACAATTTTTCATCACTTTATTCACCACAGTTGCTGAGAGGGATATATTTTTTTTTTCTAGGAATTCATAGAGACATCAAGGGAAAAATGATACAACCTGTCCCTGCCCTTGAATACCTCTGTGTGACTGCTCTTATTAAATTTCAGTTATAGAGGGAAATTCTCTTAAAAAGAGGTATGGACAAACATAATTTTGATTACTGAACATAATTCTAGAATTATAAATCTGCAATACAAACAGAAGTATTTCACAAAAATGAAGGCACAAAAACCATTTGGCTTCTGTACAAGTCAGATTTCAGATGCAAAGTAAAATGAAGTTTACCAACGCATAAACAAATTCTGGACAGTAACCAACTGGAATTCATGTACATATGCAACTTACAGAGGTTTTTATCTATTCATCCTTTTTTTAACACAAACAACAACATTCATGGAATTGAATGGACAAGATTATAAAATTGAAATAAATTAAATAGAGAATGAGATTACTATTGATTCTCATGCATCCATTCCTTCATTTTCTTACCCTATATTTACCCAAATGCATATGAAACAATTTGCCTTAGACTAGCAATCTCTATTAACTTTGCATTCATATTTTCATAAAAAAAAAAAAAAAACAAAACAAAAATGCGGACACTGTAACAGGGATAGACACTAATCTTTTCTCAGAAGTTGACCACCAAACTAGCTGCAAATGAGAAATTCACCTGCCATCACAGGCATCCATTGTAGAGGCCACCTGCAAGCTGGGCTATGAGACTACAAGGGGAAGATGCATCAATTGTGCTCCAACTCTCACTCAGTGCAACTCATAGTGCTCAGAATGCAGACAGGACCAAAGAGCTACCACAATTGCTTTCAGTGAAACTCTATCCATCTTACCCAACCTCCATTCATCCATGAAGTCCTCCCTCTTAAGCTAACATGATTTAAGATAAGGAGCTCACCTTCTCTGTTGTGTAGTCTCTTGGGAAGTCCACCCTCTCGTGCTCCAGTGCATTCAAGGGAGTCTATGTTTCAATTCTCCTATGAGATGTTTGGAGTAGTAGACCTTGGTTGTATATGGTTAATTCTGGCAAAGGAATAGGAATTGCAGATTCCTAAATTGCCTAGTCTCTTTGTTCACGCTCAACCATGAGGTTTCGATATCTAGTGTTACACATGGATGTGCTTCCTCAGATGAGGGGCATGTGCCCCCATGTTTCCTACATGATCCGAATTGGATCCATGGAAATTATCAGAGTTCTATGACTGTATCAAATCCATGACTGTTAAAACTTAAGAGTGAATGATAGACTTCAAAAACTTGTGGAAAACGAAGCTATCAGAAATAACCTCTGTATAATGGCAGTTTGTAGCCAGCAAGGAACGATGAGGACCTCGGTAAAAGCGCGCTGACCGAGGCCCATGGAGACCGCGCAATGGCACAAAATGGCAAATAGGAAGCTCAGATCAGAAAACGGAGGTTGTTTCTGATGCGTGATTAGTGCATCGCTGGGAAAAACCCCTCGAGAAGGAAAAGCCCCGAGCACACAGTCACAAGGAAGCCAAGAAACTGTGGGAAAAGCGCTAAAGTGAAAGGCGGGTCCCGCGCTCCAAAACCGGCGGTATATCGGAGGCGTTTTGGGCGGCAAGCGGAATTGTTAGGAGACCCAATGATGCCATACAGCGAACGACGCGTGTCTGGCGGATGAGAGAGAAAACCGCTCTCACCACGGGCTAATGTCCGAGCAAGTCAATCGTGCGATAAGAGCGATAACCCTGGGATCTGGAGGCCCTAGATCAAACGACGGAGATTGCGCCCGATGGAAAACCAGATTCGGAGGGAGAAAATAAGCTACAGCGCATAAAGGTTGAAGTCTGATTCAACCGCTAAGTTGGCGGATGAATCATTACACAAAGTAATTGAAATACCGAGTCGTTTGAGGAAGAGCTGGCGCAGTTCGTGAGAGGACAAGTGGCCACTTCCTTGTGAGACGTTACACAGTGGCGATGATGCATCGGCAGGGAATTGCAAGAGAACAACAGCAGGCGATTTGAAGAGGTGGAAGAGGAAACGAACAATCAAGGGACAGATTGGCTTTAAGCCATGAATAGATAGAGAATAGAAGGGGGGAGAGAAAAGAAGAAGGAGACAATGAGACAGAGAAGCAAAACAAAGAGGAAGCAAGAAGCAGAGAACAGAGAGCCGAGCTAACCTATAGAGCTAAGGCAACATCGAGCAAACAGAAGGCTTGAGAGGTTCAAGCGATCCCTATGAGGATATCTGTCGGGAACTGAGTACCAAATTGGACTCATCCCATTTAGACCAGTTGAGGTCGAGACTTGGTAAAGAAGAGTATGTGCACTCTAGTGGCTTGGGGGATCCAAGAACCACCCTACTAAGCATCATCTGTTTCAGGAGACTCAAATTGAGCTCCTCATTGTAAACACTCTGCTTTAAAGACACAATAAAAGAAGGCCACCACTGAAAGCTGGACCGGAGACGTAACCCAGGAGGATTGGGTGAACTCCTTATAAATTTTGTTGTGTTTTGTTTTGCTTGCTGTGTTTCTCTTACTGTTTTCCAGTGTCTGTGTATTTTGCAATCTTATTGATCTATTGCCTAAGATAATATAGACACACACACCAGCGCATGAGCCTGTAATAACTTTATTCATTAATTAATTAACTGAGATCACTCACGAGTGATTTTCAGATCAAGTGGTATCAGAGCTTTAGGATGTTAAGGTTAGACAAGCTTGTGTTGGATTTAGTTGTTGAATGCTAACTAGATCAAAGCTCAAATTAGGAGAAGGAGAGTTGGTCGAAACTAATCCTGAAATTGGGAGAGTCTATCCTCGGAAGATAATGTCAGAGGAAGGTTCTGTGGGGCCAGACCCTCAATTCATAGATAGTTCCTAGCCATAAGGTCCATGGTAGAGGAAATGTATAAGGATTTTAGAAAACATAAGGATGAAGACTCATCAGGCTCCAAACAAGATAAAAGAGAAGAAGAGTCTCTCCTCCATGACCACTCAAAAGGAAAAGGGAAAGAAGAAAGCTTTCTCACACCTCCTAATAGCCTTGAACATAAAAAGAAGACATCTTTGATTAAACTAGATGTTAAATTTGATTTACCAATATATGATGGAGAGTTGAATGCAGAAAAGCTGGACAATTGGATTAGACAAATTGATGTTTATTGCAAAGTGCAGAGTATTGATTCAGACAAGAGCAAGATTCAGCTGGCAAGCCTATGCCTTGGAGGCACTGCCTTGGTTTGGTGGGAAGGTAGGACCCAAGCTGACATGAAGAGACATGGTAAGACTATTTCTGTTTGGAGTGAATTTGTTTCTGCAATAAAAAAGCAGTTCTATCCATTGGCCTACATGCAGCAAGCCATGATGAGCTAGCAAACTCTTCGACAGTTGAAAGGGCAAAGTGTACAAGGTTACACCCAAGAATTTAGGAAGAGAGCATTGATTCTAGGAATCTCATTAGACTCACCTGAGACTCTGTTGAAGTACATTGGTGGTCTACACAGCTACATGAGGCACACTATCCTCATGTTTAATCCCACTAGTATAGATGAGGTATCTGTTCAAGCTACTCATCTAGAAGCTAGAGGAAAGAATGGAAGTCCAGAAGTTGGGGGATCATCCCAACCCACTGCAAGCAAGAATAAGGAGAAAAGAAAACAGAAATGGAAAGCAAGGAAGGCTAACACTGCACAGAAAAGCAAGGCTTCATGCACTCACTGTAAGAAGGATGGGCATGATGATGAGCACTGTTGGATTCTGCATCTGGAGCTGAGACCTAAGAAGTTTGAGGGCAATAAGAAGAAGACTGCTACAACTATTTAGAAAGATTTGGGGTCAGACTCAGGAGATGAAACAACCATTGCAGCCACAGGTATAAAAGGTAAGAATTCTGAAGCATCTACTAGTAATTCTGCACAATCTACTATTGATGAAGAAAATGAGAGAAAAAGACATGAGCTTTTCCATATTCGAGTTATTTCCAAACATCAAAAGATTGATACTTTGTTTGATAGTGGCTCACAAGTAAATTTAATTTCTGAAGCAATTGTAAAGAAATTGGGATTACTGACTACACCTCACAAGAAACCATACCCATTAGGATGGTTAAGTGATAAAGCACAACTACAAGTGACTAGACAATGCAAACTCAAGTTTTCTTTTGGGTCAGCATTTGTAGATGAGGTTGAGTTAGACATAATTCCTTTGGATATATGTGGAATTGTTTTAGGAAGTCCTTACTTGTATGACAGAAAAGCTATTTTCTATAGAGCTGAGAACAAGTATCTACTCGTTAAAGATGGAATCGAATACTTTGTAAGAGCTCATAATCTCAAGAATAATTATACTCTCATAAACTCAGGGTAGATGAAACGAATGATAAATTCATGCAAACAATTTTTACTGATGGTTGTAAAGGAAAAGAAACCTGATAAAACCAATGTATTTGAGGGCTGTGATGCTAAACAACAAGCTGATTTAGAAAGAGTTGTTTCAGAGTATGATATCTTGTTTCAAGAACTTAAAAGTCTGCCACCCAAAAAGGAAATAGTGCATGAAATTAATTTGCAGCAAGATGCTCCATTGCCTAACATTGGAATGTACAGGTTGTCCGCTTTAGAGAACACAGAAATCAAGAAGCAGGTGTAGGAGTTGCTCGAGAAGGGGTTCATAAGACCTAGCACACCACCATGTGGGTCACCAATCATTTTGGTGAGAAAGAAAGATGGCTCGTGGAGAATGTGCATTGATTACCGAGCACTAAATAAGATAACAATAAAAAAATCGTTATTCCCTTCCTCGCATAGATGATCTGTTAGATCAATTGAAAGAAGTTGTTTATCTTTCCAAGCTAGACTTGCATAGTGGATATCATTAGGTCAGAGTTGCAGAACAAGATGCATGGAAGACTACTTTCAAAACGAAGCAGGGATTGTATGAGTCGCTGGTTATGCCTTTTGGTTTAACTAATGCTCCTGCTACTTTTATGAGAATAATGAATGATGTACTCAGACCTTTTCTTGATGATTTTGTTATTGTGTATCTGGATGACATTATGATATTTAGCAAAACATGGGAAGAACATTTAAAGCATGTTAAGCAAACACTAGATGTTTTGAAAAGAGAAAAACTTTATGTTAAACTCTCAAAATGTGAATTTGGCAAAACATCTTTGAATTATTTGGGACATATAGTAGGGGGTGGTGAATTGAAGATAGATCCCTCTAAGGTGGCAGTCATTGTAAACTGGCCTAAACCCAAATCTGCTACAGAAGTTAGGAGCTTCTTAGGAGCAACACAATATTGGAGAAAGTTCATTTCTAACTTTTCCTTAATTGCAGCTCCCTTACATGCTTTAACAAGATTGAACAAGGTGTTTCAGTGGGGAGGCAAACAGTAGAAAGCCTTCGACACCTTGAAAGAAAAGATTAGTACAGCACCAGTACTAGCACTGCCTGATCTTCAAAGACCCTTTGAGATACAAACGGATGCTAGTGACTATGCCATGGGAGCAGTGTTGACACAGCATGATAAACCCATATGTTATCATTCTGAGACATTTAATTCTGTAGTAGTTAACTATCCTACATATGATAAAGAATTGTATGCATTAGTACAGAGTGTGAAAAAGTGGAAACATTACTTAATGGGCAAAGAGACAGTAATACATACTAATCATCAACCACTTCAATATCTACACTCCCAAACTAAGTTGCAGCAATCAAGACACTATAGATGGATGGGTTTTCTACAACAATTTCATTTAGTCATCAGATATAGAGAGGGCATACACAATAAAGTTGCAGATATGTTATCTAGACCCATTATAAATGCATATACTATACTTAAGCATAATTTTGTGTCACATGAGAGCTACATTGAACAATATGCTCAAGATATAGATTTCAAAGATGTATATGCAACTTTAAGTCAAGGCAAACGAGTAGAAGAATTGGATTATCATGTAAAGGACCGACTCCTATATCATTGTGGGAAGCCATGCATTGCACAAACTGAAAGAGTAAAGATAATTCGAGAAGCACACACTTCTCTAATATCAGGTCACTTTGGGGCAAGTAAAACAGTTGCACAGCTGCAAAGATTTTGTTATTGGCCAAAAATGAACGAAACAATTTCTAGATATGTAAGTGGGTGTACTATGTGTGCTAAAAGCAAGCCCAACAATAGAAAACTAGGCCTGTACACTCCATTACTAGTTCCTTCTCATCCTTGGGAAAGTGTTTCCATGGATTTTGTTGGAGAACTGCCTAAATCTAGGAAAGGTCATGATTATCTGTATGTTGTTGTGGATAGGTTCAGCAAAATGTGTATTTTGATACCTTGTAATAACCAGATTACAGCTGAACAAACTGCAAAACTGCTATTTCAACATGTATGGGTTCATTTTGGATTACCCACTTCCATTGTATCTGATCGAGACACCCGATTTGTGGTGAAGTTTTGGTCAAGTCTGTGGGAACTGATGGACACCAAACTGAAGAAAAGCACAGTTTTCCATCCACAAACCGATGGCTAGACAGAAGTGGTAAACAGGACAGTAATCCAGTTACTCAGAGGATATTGCAGCAAACATCCTAAGCTTTGGGATGAACATTTGTGTTATGTGTAGCATGCTTACAATCGAGCAAAACATTCTTCTACACAGAGATCTCCTTTTGAGACCTGTTTCGGTTTCACACCAAGGTCTCCTTTGGATTTTGTCTTTGGTAAGGACACAACAGTTGAGGGACACAGTGATGTGGACAGGGAAACTATGTTCATTGAACAAATCCAAGAGATCCACTAGGAAGTACAGGAACAACTAGAAAAGAGCCAAGCCAAATGCAAGGCAAGGCATGACAAGCATCGGATGGAGCATAGTTTCCAAGTTGGTGAACAAGTCTGGCTGTATATCAGCAAGGATAGGATGCAAGGTGAAGGTAAAAAGCTAAAGCCTGTCAGGTATGAACCTTTCAAGATACTTGAGAAAATTGTTGAGAATGCTTTTCGCCTTGATCTACCAGCTTACATGCACATCTACTCAGTCGTGAATGCAGATTGCTTGAGATTGTTTGAACCCTCACTAATTGAGGATCCTGAAGAATAGAGTCAATTGCCTTCTATTGATGACCTGTTACCTAAATATCTTAATGAATTGCAGGAAGACACAATTCTAGACAGGAAGGTGAGGACGACGCGTAGGGGAGATGTTGAGTACCTCAGAGTTGGGCTCAAGAGTTCAAAGCCAAGCAGTGCAAAATGGATAGAGATTGGACAAGTGAGACAATTGTACCCTCACTTAGTCAATGCTTGAAAACCAACTTTTGGCGGTCCAAAAACTTTTTCAGTGGGAAGGCCGTGATCTGAATTGGATCCATGGAAATTATCAGAGTTCTATGACTATATCAAATCCATAACTGTTAAAACTTAAGAGTGAATGATAGACTTCAAAAAACTTGTGGACAACGAAGCTATCAGAAATAACCTCTGTATAATGGCAGTTTGTAGCTAGCAAGGAATAACGAGGACCTCGGTCAAATCACGTTGACCAAGGCCCATGGAGATCGCACAGTGGCGCAAACTAGCAAATAGGAAGCTTAGATCAGAAAATGGAGGCTGCTTCTGATGCGCGATTAGCGTAATCGCTGGGCAAAACCCCTCGAGAAGGAAAAGCCCCGAGCGCACGGTCACAAGGAAGCCAAGAAACTGTGGGAAAAGCACTAAAGCGAAAGGCGGGTCCCGCGCTCTAAAACCGGCGGTATATCAGAGGAATTTTGGGCGGTAAGAAGAATTGTCAGGAGACCCAGCGATGCCATACAGCAAACGACGTGTGTCCGGCGGATGAGAGGGAAAACCGCTCTCATCACGGGCTAACATCCGAGCAAGTCAACCACGTGATAAGAGCGATAACCGTAGGATCTGGAGGCCCCAGATCTAACGGTAGAGATTGCGCCTGATGGGAAACAGGATTCAGAGGGAGAAAATAAGCTACGATGCATAAAGGTTGAAGTCCAATCCGACCGCTGAGTTGGCAGATGAATCCTTACACAAAGTAACCGAAATACCGAACCGTTTGAGGAAGAGCTGGCACAGTTCGTGAGAGGAAAAGTGGCCACTTCCCTGTGAGATGTTACACAGTGGCGATGACACAGAGGCAGGGAATTCCAAGCGAACAACAACAGGCGATCCGAAGAGGCCGAAGAGGAAATGAATAGTCAAGGGATAGATTGGCTTTAAGCCATGAACAGATAGAGGATAGAAGGGGGGAGAGAAAAGAAGAAGGAGACAGTGAGACAGAGAAGCAGAACAAAGAGGAAGTAAAAAGCAGAGAACAGAGAACCGAGCTAACTTGTAGAGCTAAGGCAACATTGAGCAGACAGAAGGCTTGAGAGGTTCAAACGATCCTTGTGAGGATATCTGTTGGGAACTGAGTACCAAATTGGACTCATCCCATTCAGACCAGTTGAGGTTGAGACTTGGTAAAGAAGAGTCTGTGCACTCTAGTGGCTTGGGGGATCCAAGAACCACCCTACTAAGCATCATCTGTTTCAGGAGACTCAAATTGAGCTCCTCATTGTAAACACTCTGCTTTAAAGACACAATAAAAGAAGGCCACCACTGAAAGCTGAACTGGAGACGTAGCCCAGGAGGATTGGGTGAACTCCTTATAAATTTTGTTGTGTTCTGTTTTGCTTGTTGTGTTTCTCTTACTGTTTTCCAGTGTCTGCGTATTTTGCAATCTTATCGATCCGTTGCCTAAGATAACATAGACACACACACCAGCATATGAGCCTGTAATACCTTTATTCATTAATTAATTAACTGAGATCACTCACGAATGATTTTCATATCACAACATTTATGGGATGACGAAGTCAATGGAAGAAACGTTCATGGGTGTGACTTGTCATTGTTTCATATATATATATATATATATATATATATATTAAGGATTTTGGATAGGATCCCCTATGTCAGGGACCATGACATTTCCTAAAATTTTGGGGGTGTCTCCACACATTCCCTAGATGCATTTCCTCGTCGCTGCATTCACTTGTCTTGGAAATTTGTTGGAATGTCTTGAAATTCTCTTCTCTTCTTGGCAATAATCCCTTTTTGCAAAAAAATATTGGAACACGATGGAAAGTTCCAGCAATGGTATGGGCGTACAATAGGTGGATGAGTAGGGTATGAATGTCCCCAATTAATTCACAAGGAGCATAGATTCTGAACTGTATGGATGGTGCAAGGTTTTTTTTTTTTAATTCTTGATTAGGTCGGAAGCGATTGTATAGAGAAGCAGACTTGCCATACAAATCTATATGTTCAGAAGGTGAAAAGAGGTTAAAGCATGGTGGAAAAGATAGCTCTCAGTCTAATATTGAAAAGAGAAGTGAATGCATTATTGAAAAAACATATAGTGTTTCTGAAAATGGTTGCCAGAACAATTCTTTATGCACTTCAACACAGAATTTTCAGAAAGATTCTCAAACAACTACTGGAAATGGTATGCGGGATATTGGATCTAAACTAGAAATCCACATTTCTGGAGATGAAAAATTACAGCAGTTATCAAGTGGCACCAAGTCAACTTCTAATGGTCATTCACATTGTAGTGAGAGGAGAGATGATGGGGTTTGTTGCTTGGAAGGAGAAACAGATGAACCCAAGGAGGAAAGCAATTCAGAAGCCACAACTACTAGGGAACGCAATTCACTCGAGGCAGAGGAGTTACCAGAATTGGATTTACTGATACCATCTAAAGATGGTCAGGAACAGACTTGTTTCAAATGTAGAGAAGGCGGAGTATTGTCTTGTTGCAGTGGGTGTTCTATTGCTGTGCATGAAAAATGTTTTCAATTAGATGCATCTACTATTCCAGGTGAAACTTTTGATTGCCTTGTCTGTTCTTACAAAAGAGCCCTTGTAGCTTACCAAAAAGCAAAGAAAGACGCTATAGAATCCAAAAAGAGATTACTTGCATTCCTAAATATCAGGTCAGTCCAAGGTAAAGAACAGCGAGCACGGAACAACAATCATAAGGAATGTGAAAAAGGAGGGGAAAATATATAAGAACCTAAAATAACGAAGGTAACGAAATTGTAAATAACTCATAAGCATAACCAAATATAAATGAAAACTTCAAACATGATTAGGAAAATATGCAAGAGCCTAACAAAATGATGGTAATGCAATCGCAAGTAACTTATAAGCATAATCAAATGATAATATTGGACAAGGGCAAATAAAGCTTATGAAAATACCATTAACGATTCCATAAAATGAAAAGATTATAACCAACTAATCCATATTAAAATGAACAAGTACATGGTTCAAAATGCCAAAAAAATGCATTCACCGATCTTACTAAATAACATGCAGTTTGAGACAATGAAACATGTATAAATATTAAATCCATAAATTGGGATCTAGTGCTTTAAAGCTCTCCGAAAATGCTTGAACCTCACCCAGTTCTACTACATTTTTCTTGAATATTCAAGATGCCCACCTCTACTCTTCACTACTAGCCACTTAAAGCTTCAACCTTGATGAAAACACTTCTCCTCAAGGGTTGAAAACTCATTAAATATCACTCTATGGATTTTTGGGTCTTCCAAAAAGCTTCTTATTCTAAGTAAGCAACAATTCTTCTAAATTTTAGCTGATTTTTTTTTGCCAAAAAATGGTTTGCTCAATTAATTCAAACCAGCTAATTTCAAGTTATGAAAAGCACAAAACTGTATTATGAAATCCACAAACTTGAAGCAGCAAACAACAAAACTAAAATAATTCTAAAATTATGATGAATGCCTTGCCAGTTTAATGCTGGTAAGTGGTACAGTAAGAACTCAATGGTTGCATGTAGCATAGAGGCAAATGATGATGGAATGGTAAATAAGAATGTGCATCCCTTAATTGATTTAGCGAGGTCTGATCCCTAAAATTTGGCAGTATGGCAAATTTTAGAAGAATTGCTAAGCTACCCCACAACAATGATAAATCAAGCATTCACTTCAATGACAAGCATGGTTCTTGTCGCGTGGAATTATACGTCTAAGTATTTTAGAAAAACTGTAGTGGGATGTTTTGAGCTCATACCCCTAGCTCATATCCCAGTGCCTGCAAAGCCTTCGCAACACTGAGCAGCAGCAGAGGCCAGGGCTCCTAGAAAGTTCGGCACAAACCAATGCCAAACGAGGAGATCTAAAAGGAATATGCCTTCTATTCTGTAAGCCTGTAAGATTCATTTCAACATTTTTATCTCTGAATTTATGTAAGGGTTTGTGTGGCATGAATATGATAACCTCCAAAATATCTGATGTGCGAAACGTTGCCAAATTTGGATTTTGTTCCAAAGTAGAGCGATAATCTCCAAAAGAGACCTCCGCTAGCCTAAAAAACGTCACCATGGAGCCATGTAGCATGGCGTCTGCTATGAATTAGGCAATAGCTGCGCATATTAGAGTCCGACATAAGAAAGAGTTGCCTCTTATGAAGCCCCCTTTTCCCCAGCAAGACCAGCCTTTCAAGGCCAATTGAGCTTTTTTTTTTGTCTTGCCATTGTCAGAGAAGCCAAAGCCACTCGAATCGCCGTAGTGAGGAAAACATTTAAATAGATGGTCGTCTCCCATGGTGATCAAGGACAAAAATCTATACATTCTAAACCAGCCACCTCAATTTTTGTTTAAATTGTGACTTTAAGTACAGATAGCAACTCATTGCAGAATACTTACACAACAAATTTCATGCAGAAACTAATCCTTCAAATACAATCTTCATTCCACCTGAAAAGCTTCAAATCCTTCATATTTTACCCTCTTCTAGCTGGATAATGTCAAATCTGGACCTTAGCTTCAAATATTTATAAGTCATGCAACGCTACGCCTGAAAAACCTCAAATATTGAACATATTAACCATAATAATGTCAAATTTCTCAAATACTGTAACTGCATTCCACATTTCGCCTTAAGAACTTAAAATACTTCATATTCGGCTTCATTTTATATTATGGTTAAAAATTTTCAAACATTACACATTACACGAAATCCAGCTGCTTTTTTGCTCAAAATCCGGATGTATTATGGCTGAAAAGCTTAAAACGCTTCCAACATTGTTGCTAACAAAAGCAAACTCTACAAGTAAAAACCTAACCTTTCCACTCAACAACAATACACTCCTGGAAATCGAACCCTGATTCTCGGCCTTAAACTAGATTTCTCTTCTGAACTTAAAAACCAGACAAATGAAGACCTTAAGCCATGTTGAAAAAATGACCAAAGCAATGAATAAAAATGAGGAGACAAGACAGGCAATAGAGAAGAGGAGGAAGCGAGGATCGAAGCAACAAACCTAACCGAGAGTAAAAGCATGCAAGCCATGTGTGAGGTGTATGCAACCATATCTTACATTTGTATAGGTGATGCTGAGTCATCTTCTAGGGCTTTGGACTTAATAGGTCCTGTTTATAGGTCTTTGGACTCATATGTGGGCTTTCGAGAGAAAACAGGTGCACTTTTTTTTTTTTTTTTTTTTGTCAATGTCATTTAATAATTCAATTTATTTTGGTTTCTAATATAATTAAATTTGTTTGCAATATATATATATATATATATATATATATATTATTTAAAAAAAAAAATTAGTAGGTAGGCTTCAAGGTCCAGATTTTGAACCTAGGCTCTGATACCATATGTGAGGATCCCTCCTAGGGTCCTCTAACTAAAAACTAAATTTATCTAATTTTAAACACAATAAGATGAGAAATAACTTATTTATATCTAAACATTTATTTGATGATAATATACCATTAAAATTTATTTACCACAAGTTAAATAAGTAAGAATTTCATTGCAACCATTTACATAAGTAATCAATGAACAGAGGAATCTTTGTTCCAATAGCTTAGTTGAGATTCTCCTGAGCTCCTGACTCTGTTGGGATGCTCCTCTTGACTACTCGATTGGATTTGCCTCCCAGCCAACCAGGAAGTAATTCCTAGCCCAGGGAACCTTCACATGTTCCCTAGCCCTCCGAGCCCAAGTCCAACCAGATGTAGTGTGTCCAAGTTAAACAAACATTCTCCTTCTTTCCCTTCTCTTTTTTTCCACATTCCTCCCAAAACAAAATCCTCCAAAACCAAGACCAAGACCAAGGATCCCTCTCTCCTTTCATCATCCTTCCCCTTTTATGCCTCTTCCTCCCATCCACCTCAACCACCTACCATTAATGTCATGACTACCCCCTCATCCTTTCATTTAGTATCCTTGACTTTTTTTACCTTATTTTCTCCCAAGTAGATTTGAGAAGACATTTTGGGAATAAGATATGGATATTTAATTTGGAAATTAATTAAAGAAGACCATATCTTCCCCCAAGTAGATTTTGAGAAGACATTTTGGGGATAAGGTATGGATATTTAATTTGGAAATTAATTGGAGAAGACCATATCTTCTCCCAAGTAAATTTTGAGAAGACACCTTGGGATATGGATATTTAAATTGGAATAAATGGAAGGAGACCATATCATTTCCAAAATTAAATTTGAGAAGACAAGTTGGGAATTGAATAATAACAATAATAAAATTTATATCAATAAATAAATTTATAGTTTCACAAATGTAGGTATGTACCAATATTTTTTGATAATTATAAGTCAATATTTTTAGGTAACTTAAACACTAATAATTTTTTCATGATAAGATTAAGTAGGGCATTACAAGTGCAAAGATCTTGAAATCACATTTTGATTCCACTCATAGAACAAAAAAATCAACTAAAAATGGGTTTCGATTCTATATATGTTTTCCACATATACACGGAGCAGAATGTAGAGGCAGACCTCCTTTCTAAGTAGGGTTTGCAACAGATTTTGGGCGATTGGCACATAAATAAAATAGAGGAGGGGAGGATCCGTGTGATCCGGATTTAAACAGGAACGCAATAGATTACAGAGATAACCATAAATACAGAGATGCAATAACCATAAACACAGAGATGCAGCGGAAATAATGCTTCATTTCATTAATGGAAAATACTGAAATATGCTTACAACCAGAAATGGAAATAAACCAGCTAGGGCGATGGTAGCTTATCTCTGAGAAGAGATGTGTGGCTACATGCCTCTGAACTGTTCCGAACTGTATTACAATGAGGCTCGAAGGCCTATTTATTGTTGAGAAACAATGGAAAACCCTTCACATCCCGAAACCTCACCCTAGAAGATGAAACGCCAAATTGTGGGCCCCGTTTGGGTAAATTGGTACATCAATTTCCCGGGGTCGTAACTTTGGCATACGATCTCCGTTTGACGCGTACGATAGCTCGTTAGAAAGATCTATCCGAGTACTACCACTTTGGGAAGGGCAACATCGATCCATGGACCCATGTTGCCCCCAGATTTCCCAAAAAACGTCGTTTAGGGCCTCAAAACGGCTCCGGAAGTTCAGGACCCGAAAAACTGCTAAAAATAGTAAACTGTGCTACAATTTAGGAAACTGAAAAGACTGAAAGAGACAGTTGTGGGGGTCCAAATGGGTTGGTGGGTGGCCACCAACATCCACCTGGATCATTCCTCCCCCCTTAGGAAGCAATGGTCCCCATTGCGTTGAGTTCCTCCCTGAGATGAGGAAGCTTCTGCTGAGTTGGTTCTCTGGTGAGCTGTTCTGCAATCTCTGATGTGTCCAGTGATGGTGGGAAGCATGGTTGACGATGGTCCACATTGAATACTCGGTGCAAGCGAAGGAATGGAGGAATGCTGTGCTTCAAAGCATTGTTTCCCGTAGCCTTGGTACTGCTGTAAGGACCATGTCGGAGTGGTCTGAGCTTCTGATGGGTTCTGGTAAGGCGTTCTTTCTGTCGATGCAACCATACTTTGTTGCCCACCTGAAACTTATGTGGTACCCCTGTGGGTGAGGAGAAGTTGTTCCTGTGTTCTGTCATGACCGTATCCCTTTGTTGCTGCTGCTGCGTGTAGGAACCCTTTGCAGGGGTCATGGATGTAGCAACGATCTTCCCCTTATTTTGGGAGTGGACCAGACAGATGAATTTCCTGGTCTGTGAGATGAGCTTGCTGCCTTTCTTGGTAGTAATCAAAGATGTGGCGGTAGGTGGGGCTACCTCCGGTATCCTGTATAATGAATTATTCAAAGAAATAATGACAGCACGAGGCCTTGACTCATACACAGCATGTCGCCTCCATAAGTATGGCTGGCCTAGTAATACATCGCAAACATCCAGAGGTGTAACATCACACAATACCTCGTCTGTGAAGGGCTTGATGCTGTAGGGAAGGCGGCACTGTTGGCGAACTTTGAGATCTCGTCCTTCATGAAGCCACCCGATACTGTACGGCTGTGGGTGTGGTGTAGTCGGTAGGCCCAACCGCTTCACGACCTCTGCTGAAACTAGGTTCTTTTGGCTACCACTGTCAACAATGAATCGCAGCGGTGAACCCTTCACCCACATCTGTGAGTGGAAAAGACGCTCCCCCTCCTCTGGATCTTCGGGCTCATTTTTCTTGATCTTGGCGGTGGCAACAGTGGCACTGGGATCCGCATCAATGATCTGCTTCCCTTTGCCATTCCCCTTGTCGGGTTCTGGCTCAGGGTCGGAACATGCATCTGATTCGGAAGCCTTCAACTCAGCCACCAATGACTGCTTGGTCCGACACTCACTTGTGTTATGAGTGGGACTCTTGTGGAACTCACACCACTTTCCTGTGTCCTTCTTCGGCTTCGTGGTGTTGTTCTTTTCTTGCGGCTTCGACGGGTTGTCTTGGGTCACCCCGCCTTGGCTTTGTCCTTTGGGCTTCGGATTTGCAGATCCAAAGTCTCGCTTCTTCTGTTTGAACTTTTGCTCGATTTTGACAGCGTATCGGTATGCTGTGCCGAGTGAGGAGATGTTCAAGAAGACCATCTCTTCCTGGATGTATCTGTGTAGGCACCCGCGGTATTTGAGTACCAGATGCAACTCAGAATCTTTGATACCCAACTGTGTGCGAAGGGTATGAAAAATGTTTGTGAACTCCGGCACATCTTGGTCTCGTCCCTGCCGCAATGTGGTCCATTTGATGTATTTGTCCTCATAGCTTCCGACAGGGTAATACTGCTCCTTGATGGCATCCCGGAAGTCATTCCAAGTGGGTGCGGCTGAAAATAGTGAGCCTGTACTTTCATCCTTCTGCTCGCAATAGGTTTCCCACCAGTCCTTGACGTGGGGGGCTGCTTTGAGAAGAGCGAAAACAATCTTTTCCCGACTTGAAAATTCGTGAACAGAAAAATACCCATCTAGCAGATTTAACCATTTATCTACCGCATCTGCGTCTATTTTACCCTCGAAGATGGGGATTTCAAAATTAACTTGTACCTTAAACGGTGTGGCATTTCCAGAGTCGCTGTTGGAAGCCGATGCGTTGCCTCTGGGTAGCCACTGAAGGATCTGCGCAAAGCTATCCATCATCGCGTTCCTTTGCCGCTCGAGCGCTTCTTCGAGCAAGATTTTGATAGGATCTCCTGCTCCCTCGTCTTTCTTATCATCCGCCATGGGAGACCGTCGAGATTTTCGAGGCTGGTCTTGCAGAGGTTCGACCAGTTCAAGCCCTAACTCCTTATATCCCGACCTCGTTGGGGACATGCAAAGAAAAACAGAGAAAAAGCAGACCGCTCTGATACCACTGATCCGGATTTAAACAGGAACGCAATAGATTACAGAGATAACCATAAATACAGAGATGCAATAACCATAAACACAGAGATGCAGCGGAAATAATGCTTCATTTCATTAATGGAAAATACTGAAATATGCTTACAACCAGAAATGGAAATAAACCAGCTAGGGCGATGGTAGCTTATCTCTGAGAAGAGATGTGTGGCTACATGCCTCTGAACTGTTCCGAACTGTATTACAATGAGGCTCGAAGGCCTATTTATTGTTGAGAAACAATGGAAAACCCTTCACATCCCGAAACCTAACCCTAGAAGATGAAACGCCAAATTGTGGGCCCCGTTTGGGTAAATTGGTACATCAATTTCCCGGGGTCGTAACTTTGGCATACGATCTCCGTTTGACGCGTACGATAGCTCGTTAGAAAGATCTATCCGAGTACTACCACTTTGGGAAGGGAAACATTGGTCCATGGACCCATGTTGCCCCCAGATTTCCCAAAAAACGTCGTTTAGGGCCTCAAAACGGCTCCGGAAGTTCAGGACCCGAAAAACTGCTAAAAATAGTAAACTGTGCTACAATTTAGGAAACTGAAAAGACTAAAAGAGACAGTTGTGGGGGTCCAAATGGGTTGGTGGGTGGCCACCAACATCCACCTGGATCACCGTGTGTCAGATGAAAAACCTTACAACAGATGATCTATGCACATCTCTTTTGTCTGACAATTACTTTTACACTATCTTTTTTTTATGTTTTTATCAGATCGGTTGGTTTTTTGACAGTTTTGACACCACAAATATTTTTCTTATGTATGGATTTACTAGTTATAGCTGTTTTTAAACAACAGGTGTTTTGTAAGGGTCATTTTCTCCAATAATGGGGAGGCCCAGATATGGACTTATTATTATTTTGCGTGTGGATCTGAGTAACACTTATGTTTACTTGTTTCTACTTAGTATCATTGTGTTTATTTCTGCTTCATTGTGGATTCACAGTTTACAAAAATGCTTAATTGCATCTACAGATGTAACTTTTTATTGACTTAATAAAAAGTTCGATTTTTCCTCGAAAATAAATAAATAAATAAATATATATATATATATATATATATATATATATATATATATATATCAATGCATCTAGTGCAAGCAATCAATATATATATATATATCAATGCATCTAGTGCAAGCAACCAAATAGGATTATAAATCACCATCTATAATGAAATCAATGCATCTAGTGCAAGCAGTCAAGTAGGATTATAAATAACCATCTACACTAAAATCAATGCATCTAGTGCAAGCAATCAAATATAATTAGAAAACATATACACTGAAATCAACGCATCTAGTGTAAGCAATCAAATAGGATTAGAAATCAACATATACACTGAAATTAATGCATCTAGTGCAAGAAATCAAATATAATTAGAAATTAAAATCTACACTAAAATCAATGCATCTAGTGCAAGCAATCAAATTATACAATTAGAAATCACCATGTATGCTAAAACTAATGCACCTAGTGCAAAGAATCTTCTTCCCTCTCTCCCCCTTCCATCTATATCTATATATTCCTCCATCTCTGCTTCTTTGTGTCTCTATATCACCCCCAAGCATACATAAACTCTCTCCATCTCTCCCTTATCACTCACTCTGTCTCTTTCCACTTCTCTCTCTCTCTCTATGTCTTTCTTTTCCCTTCCTTCTCTCCCCTTCCAACTCCATCTCTTTGTCCCTACCTCTCTCCCCCTCTCTCTCATCCTTCCTCTCTATCCCTTTCTCTCCCCACATCACTCTCTCTCTCTCTTTGCCCTCCAACCTATCACTTTCTTCCTCCCTCTCTCCTTCTCTCTCTTCATCTCTCCCCCTCCATATTTGTGTCACCCTCTCTTTCTATTAGCCTTCTCTCCCTCTCTAACTTGTCTCCTTCTCTCTCTTTTCATTCTGCCTCTCCCCTCTAATTTAGTTTATCTCCTTCAGTTCAAGCAATCAATAAGATTAGAAATTATCATCTACACTGAAATCAATACATCTAGTGCAAGAAATATTATTCCCTCTCCCCCCTCCATCTATATCTATATCTCCCTCCATCTCTCCTTCTTTGTATCTCTATGTCACCCCCCCCAAACACACATGCTATCTCTATCCATATTTATCTATCTATCCCTCTATATATCTCTCTCTTGTTCCTTCTCTTCACCTTCCATCTATATCTCTATCTCCCTCTGTCTCTCTTTTGTCTTTCTATATCACCACCAAAACATACACACTCTTTCTCCATATCTATATAGCTCGCCCTCCCTCTTCCTTTCCCTCACTCTCTCTCTTCCCCTTCTCTCCCTCTCTACCCCCTTATATCTCTCTTCCTTCCTGCTCTCCTCCCTCCGTCTCTCTCCATCTCCCTTATCACTCATTCTCACTCTCTCCACCTTTCTCTCTATGTTTCTTTCTTCTTACCTTCCTCTCTCCTTCTCCCTCTCACATCCTCACTCTCTTCCTTCCTCTCTCTCCTTGTCTCTCCTACCTCCCTCTCTCTCTCTCACTATCTCCCTCCCCCTCCCCTTCTCTCTCTCACTATCTCCCTCCCCCTCCCCTTCTCTCTCCCCCTCCCCTTCTCTCTCTCACTATCTCCCTCCCCCTCCCCTTCTCTCTCCCCCTCCCCTTCTCTCCATCTCTCATTCTTTGTCTGTCTATCTCACCCCAAGAATAAACACTCTCTCTTCATCTCTTCCTTGTCACTCCCTCTCTCTCTCCACTTTCTCTCTTTGTCTTTCTTCTTCCCTCTCTTTCTCTCTTTCCAACTCCATCTCTCTATCCCTCCCTCTATCCTCTTTTCTCTTCACTCTCTCTATCCCTCCATTCTTTGTCTGTCTATCTCACCCCCAAGAATAAACACTCTCTCTTCATCTCTTCCTTGTCACTCCCTCTCTCTCTCCACTTTCTCTCTTTGTCTTTCTTCTTCCCTCTCTTTCTCTCTTTCCAACTCCATCTCTCTATCCCTCCCTCTATCCTCTTTTCTCTTCACTCTCTCTATCCCTCCACCTCTATTACTCTATGTCTTTGTTATTCCCTCCCATATATATCTAGAGTTTAATATATATCATGATATATTAATATATTATATTATATTTAATATTGTATTAATTAAAAGTTATTAAGTTGAATAATATTAGAATAATATTAATATGAATATTAATCTCTCAATATTAATATTAGATTTAATGATGTTTTTTACATGGCATGATAACAAAATTTGTAATAAAACTACATCAAATGAATATTTTTTAATATTACAACTTTGATGTGGAAATATTTATGTGTATAGAGATTTTAATATATCCATGGGATATGATTTTCCTTTTAAATATTCATTTTACAAATAATTAATTAAAAGATTTTAGAGCAAGATTTTGGATCCTATGTTGAATTAACCTTTTTAATTTGATTTAAGAAACGCTAGTGGCTTTAGTAAAGAGTAAAGATGTTTAGAATTTTACCTAATTTGGAATTTTAATGTGGTAATTTTTTTTGTAAGTTTATGATCCATTCAAATTCAATGTATATGATAAAAAAACTATTGAAAGCATGAGATAAATGTATTGTAATTTTTTTTTTCATCTAAATGCATGAGATAATTGTATTATAGTTGGTTTTTTTTTTCTTCTTCTTTTAATATCTATATGGTTATTTTCATTTTTGTTTCAAGCCAATATATTTTTTTTTCTATTTTCATTGTTATTATATATTGGAAAGACGAACATAAACATTGTTTAGATTTTTATTTTATTATTTTTATGTTGGCCGACATTAGCTAAAATTTAACATTGAGAACAAACATACTTACACGTCAAGGTCATATTGGGCTGTAGAATGTACCTCTCGGTGCAACAAAAGTATGTTTAAAAGAAAAAAAAAAAATCTTACAACTTTCATTCCATACATGTCGAAGCATAAAGAAAATGTTGTCGATCTCAACAAAAGCATCATAACAATTATAGCACAATAAATGACAACATTGAAAATGGAATATCTATATGTTTGAATATTGTAGACCAATGAACTCACTAAGTGTCGTGGCAAAACCACAACTCCCCATTTTTAATTTATTATCTTCATAATAATAATAGGGACACCCTTTAATATTTTTTTTGGTTAATTGTGCGATATTTCTGCGAGAATTTTGTTTTCTTTGGATTTCCAGTTTGATTGCTTGATTGCATTCGATTTCTTGTTAGCTTTCCATTGGTTCTCGTTTCATCTCATTTGAACCCACAATTTGAGAATGACATTCATTCAAAGTTTCGGTGACTTTTACCACCGGTTTTAAAAAATATACAAAATATATATTATTTTTAATCTTTATAAATTAATTAATTTTAATATGTAAATATTGATTTTTTTATTAATTATTAATTTATTATTAACTATTGTACAAAACCACCACAACAGAAATTGTATAACAATTAAAATTATATAACATAACAAATTATATTTATTATAATTCAAAATATTAAAAAAAAAATTGGATGTCAAAAGTCTATTTTAATTCTAATTTCATAAAAATTAGAAGTCTATCTTAATTCTAATTTCATAAAAATTGGATGTCAGAAATCTATTTTAATTCTAATGGAGTCGTCTAACTAAGAGGAGGAATTGCCCGGACAGCGAAAAGTGGTCGAAATCCGAGCAAAATTTTTTCAAAAGATCTTGTAGACAAAGTGCTTGAATCGTGTTTTTAATAGTGCGAATTTAAATTTTATAAAAATTGTAATTTATATGTGTCCAGACAATTAAAACTTGGTTGTAGTTATTGGAAAAGAGACCCACCTCCAGGTAGGCCTCACCTCTCTTCTCTCCTATCTCGGCTCCCCTTCACCTCGTGAAATCTTCCTTACAACTCCGACTACCTCCCGAGCCCCGAGACCTCCTTCCTCTTCACTCACCTCCTTATTCCTCCACTCCATCTCGGGCCCTCGGCCCTCTCCATCTCAGCTCCCATTCCTTATTCCTCCCAAGTTCCGTCACTTCTAAGGCCCCGACCGCTTATGTCTTCCTCCTTATCTCCTTATATCTCCCCTCGTAAATCCTCCTTATATCTCCCACTTCGAATTTCACCATGGCTCATACTTAGCCAAAAAGCCACTCTGTTTATTTTAAATATATTATAATTGTTTTTTTAATTATTATTATTATTATTATTTTAATTATAAATTAATTTATAATTTATATAATAAATTGATTTAATTAATCTGTAGTTGTAAATTAATTTTAATAATTTTGATTAATTTGTATATAATTAATTAATTTAATAATTGTAATTAATTTTTTTTGTAATTATTTAGTTTATTAGGATTTATTAATTTAATTTAAAATTAGAATTTTTAATTAAAAATGTCTAATTTTGGCCTAGCATGTATTAGTTAGCATTTTGGCAGTTTTGATAACTTGATTTTGGAGAGGCATATCTTGATTTTTATTTGGCCAAATGAGGCCTAAGACGACTTTTTGGAAAGCTAGAATCGAGGAGAACAATATGGGAGTATTAACTCAACCAAATATACATATTTGATATGCCAAACATTTAGAAGAAAATGAGGTTACAAAAATATAACAAAATTTTCAATTTAGGAAAGTTTGTTAAAACAATTTCATCTACCCAAACTTCTGTTGTTGCAAATTGGTTTGATAACAACTCCTTTCAGCGATAGAATCCTTGACAATGTTTAGCGAGAGCACAATTTTCTTTCAATTTATTTATTTATTTTGATCTTGATTGGAGAGTTGGTTTTTCCCACATTTTGTAATTCTAATTTGAATGTGCAATTTAAATTAATTTATTTTATTTTTGATTGGATTTTGGCAGGAGAGCAGTTGGGGAAATGAAACCAAGAGGGTTTGGAGCAATGACATTACACCAACAAGGAGGAATATGGAGAATTTGTAGCTCTAATTGAGGATCTCAAAAATACTCCCAACAACTCTCCATTTTTGGAGATTTATGTAATTATTAAATATCATATTTGATATTGAGGAATGGGTTCCTCTTTTCTGCAACTAGGGGATCTTGAAGCATTTTTGTAAGGGATTTTTTAGTTGTAATGTAGGGAGAATAACTCAAATATGAGGTATTTGGGGGAAATCTCAGTGATTTTTCTTGTTGGACATCTGCACTTTTGTAAGGAATGAAAAGTTGAGTTGCAAAGATATATAACATTTTTGTATCTGAGAAGAAGAGTTGTTTTACACTTTTGTAGACAAATTTTCTCAAGGAGATGAAGCTGCTCATGGACTACAAAATTTGTAATGAAGTTTTGGTATGATTTTAATAAATTTTCATTCTAATGCACTCTTGTTTGGATTGTAAGTTAATCTGCTATTGTCAAAATTTCTCTAATTGTTTTTAATTTTTGTTCTAAATAGTATATTTCTCTTTGATATTAGGCACTTCTGTTGTATCAAATGTTATATGTTATCGAAGCTTCGTAAGAGCTATCTCTAAGGAGCAGAACAAAATTAAAATCAAGGTGAGTTCATTAAGATTCGAATGCATTCAACAGTATCTTTTTATTGCTTAAATGCATTCCTATTTTGTTTTCTCTTTAATTAATTAAATGAACTTGTTATTTTAATTGATGAAAATAATTTAATGAATTCAACCATTTTATTGGATTCAGATATGTATTTCTAATTTGCTTTGAAAACTTTTTATTCAAGTAAATTCAATTTGCATAAAGCAATTTAATAAATATTAAAATGAAAACTATTTTGCATGTTGCAATTTAATCTAATTTTTTGAATTCAATCATTATATAAACAATCCTTTTCCCCTGGTTAGTTAGTTCATATGTTCTCAAATTGAGAGAAGGCTATCCTTTTCCAATTTGAGATAGGATTAGATTTTTGCTTGTCATCTTTTCTTTTCTTCTTCTTCTTCTTCTTCTTCTTCTTCCTTTTTTTATTTTTATTTTTATTTTTTTTTATTTTTATGTAAGACTAATTCTATTAATAAAAACGAAAAATATAATTACCCCAAGGCCTCGCCTCAACCGCTATTGCTAGAGTTCATCAAAACAGTCGCAACTGCCCCAGATTGGGGAAACCAGTTTGACATTGCAAAAACAGCAAACATATATCCCTGAACTGTCATCAACGGAAATTCATACTTCGGACTTGGATCCATGTATTGAAGCCAAACCCAGAAAAAGATACAAATCAGCACCATCGGACTCGACCACAGAACAACAAATCCATTGATCAGACAAACAAACAGCAAAAACATCAAATGACTAGACCAACCCGTCATCAGCGGAAGGCTGAGCTGGCTCGTGGGTGGCAACGGATGCCACATGGCGTCATTTGTTGTCATCCTCGTCAGGTGTCTCCTCGACCACGAGGCAGGCATACTGGTCCCAATCTTCATCTTTCTCCGCCACATCGCCCTTCTCAGCACCACCTGGAGGCCCCCCTGCATGCTGGGTGTCGCTCGAACTGCCAGCGAACCCCACTGTCAAAGCAACTCCTGCAGAGCTGCCACCAGCCCGCAGAATGTCACCTGCATGAGCTTCTCCTCCATGCATTCTGATGTGACTTGCACCCCCGCCATCATCCTTAGACTTTTTCTCAGAACCCCTTTCCATTTCCGAAATTCTCAGCTCCTGTGAGTGCTCTTCAGAATTTCTCGCTTGTTCACTGTTCAGCGCATCTTCTTCAGTGAAAATGATAGTCACATTGGCAGTTATAATGGGTCTATTCAGATGGCTCTGGAACCTGAATTAGGTCGCATGAGGGACAGGGCCAGGACGCAGCTGAGAAATTGCAGAATGGAGCCTAAAATCATTGTGCGGAGCCATTGAGGCCGACCCTTGCCCTTGCCCGCTGCGCGTATGGGGATAATGACTATGTGGCGACCTAGGGGGAGGTGAGTTTTCACGGTGCTGCGGGGGAGAGGTGGGAGCCGAGCTCTGCGCTACCTGAGGGCGAGCGCTGCCACCTCGAGTTCCTCCTCGGCGACTCCTCATGCGGTGACGAACCATACCAGTGAGGTTGGAGAGCAAATCAGCTGGGTAAGCGGTCGGGAGGGATGACTGGTTGTGAAGATAGGGCTCCTGAGCAGGATTTACAGGGTAGTGCTTGGAGTGGGAGAAATGGTGCCCATTTCTGAGATCAATGCAACAGAGGTGCCAGAATCGTCTCCCTATAGCTGTTCTACTACAAGAAAATGCAGCCTGCGCAGACAATAACTAAGAAATGGGGGATGAACTGAAGGTTCAGGAGGCGCCATTTGAATTTCAGCCGTTTCCAACTCTGGGCCTGAGGGGCCATTTATTGCAACATGCATGCTGGCCAGGTTTCATCTGAGATGAGCCTGGATCAGAGCGCATTTCACCGCCTGGCAATTCCTTGCGTTGGAAATCCTAATGGTGACCATTAATGTTCTTGGGATACACCTGCATCCGGGTGCGCTTCTTCCTCCTGAGTCATTTCCCTCTTCACCAATTCCTTATACTCTAGAATCTGGTGTTCAGTGGCTAGCGTAGAGAGTGTATCTGTATGTAGATCCTTTCCACTTTCTACTCCTATATTCGCCAGTAGGTCAGCTACTTTGTTTCCTTCCCGTCGTATATGCTTGAGATTGATTGCCCTGTGGGAGGAGAGCCAAATTTCAATTACTTTTAATCGACTCGCCAGCCTCCACCTGTTGCTCACCTTACTTGAGGGTGTGCCCTGCAAGATTTTGTGACCATATTTATAAAGATCTGCGAGTCTCCTTCTATAACAAGTGGAAATAGTCCATGTTTATGAGCTAAGATAAGACCCTACCATAATCCTTCTAATTCTGCAGAGTTGTTAGTGTCCCATCCATTTGAGCCGAGGTAGATTAGACAAGGATTACCTTTATGATTTCTGATTATTCCTCCAAATCCAGCCTTACCTGGATTCCCTTTCGAAGCTCCGTCAAAATTTAGCTGGAACATGTGACGGGGAGGAGGAATCCACTTATCCGGAGTACTTCTTTTTGCTTGAGTTTTTCCTTTGATTATCATTTCTTGATTCCACTGTAGATTCCAGTTCATCCATATGGTTTGTTCCTGTGGGATGGAGGGGAAGTCCTCCTCAGACCAAGTTTGAAGAAGTAAAGTTTCCCTTATATTTTGACATACTATGTTCCAAAGAGATTCCACGGGCATAGATTGATCCTTGAAGATATGTCGATTTCTCTCCTTCCATATTGTCCACATGAGAAACCCTGGTATCAGCTTCCATAAGGAGTTTAGAAGCTTGCTTTTGAATGGATTCTGTGCCCAATTGCGAATAGTAGAGATAATATCACCTTATGTCCGTCCATCCTTTTGGCATCTAAAGTTGACCTTTTCCCAGAGCTTGTGCGCTAGTGGGCAAGAGTTCATAATATGCTGAGTGGTTTCCTCTTCTTTCTTACAGTTGGGGCAAAAGGAGGGGCGTGGAAGCTTCTCTTCCTGAGGTTGTCCCATGTTAGGATTTTGTTGTGACATAAGAGCCATAGAAAGGTGGAGATTTTCGGCCAAATTTTGGGGTCCCATATTTTATTCCAGAGAGGGTCCTTGACAATGTGTTCCTTCATGATGATGTGATATGCCTCCCTTGTAGTGTAGGTGCCTTTTTCCTCATATCCCCACCTAAGAACATCCGTTTCCTCTGAATATTGTATTCTTCTCTTTGTTAGTTCTGTTCCTAGAGTCTGTTTTGCTAATTCCATTCCCTGTCTTAATATGTCATCCGTGCTGCACCATTGCCTGTTACCCTGCATTGTGGATGGAAGCCAAAAGTGCTTGACTGTGCTTGATGTTTGCAGTTCCTGTTCCGGGATTTGATGAGGTAATATTAAGTCCTTTAATTTGGGTTGCTGCTGCCATGAGTCATCCCAAAACCTTGCTGTATTTCCGTTTTTAACTTCCCAGAAGCTATGTTGCTGTATTAAGAGCTTGTGTTGCTTGGCCGCATTCCATATTAGTGATCCTGGGCTGACTTCTGAAATTCAGATTAATTCTTCTGTGGGTCGACTGTTAGCATACTTTGCAGTCCAGAGATTGGCCCAGGGGGTGGATGGCACAGTGAGCCATTTCCACCAAATGCGAGCTCCCATAACAACGTTGCTGTGATAGGGATCACGCAGACCCGTTCCTCCTGCAGATTTTGGAAGGCAAACTGTGTCCCATTTGACCAGAGCCCATTTGCGTTTTTGATCAGTATTTCCCCACAGGAAGGATCTCTGTAAACATTTGATCTCTTTGAGAACCCATTTGGGTGCAGCTAGGATCGAGAAGAGATACAACGACATGGATTGGAGAACCGCCTTGATCAGGACAAGACGACTAGCCATATTGAGGGTCCTATGAGTCCAGGAAGATAGGCGCGCCTCCAACTTTTCTAAGAGCAACCTCCATGAGGAGTGTTTCAGAGCAGAGTCAGTCAAAGGAGCACCAAGATACTTGGAAGGGAGAGTGGCAATTGAGAATCCAAGGATTCGAGCTATAGAAGCTTGGGTGATAGCGGGAGTATGGAAAAAGAATAGCTGAGATTTGGCTTTGTTTATTTTTGCTCCCGAGGCATCTGAAAAATCTGACAATATAGAATTGAAGTGACGAGCTTCCTGGACTGAAGGGTGACCGAAGAGCATATTGTCATCCACAAATTGCTGATGGGTGAAGGTGGGAGAGTTAGGAAATGACAGGCCTTTGAGTTTCTGGGAAGACAGAGCAGCTTTAATACTTCGTCCTAGACCTTGTGCCATTAACACAAAGAGGAAAGGGGAAAGAGGGTCTCCCTGTCTGATTCCCCGGGATGGCTGGAAAGGTGAGGAGGGGATTCCATTGATCAAGATTGAGAAGAAAGAGGAAGAGATGAGACTCATGACCCAGCGCATCCAAGTTATGGAGAAACCAAAAGCAATTAGGATTTTCTGAATATAAACCCAACTTAAGCTATCAAAGGCTTTTGAGAGATCGATTTTGAGGAGCATACCTGATCTCTTGGTGTTCTTCAGAGAATGGATGATTTCATGAGTTAGGATTATTCCGTCCGTGATCTACCTGCCTTCTACATATCCCGACTACTCTGGCGATATGAGAAATGGTAATAGCGGCTTGAGTCTTGTGGCTACAATTTTTGAAACAATCTTGTAGATGACGTTGCACAGGGAAATGGGCCGAAATTTGTCAGGGGTATTAGATTGAGCCTCTTTTGGGATTAGCGCTATGAATGTGGCATTCATAGCCGGCAGCATCCATCTCAGTGTTCTTGATTCCTCCACAACCTGCCAGACTTCCATTTTAATTAACTCCCAAAAATTATGGAAGAAGTTGGAAGTGAACCCATCAGGACCCGACGCCTTTCCCTCTTTCAGTTGATGAACCGCATTTTCCACTTCCTGTAAGTCGATCGGCTTGAGTAGAAGTTGATTGTGCTCCTCTGTGATGACTTTGGGGATGTTCCTTGTAATTTTTTCTATAGCTTGCGTTCTATCAACCTGTGGTTCTTGATGGGCTTGCTTAAAGTAGTTGAGAAGTTCAAGTTCAATTTCTTCATGTTTTTCCACTCTTATCCCCTGCTCATTTTGTATGTGGGTGATGTTATTATTCATTCTGCGTTGTATAGTGGTTCTGTGAAAAAATCTTGTATTTTTTTCCCCTTCCTTTAGCCACCTGATTCTTGATTTTTGCCTCCAGAGCATTTCTTCTTGTTTGGCCCTTTCTGAGATTTGTGCTTCAAGAGACTTTTCCTGTTCCGTATAATCCTCTGTTTTGCCCTCTGTGATAATCCATTGCTGCAGCCATTTCATGTCTTGGTCGAGTGCTATTTGAGCCTGGAAAATGTTACCAAATGAGGAATGGTTCCATTGCTTTATTTTACTTTTGAGGTATTTAATCTTCTGCTGAAATTGGAGCATCTTTGTACCCTTTGGTGGAGTATAGTTGGTCCATTCCGATTTTACTAGATTGACAAAGTCCGGATGTGTCATCCAAAAAGCCTCGAAGCGAAAAGGCTTGCGACTTGTATTGCCTGGTCGAGACCATTGAAGGGAGATTGGCCAGTGGTCTGAACCTGAGAATGGCAGTATTGAAGCTGAGAGGTCTCCTCCTAAGTGGATTGCATTGTCAGAGATTAAGAATCTGTCCAGGCGAGACGCAATTTGTTGGGAGCCTGTTCTTTTGTTATTCCAGGTGTAAAGTCCATTGTTGAAAGGCATGTCAATAAGCCAATTACCTTGAATGTATTCTTTTAGATTATTACTCTCCTTATCCAGATTGTTCCTTCCTCCTCGCTTCTCTTCCATCTTGGTTATCATGTTGAAGTCACCCCCATTGATCCAGAGTGGATGAGACCTATCTACATTGATTGAGGAAAGGGTATTCAGAAGTTCTACCTTATGCACAGCCTCCTGGGGAAAATATACATTAGTTAAGAGTCCATGTATATTGGTTCCTGTAATATGGAATGTCGCTTGAAGGAAATTCTTGTTAGCATGTATGTTATTGAGCTCAATGGTACGAGCATCCCATATAATTGCTAAGCCTCCTGAGGCGCCAGAGGCATCTACTGCTGCTACTTGACTACCAGGCCAAGCTTTTGCTGCAATTCGATCAAGAGAGATGGAATTGCATTTAGTTTCCTGCAAAAAGAGAATTTGGGGCTTTTCTTGCTTTATCATATTTTTTATCAGTCTGCATTTCCCGGGGCTATTGAGCCCTCTGATGTTCCATGAGATGAGCTTCATGATGGAAGGTTGGAGAGAGAGTTGTAATACTTTGTGAGCTTGGAGTACCTTCCTGACTCCACTAGCATTTCCACAATGCGTATAGTGCGTTGGAGATCCGTTTTTCTTCCTCTTTTTTTGATATATTTGCTGATGTTTTTCCCTTCCCAGAGGCTTCCAATTTGAATACCTAGTGATTTTTGTCTTTGAGCTCTAGATAGAATTACTTCCAGATTCTCATTTTTGCTTGCATCTTAGAGTAGATATGCATTTAGATTTAAGTCTGCATTCATATAAGTCCCCTTATGCAGGGGAAAACTTTAGGTGTGGCTAAGCTGAGCCCTCAAGTCAGCTTAAGGATTTTCTTGCTTGCATGTGCACAAAAAGAAGGCATATTTTATTTCTCTCTTTCTATTGGTAAGTAATAGACAAACCAAAAGCCAACAGGGAGAGAGAGGAGGTAACTGGACCTAATTGAACCAATTGGAGCCATTATACAAACATATAAGATTCTGATTTGGGACTCTGACCGGGTGGCCTTCCCTAATGTTGATGAGGTTATTTTTTCCCATAAACATTAAGACAAAGTGATTTTCCACTCAATCATAAGTTTTGTTGAACTTAACGTTTCTGCAACAAGCCACCCCCTAATCAAATTATGATACTACCAAGTTGAAGTAGTAATATGGAATACTCAGGTTAGTCTCTCAATATCATGACAATAACATCACTAATAAAGTGTCTCACTACTAATTTCTTTGAATACAAAGAAACTCTATGGTACCCAGAATACCTGCCCCACACAAAACAAGGAGAGTCTTCCTTCTCTACTCAACAATCCCTCGAAAATACCCTCCCTTTAGTACTCTTTATTTGGCACATGGAAAGATCTAGGTTGTTGTACATTAACTCTAACAAACTTTATATTGTTTCCCATTTCTTATTATGGATTTAATGGATTTCTTTCACTATTTATTTTGTGAAGACAAAGCACCACTCTGGCACATGTAAAACTTGCTTCACACAACACAAGGAAAGTCTTCCTTCTCTACTCAATAGTCCCTCGTAAATATCCTCCCTCGAGTGCTCTTCAATGTGCACATAAAAAGGACCAAGCTAATGTACATTAACTCTAACATAATTATCCTTAGTTATTGGTTCTTCTCAAGGTTTTTGTGGCTTATTTTCATGTTTGTTCCATAATGTACTATCACATGCTTTCTTTTCTAGCAAGAACTCTCTTTTGATCTCTTCCTTTCTCTTCCAAAAATTGGCTTCCTTTTCCCCTTTAAATTTTTGTTTCTTGCCATGAGTTAGAAGATGGATAACTAGAAATTAATCCATATTCTTTTTATTTACAAGAATGTAAGGAAAACAAATTGCAAGAATATATTAAATACTTCATAAATTTAGGGGAAAATGTATCCACTTCTAACACATTTTATAAACTATAGGCTAGGCTGATGCAGGAGCATTCAGCTCAGCAATATCATTATATTTTAGTAGACATAGGGGGCCTTGTGTTTCCAAGGAAGTTGGTTTCCTAAGTATGAATTAATGTAATTATTTAGGATTTTGAGTGATTTTAATGAGAATAGGAATTAATTGAATATTGTGAGACATATTTGTAAATATTCTCGAATGTAGGAGAATATGAGAGATTTAGGATAGTTGAGAGATTGAGGGATTTGAGAATTAATTGTAAAGCTCAGATTAGGAGTTAGTTCATGATTTTGAGGATTAGAGAGGATCCTTAGGGATGAGGAAGTGATTGTAGGATTTTGTTGAGGAGTTTATGGATCTAAAACAAGAATTGGTTTTAGAATCCCTTTGTATAAATGTAAGCCTAAAAGGCAAAATCAGGAGAGAGAGGTTAGATAGGTTGGATGGTTGGATAGATAACCAAGCTAATTAGAGGGTGACTGTAAGCCTACGGGAAGATTGTAAACAAAGGCAACTAATTAGAAGAATCAGGCCAGAGAGGGATGGAGAGTCTCAATATGTAATCATTTGTTTATATGTTTATATACAGAGAATTCGATTCTGAGTGTGTAAGTGTGTGATTCGAATATGGAATGATAAATTCTATGTGTATTAGAGATTTTTTATAATATATGTATGCAGGCGGAGTTCGGTGAAACACAGAGGAGAAGAACGAGACAGAGGATCGTAATGGACCTTTGAAATGGCTCGAAGAAGCAAAGAATGTTCTGGAGGGACTGTGTTAAATAACATGTGAAGTTAATCTCAGGAGGGAGTCGCGTAGCGGAACAGCGGAAGGACAGAAACCCATCGAAGAAACCGAAACCACAAAGAAAATTGAAGAAATGGCATAAGTCCAAGTAAAAAGGAAGAACATAGGAGTGAAGCCTTAATACACAGGGGCCGTTGGATCTAACAAATCAACAGATGAGATCAAGCCGCATGGAACGAAACTTTTAATATTGCATCGCAACTTATCACATGAATGAATGAACCAGCCTTAAGGGAATTGCGATTGCGACATGCGATGTCGTTGTGAACTATTGGATCGTATACCCTGATCAACGGTGGAGGATCACTATTGAATCTCACATCACAATAGTCCAATGGTGAGTGATTTAACCTCAACCACAAGCGATTGCGATATGCGATTACGATGTCCGATGCGATTGGAGATTTGATCGCATCACAAATATCTATGGGAGATAGACCTTAGCCCTTAACCAATGCGACATGTGATATGTGAAGGTGCGATGGAGCGAGCCAAAAATATTGCGAACTGCGATATAGAGCGGAACTAAGGAGGTAATGAATGTAATTTATTTGATTTGAAGTCCGACTGTGTTATCGCATCTCGGATGTGAAGGAGGAATGTGTTAGTGTGACCCGCGGAGAATTGCGAGTGCGATAGCGATAAGGCATGCATTGATAAATGTGTAAAGACTGTGGAAAAGTGGAAAAGGTATGTTTTATATGAACTTCTGTTATAAAGGGTTTATAATAGAAATAACGCCGATAAATGATTTGTGGGTTAAGCCTGTGAATAACCAAAGGTTTTGTGGGGTTTAGTTATATATATGTGTGGTACATTAAAGTTTAATGAAGTTGGATATATGTGCGGGCATAAGGTTAAGAAGGTTTATGAGGGTGAGTTATAAAGTTCCGATATATAGGATTAATGAAGGGCAGACTGTGTTTAGTTAATAAATCATTCTACAGAGATTTATTAAAGGGGCCTTAACCATTAAGGATTGAAGATTTGACTCGGCAGAGAGTTAAAATTCCTGGGGCAAAATAGATATGTGCATTTTACATGCATACTGTGGGTATACGCGGGTTTTCTTGCGTCAAAGTGGTATCAGAGTAGAATTGTGATTGAAACATTTGGTATTAAGGAAGCGCAAAGAAATTTTGTGTGAACATTTATTTAAAAGAGTTTAGAACAGAGTTATATTCTGAAGGTGTGTATACAAGCGAATGGTGATGTGTAAGCAGGCACAGGTGATCAGATTTTAATTTGACACACAGTAAGCATACAGAGGTAAGGTATAGCAGAATATTGGGAGAACTTGCAGATGTAAGAAACATAGGACAATCCATTCAAAGTATAGAAGATGGTGGAACAAGATCACACAGAGATCTTGAAGGTGAGATGACATGTTTTGTTTTGATTTGATTTGAATATTGGAGAATGTGTGGTTTTTATATTGACACACAGGTGACAACATAAGGAGGTGAGAAGGTTGCAGCAATCTAGAGCGAGGAGTGCTCGAATTGGTTCCAGAGGAAAGAACCAGAGAAATGCTAATAGACTGAGCTCAAAGGAGAGAAGCTTAGTGAGGCATAGATAGCAAGAAGGAGACTTGTTACTGCAAGAGATATTGTTGCAGATCACAAAGGCAATTCCACAAAGGATGTGGGTAGAATTGCTAAGTAATGAAGGAAGCTGGTAAGACTTTCTAAGTGAAAGAAGAAGTGGTCAGAACCAAGTATTTCATGGTGATTGAAATACAAGAGGACAGTTGTGTTCTTGAGAAGTGCAGATGAGTTAAAGCCTAGAAGGAGCAGAGAAGAGTGCTCAAAGGAGGTTCCAGAGATAGAGAACCAAGTGCTTGCCAAAAGACCGAGTACAGAGGAAAGCTTGGTGAGGTAAGTGGTAGTAGGGAGGACTTGCTGTTGTAGAGGATTTAATGCAGCTCGTAGTGAGTGAGTGAGGAACTCATAGCGATGGAGGAGAAAATGACTACTGATAGTTACAATGGAGGTTCTGAGGAAGACCACAGCAGAAGAAAAGTGAAGAAGGAGGATGCCAAGGAAAATGGCAAGAGGATGAGTCAAGAGGAAATTGACAAAGAGATTGTTGAGATGAAAGAACAACTCAATGTATTGATGATGATACTAGAGGAAAACCAGAGACAAGGTTGGGTTTTAAAGAAGAAGCCAGTGAAGTGGCATAAGTTACAGAGAAGGCTACAGCAGAGGCAAGTAAGGTGGCTGATGGAAAAACTCAAAGAAGCTGAGTTGGGAATGGAAGTGTCTATTTGTGAACCAGAGCAGGGTGAAGTTCTAGGTGAAGATGAAGACTTGAAGACTGAAACTTTGAGCGAGACCAAAGAGTCACATGATTTTAAATCTGACAATTTGTGTAAGTTTGCTAGTGAACCATGTGTAGGACGACAATTTGTTGATATTGACATAAAGAAGGAAGAAGATAGGTGGAATCTAAATTCTGTTCTAAAAGAAAAAGTAGAGAAGGATATCAAGCAATCAAGTAAAGGACTTAATGAGATTGAGGAGAAGACCATCAAAGTGTTTCTAAGTTATGTAAAGGACTTGGAACAATAGGGGGAATTGGTGATTGAATCATCAAATGAGGTCATGAAGTCTTGTGGTTTTACAACTGACAAGGTGTGCGTGAATGCAAGTATTGTAGAAGACAAATCATTTTATGGAACTATCTTGAATGAAGCTGGAAATTGCCAAGTAAAGTATGATGATGATTGTCTTTCAAATGAAGATCAAGTTGAGTTAATATGGCAGAAGGAGTTCATAAATTCCGTTCTTAGTGGAAGAAATATCTTCAGTAGAGATGAGACAATTATGTCCTATGATAAGAAATTTGCTATTGGAAAGAACAACGAGGAATTGATTTTCTTAAATGACCAAAGGGAGAGTGATGGACATACATCTAAAACTATCACAGAGATGGAGGATCAGAATTTTCTTCTAATCAAGAAGGAATAATTGGTGTCAACAAGAAGCTATACTTGTGACAAAGAAGAAGATAGTGAGGATTGTACAAAGCTTTTAGGAGAAATTTTAGGTGAGATGGCAAATTTGTGGCAAGAGTTAAGTCTTTTGGAGAAAAGGCTCGAAAACCAAAAAGTAAGTGTTTAGATTGTAAAGTCAGAACTGGATGAGAATGAAGAAGTTCACTACAGTGGACAAGGACATAAAGACATCATTGAAACAGGTGATGTGGAGGAGAGACTAGCTGACAGTCTCATGAATTCTGTTGAGAGTTCAAAACAACATACTGATGTGCTGATAGAGGAGGAAGAATTAAAGCAACAAACTGAATTGTTTCCAAAGGAAGAAAAGCCACAAAAACCTTATGATTTTTATTTTAACAATTGTTTTATGAGTGCAATTTTAGTTGTAGATGCTGGAGGAAATTTGGCACAGGTGAGCAGCCAAATAAAAATGAAAGAAGGGGATTCTGTGGAAGTATTAAATCCATGGAACAGAGATGTTCAATTGCTGAAGAGAATGCTGGAAAGTCAGGATTTCATGCAGAAAGGAATAATTGTGAAAGAGGGTAAGGATGAAAGGGAGGTAACAAAAATAAGCGAAGAAAAAGTAAGCGTCAGAGAAAGAGTAAGTGATAGCATTCGACAACTTCAAGAAGAAAAACAACAGATTCAAGAGTTAGTAGAGAGCAGCAACAATGATCTCAAACAATGAGAAAGAGAAAGAAGTAAGTGATGGAGTATGGACCAGTCCAAGGATATGCTGGAAACAGAGATTGAAGAATTATGGTAGCTAATGATGAAACAATTCATATGGAGGAGATTGATAGTAGCTGGAAGGATGATCAGTCAGAATTTGAACCTGATTGACAAGGAGAGGAAGATGGAACAAAAGATAGCAGACATACAACAACAGCAAAGGTGCAAGGCATTTGGGTAGTTACAAACTAAAGTTTGGGACCCTGGAGGTTTTCTATCAACTTATGAACACACATGATCCGGAGATCATGAATATTTTGTACTTTGGGAGTCTGATGCAGTAGCATTCAGCTCAGTAATATCATTATATTTTAGTATACATAGGGGGTCTTGTGTTTCCAAGGAAGTTGGTTTCATTAGTATGAATTAATGTAATTATTTAGGCTTTTGAGTGATTTTAATGAGAATAGGAATTAATTGAATATTGTGAGACATATTTGTAAATATTCTCGAATGTAGGAGAATATGAGAGATTTAGGATAGTTGAGAGATTGAGGGATTTGAGAATTAATTGTAAAAATCAGATTAGGAGTTAGTTCATGATTTTGAGGATTAGAGAGGATCCTTAGGGACGAGGAAGAGATTGTAGGATTTTGTTGAGGAATTTATGGATCTAAAACGGGAATTGGTTTTAGAATCCCTTTGTATAAATGTAAGCCTAAAAGGCAAAATCAAGAGAGAGAGGTTAGATAGGTTAGATGGTTGGATAGATAACCAAGCTAATTAGAGGGTGACTGTAAGCCTACGGGAAGATTGTAAACAGAGGCCACTAATTAGAAGAATCAGGCCAGAGAGGGACGAAGAGTCTCAATATGTAATCATTTGTTTATATGTTTATATACAAAGAATTTGATTCCGAGTGTGTAAGTGTGTAATTCGAATATGGAATGATAAATTCTGTGTGTATTAGAGATTCTGTGTAATATATGCATGCAGGCGGAGTTCGGTGAAACACAGAGGAGAAGAATGAGACAGAGGATCGTAATGGACCTTTGAAACGGTTTGAAGAACCAAAGAATGTTATGGAGGGACTGTGTTAAATAACATGTGAAGTTAAGCTCAGGAGGGAGTCGCGCAGTGGAACAACGGAAGGACGGAAACCCATCGAAGAAACTGAAACCACAAAGAACATTGAAGAAATGGCGTAAGTCCAAGTAAAAAGGAAGAACATAGGAGTGAAACCTTAATGCACAGGGGCCGTTGGATCTAACAGATCAATGGATAAGATCAAGCCACATGGAACGAAACTTTTAATATCGCATCGCAACTTATCACAGAGTGAATGAACCGGCCTTAATGGAATTGTGATTGCGACGTGCGATGTCGTTGTGAACCATTGGATTGTATGCCCTGATCAACGGTGGAGGATCGCTTTTGAATCTCGCATCGCAATAGTCCAATGGTGAGTGATTTAACCTCGGCCACAAGCGATTGCGATATGCGATTACGATGTCCGATGTGATCGGAGATTTGATCGCATCGCAAATATTTATGGGGGATAAACATTAGCCCTTAACCAATGCGACATGTGATATGCGAAGGTGCGATGGAGCGAGTCGATAAATATTGCGAAGTGCAATATAGAGCGAAACTGAGGAGGTAATGAATGTAGTTTATTCAATTTGAAGTCTGATTGTGTTATCGCATCTCAGATGCGAAGGAGGAATGTGTTAGTGTGACCCGCGGAGAATTGCGATTGCAATAGCGATAAGGCATGCATTGATAAATGTGTAAAGACTGTGGATGTTATGCTCTTAACCTACAAAGCGATACCCAAACAGAGAATTTGCGAAGAAAAGATACCGAGAACACAAAATATGCGAAGAAAATATACCCAGAGCACAGAATAGCAATGATTTTATTATCCAGAGAGAAATGTTCACAGGCCTCTTCGAGGGGGCAACCTCCAATAGAGCAGAGCTCGATTACAAAACAAGACACAATGCTCCTCGCAGGGAGTCTCTATCCTTTATATATGACCCATACATGCAATACCACGAGCCACTATCGTGGGTTTTATTAATACCATCTATCTAATACTACCGCCCATTTACCATCTAACTAATACTACCGCCCATTTGCAACTAACTGTGGTCCCGTCATTAATTGCGGGTTAACCACTTACAATTATTAATATGGGCTTTATTGACTCTTGACTATGACGTGATCCCCTGACATAAATAAGGGGGTTAGGGTGGGACCCTAACATGCCCTCCCCCTTAAGACTAGCCTTGTCCTCAAGGCTGAAGCTGCGGAAACTGCTGAAGAATAGCGGCTGGTTCCCAAGTTGCATCTTCCGGCGAGGTGTCTTTCCATTTGACTAGGACCTCCTTAATCACGCGGCCACGCAGGTGCTTGTCTCTTGTGTCTAGAACCTGTTCAGGTTGAAGCCAGATTGATCCTTCTTCATCCAATTCAGGTAGACTGGTTTGAACTCTGCAATTGTTCCCAATCACTTTCTTGAGGCACGATACATGGAAAACTGGGTGGATTTTTGCTGTAGGTGGCAAAGCCAGCTTGTAAGCCACTTCTCCAATGCGCTGAAGTACTTGATATGGTCCGTAGAATTTTGGAGAGAGCTTTTGACAGCCCTTGTCTTTGAGTGATGTTTGCTTATATGGTTGCAATTTCAAGAAGACCTGATCCCCTTCTTGAAATTGGCGCTCTGAGCGATGTTGGTCAGCCTGTTGCTTCATACGGTTCTGAGCTTGATGAAGATTCTCGCGCAAGTGGGCCAGCATGGTTGCACGGTGTTGTAAGAGTTGATCCACTGCTTGTACTTTGGAGCACCCCGTGAGATAAGAAGTAGGGGACGGCGGAAGTTGTCCATAGACTGCTTCATAGGGAGTCATTTTGGTGGTGGCATGATAGTTGGTGTTATACCACCATTCCGCCAAAGGTAACCACTGTGCCCAAAGGTGTTGTTTTTCTGAAGTGAAACACCTAAGGTAGGTTTCTAGACATTTGTTGACTGCTTCGGTTTGCCCATCTGTTTGCGGATGATATGAAGTACTGAGTTTGAGTTGGGTGCCTTGTATTCTGAAGAGCTCCTGCCAAAAATTACTGGTGAAGATTGGGTCGCGGTCGGACACAATCGAAGTGGGCATGCCATGCAATTTGAAGATTTGATCCATGAAAGTTTGAGCAACCAACGTAGGTGTGAATGGTTGGGGTAGAGCGCAGAAATGAGCATACTTCGATAGTCGGTCCACAACCACCATGATGACTGATTTGTTCCCAGACTTTGGAAGACCTGTAATGAAATCCATGGAGACCTCCATCCAAATTGACGCCGGAATGGGCAATGGTTGTAATGTGCCTGGTGTGTTGACGGTTTCCCCCTTGTGGCGTTGACAGACGTCACATTCTGCTACAAAAGTAAGGATGTCTTGTTTCATGCCGGTCCAAAAAAATGATCTTCTAGTGCGAGCGTATGTCTTCTGAAAGCCCGAATGTCCTGCAATGGGAGAGGAGTGCAATTCTGCCAAAATGCGACTTTTGAGGGTGGAAGTTGGTGATATGACGACTCTGTCCTTGTAGCGAAGAATATTATTCTGCCACGAGTAGCCCTTGCTGGAATTAGGATCTGCCTGTAATTGAGAAATGAGTTGGGAGAGCTCAGGATGTGAAAACCATTCCCCGCGAGCCTCTTCAATCCAGTCTGGAATGGGGAGGGATATTGCGAGCAAAGTACTTTCCTCCTCAAATTGTCGTGACAATGCATCTGCTACCCTGTTGTCTTTCCCTTTCTTGTAAATGATCTCATAATCATAACCTAGCATTTTGGCTAACCATTTATTTTGTTGGGGGGAAGATAGGCGTTGCTCCAAAAAATATTTAAGACTGTGATGATCTGTGCGGATTTGGAAACGTCGCCCCAACAAGTAAGGTCGCCAGGTCTCAACTGCATGTAAGATGGCCATCATTTCCTTCTCATAGGTAGATTGGCCCAAGTTCTTCCCACTTAGTTGTTGGCTGGTGAAGGCCAATGGTCGCCCTTCCTGCATTAAGATTGCTCCAATACCTGTTCCCGAAGCATCAGATTCAATGATAAATGTTTTGGTGAAGTCCGGTAGTGCTAAGACCGGAGTGGAACACATTGCGGTTTTGAGAGCGGTAAATGCCTGTTGTGCTTCTTCGTTCCAGAAGAAGGAATTTTTCTTGAGAAGTTGCGTCAGGGGCTTTGCTATGCGGCCATAGTTGCGGACAAATTTACGATAATAGCCTGTGAGACCCAAAAATCCTCTCAAGCTTTTCAAGGTCTTAGGTTGAGGCCACTCTTGCATTGCCTGGATCTTTTTGGGATCAACCTTGACACCTTCACGCCCCACAATGTGGCCCAAATACTCAACTTCTTCCATGCCAAACGAACACTTAGACATCTTGACAAATAATTTATGCGTGCGGAGCAGTTGCAAGAGTAGATCTACATGCTGAAGATGTGCCGCCCAAGTGCCACTATAGATGAGGATGTCATCGAAGAAGACAAGGACAAATTTTCTGAGATATGGTTTGAGGAGGTGATTCATAAGGCTCTGAAAAGTAGAGGGGGCATTACAGAGACCAAATGGCATGACCAGGAACTCATAATGGCCTTCATGAGTTCTGAAAGCTGTTTTGGGAATGTCGACTTCCTTCATGCGAATTTGGTGGTAGCCTGAGCGAAGATCCAACTTAGTGAAGAATTGAGCCCCATTGAGTTCATCCAGCAAATCGTCAACCACTGGGATGGGAAATTTATCTTTGACTGTTAACTTATTGAGGGCCCTGAAGTCTGGACACATCCGCCACTCCCCATCTTTCTTGAGGACCATGACGACTGGAGATGAGTAAGGACTAATACTAGGACGAATGACACCTGCTTCCAACAATTCCTTGATGATTTTTTCTATTTCATTCTTTTGGGTGAACGGATGTCTGTATGGCCGCACATTTGGGGGTTGGGCCCCTGGGACCAATGTGATGCTATGATCATGTTCGCCTCGCGAAGGTGGAAGTTCATGAGGTTTGTCAAAGACCGTCCGATGTTTATTCAAAATCTGTTGCATCTCAGGATGAATTGGCGCAGACATGGTATCTACTACCTGTATGGCATTAAATTGAGCTACTACTCCATGATGGCCCTTTTTTAACAATTTTTCCATACGATGCGAGCTTATGATAGAAGGGGCTCCCGCTTGTAGCCCACGGAGGGTATGTGTGTAGTCGTTCTGCTTAAAACTCATATATAACTCCTGGAAATCCATTGTGATTGGCCCAAGAGTGCGGAGCCATTCCGCCCCTAGGACAATGTCGCAACCCCCCATGTTTATTGCAAACATGTGGGTTTTCAAGTGATAATCCCCCATTTGAATTTTGACATTTTCACAGCGACCTTCACATTTCATTGTGCCTCCATCTGCAATCTGGACTTGGAAGTTGGAAACTGCTCGGACATAACAATGTGCTGCTTCAGCGATCTTTTGGTGGATGAAATTATGGGTACTTCCACTATCAATCAAAACTATTACTGGCCGATGTTTAAGAAAACCCCTGATTTTGAGAGTTTGAGGTGAAGAAATTCCTGCCAATGCATGTAGCGAAATCATTGGTTCATCAGATACCATCTCCTGTTGGTGATCTTCTTCGGTCGCCTCTGGTTCCTCAAGTGGTGGGTCTTCCTCGGTTGAGCTGTAGTCAGTGGCATCTATTTGAAAAAACTTGTGCTCTTTGCATTTATGACCCGGGGAATATTTTTCATCACAATAGTAACATAGTCCTTGCTTCCTTCTTTCGGCCATTTCTGCAGGTGACACCTTTTGAATCTTAAGTGTTTGGGTCATATTGGGAGCCTGTGAGGGACGACCTTTAGCTGGAAAGTTGGGGCGGCTGGATTGAGCTGTTAATGCCCGTTCCACCTTACGGGCTACCTGGCAAGCCTCGTTCCATGTGGGGGGATGGTGGAGTAGAACCTGAGCTTTGATGGCTTCTTTAAGACCGCTGATAAAGCATTCCATGTAGAATTCATCTGTGAGACCCTTAGTGCGGAAGGCTAAGGCTTCAAAGGCGGTAATATATTCATCCACTGTACCCGTCTGTCGGAGCTTAGTGAGACGCCCCAAAAAAGAGTCTTCCTGTTCAAAGCGATTTCGAAGAGCTTTGGTAAATTGGCCCCAATTCTGAAATTGTCCATTGCAACGCTGATACCATTCCTTCCATTGCCATCGTTCACTGTCCAAGTACATGGTGCCCACCATAAGCTTAGTCCCCTCATCTATGATATGATTCAATTGAAAATACTGCTCCATTTGCGCTAGCCATGTGGATGTGTGAGAACCGTCAAATTTCTGCATATCCAACTTGGGAGGTCTCTGATTGGGTGTGCCAGACGTGAGGAGAGTGGCTAGACTCTCCCTCATGGTATTCATGACCCTTATACGCCTCCTCGTGGGCTGGCTCCTTGCCCTTGTCCTGTAGTAGGCACTCTAATCCTTTAAGATGTTTTTCGACCCTTTCCACCACAGAGTGGAGGGAGTGCACCTCTTCTTCTATTTTTTCTATTCTTTCATTGGCCATTGCTTGAGCCCTTTCATTGGCCATTGCTTGAGCGCGAGTTTCTACCATACACCCATCTGACTAAAATTTGGGACCGCCGAAATTTTTTTTTTGCCAAGAATTGAATGGTACCACCTTGCTCAGCTCATCGTCCTGATTCTGATGGGCTAGGTCACCAATAAGCGCCCTGGAAGATCTCAGACTCTTTTTTTTTTTTTTTTCGAAAACTCCTAACGGAGTTTTACTCCTTTCTGATCAATACTGCAGTCGCCAAATCCTCAAAATGTCAATGCCACCAAAAGTCCTGCGAAAATTATATCCAGGTACAGGAACCCTTTCCAACTACTTCGATCTGGCTAATCTGGGAGATATGAATGGTGGAACAACTGCTGCTGCTGATCTGGAATATCAGATCTGAGAGATCTGAATGGTGGAACAACTGCTGCTGCTGATCTGGAATATCAGATCTGGTGGATCTGAGATATCTGAATGGTGGAACAACTGCTGCTGCTGATCTGAGAGAAAGGGACTATGGTCTTGGGGAGTGTCAGGTGCTACAGATCGCAATATACATAAGGGTCTGACAGTAGTACTCGGCCCAATGTTTCAGGGCTCTAACTAAGGAGGATCGACCGTACCCTTAGCCGTACAACCCGACTACCCTATCGTACGGGCGAGTAATCTCTCCGAGTGCTGTTCTCGGTGTACTGTAGCCACAAGATGGCCGAAGGTTTATCTATGGTGAGGTTTCAAGGGAGCTAGGGGGCTTCCTATATACCCAGAGGGTATGTGGAAGACAGTCCGTGCGCGGTTCTGTCTAATGCGCTACTACTCGAAGGGGTACCCACAGGGGTTACAAGGGAGTCCAACAGACGTGACCACCTCTTTTATTTCCTGCGTGCATGCCTCCCCAAATCCGCAGGTTTATGCGCTTAACGACAGATCCTGTGGTTTAAAGACGCCGGAACACGTCTCTAGCCTAAAAAAATTTTGCTAAAATTTGGAGATCCCACCGAGCCCTGGAAAGTGCTCTGATACCACTTGTTATGCTCTTAACCTGCAAAGCGATACCCAAACAGAGAATTTGCGAAGAAAAGATACCGAGAACACAAAATATGCGAAGAAAATATACCCAGAGCACAGAATAGCAATGATTTTATTATCCAGAGAGAAATGTTCACAGGCCTCTTCGAGGGGGCAACCTCCAATAGAGCAAAGCTCGATTACAAAACAAGACACAATGCTCCTCGCAGGGAGTCTCTATCCTTTATATATGACTCATACATGCAATACCACGAGCCACTATCGTGGGTTTTATTAATACCATCTATCTAATACTACCGCCCATTTACCATCTAACTAATACTACCGCCCATTTGCAACTAACTGTGGTCCCGTCATTAATTGCGGGTTAACCACTTACAATTATTAATATGGGCTTTATTGACTCTTGACTATGACGTGATCCCCTGACATAAATAAGGGGGTTAGGGTGGGACCCTAACAGTGGAAAAGCGGAAAAGGTATGTTTTATATGGACTTCTGTTATAAAGGGTTTATAATAGAAATAACGCTGATAGATGATTTGTGGGTTAAGCCTGTGAATAAGCAAAGCATAAAGGTTTTGTGGGGTTTAGTTATATATATGCGTGTACATTAAAGTTTAATGAAGTTGGATATATGTGCGGGCATAAGGTTAATAAGGTTTATGAGGGAGAGTTATAAGTTTCTGAAACATAGGATTAATGAAGGGCAGACTGTGTTTAGTTAATAAATCATTCTACAGAGATTTATTAAAGGGGCCTTAACCATTAAGGACTGAAGATTTAACTCGTCAGAGGGTTAAAATTCCTGGGGCAAAAAAGATATGTGCATTTTACATGCATACTGTGGGTATACGCGGGTTTTCCTGCATCATAGGCTCACATTAACACCATAAAATATTAAGTATTGAATTAATGGCAAGGTGGGTAGAAGAATTAGGTAACTAGGCATATAGAATTTCCCAAACCCCCTTACCTTTCCCTTCTCATGATATCATATCCCCTTTAGGTGCTCTTACCTTAATCAATCCACTTAATAATTGTCAATTAGAATTATTTACAAAGTGTTCAAATGTTCAAACTACCATAGTATCTCTACCTGATAGTGAGAAATAAAACATGGTAATAAAATATCCATGCATAAAATATTTTGATATAATTAACTACAAATTTATCAAGAGGGTCAAGCTAGGACATTACATGTTGCCATAGCTATGGGAACTTAACAATTAATTGTAACTATCCAACTCAAAGAAGATTTGCGCTTAGAGGAAGTAGTCAAAAGGTTTAGGGGAGGAAGAAATTGAAACTTTACATAATCCAAGTTGGTAGAAAACGGGAGATAAGATGCCTACTAATTGATATGTAAATTTCCATGGATACTCCACTAGAATAATTTGTCACAAAAAATATTATAATATTCTAAAAATTCTCAGATTATGCAAGTTTATTTCATTGTATCTCAAATTTGTTACCTTTGGCTTATAGCTTAAATTTAAGAATAGGAAAATGAAAGGAACTAGCACAAAATGCACACTAGGATACAATATTTATCCTATAAGATTCAACACAAGAGAAAACCCAACTAGAAGGTTAGGCCTATGATCGCTCTCTTTGCTTTAGTTATAAAAATGCACATACAAATGAATGGGCACTTGCTATGGAGTTATGTCTTGACATTGTGGCTTGAATGACTACTGTAGATCCCTCCCCCTCCTAAGTTATGCTCACAAAATACCTCTCTTAAATGTTTTTCTCATTTATGAACAAGATATAATGCCAAATAATGGAACCCCTTTTCCTCCTAGAGGCTCAGTATTTAACATAACTTGATATCCATCTAGAGTTAAGGGTTTGACTTCCTCACTCCTCAACATGATAATGTTTTTGACCTTATACATTCTCCTTGGAGTACCATTTAACTTTTCCTAGAGTTGTCCTTTCAACCCAATCTTCCAAAGATCATGCTACTCTTGTCTTGTAATTCTAGAATTCTTCTTCAAAGTTGTGTCCTTTGCCAACTATGCCTCAGAATATAGTGCTACATCCTTTATGGTAGGTAGGACCAACTCTTTCTCCTTTTCCAATATAGAAGGCTCATAAAGTTTCAAATTTTCCATAGTCACTACTAAATAAATGTGCATGTATGGGGCTATACTTAATCTATAGGAATTATCTCCCACCTTCTCCAATACCTCAAAAGGACCATAGTGCAAATCCTTGATATTCTTAAGAAGGACTTGTAATCATTCCTTATTTAGTTGTAACCAAATTTGTCTCACTTTGAATGATTTCTTTGTTGTATGTTGGTTATGTCGAGCCTTGTACCTTTCTTGTGACTTCTTTAGCATCTCCTATGCTTGCAAATGGATGTACCTAATGTTTTCAACAAACTTCTCTACTTTTAGTACTTTCCTCACTCCTCTTGTTTTCCATATACAACATCCAATGGTGAAAGCGAAAAATACCCAAAACAAGTTTTAAAAGGGATATACTAGTACAAGTGCAAATTTCTCTATTATAAGAGTGCTAAACATAAATTATATTCTCATCTTAGGTCTTCAAATGCCTATAATTATAACCCCTCAAAATTTGCACCAAATCCCTATTGACTACTTATGTTTGACCATCTATTTGTCAATGGAATGTTGCAGACCTATTAAATTTAATGTCTATCTTCTCCTAGAGTTTAGTCCAAAAGGCACTTAAAAATCTAGTATCCTTTTCCAACATAATGCTTTGGTATCCAAAAGTGCATCTAGACCTATTCAAAGAATGTATTCATTGCTTCTTGTCCTTTGATGGTCTTTTTACAAGGCATCATAATTCAAATTTTGTTGAACCTATCAACTACCATAAATAAATAGTTATGCACCTTGTATGTTGTTGGTAAACCACCCACAAAATCCATGGAAATGATTTCCCAAGGTCAACTAGGTATAGGGAAGCGATGATATAGACCTGGTTTTCTATTACTTGACTTGCTAGTACAATATAATATGCATCCTCTAATAGGACATGCTACATCTTCTTGTATTAGGGGATAGTACACACCTTTGTAAGTTAGCCACTGTCTTCCCAAAAACAAAATGTCATGCAATATTGGAAGCATGAGACTTGTTAACAAGCTGCAATATTTAACCTTTAGGCCCAAACACAACACTTGTCCAACTTATAGAGTAACATCTAACTTATAGAGTAACTCATTATGGAGACGATAGTCATCCTTCTTGTCGCCTTCTTTTACATGAATTTGGTATTATGGCTATTGAAACATCTCCTTGAAGTCCTCATATTCTATGTATGCCTTTTTGTATGAGTCATGGGTAGATGTCTCCATGTGCATAAGAGTTCCCAAAGTTGTAATCTTCGTTGTAGGTGTCCTTTATAATCTCTACCAACTTATTATTGTTGCACTTCTTATACTTCATGACTAGGTGAAATTGATCTGAGAACCCCATCCAATTGTAATGTTTGTCTTGTTGAAGCTTACTATGGGCTTGCAAATATTTTAGTGGTTGGTGATCTGTGTTGATGATGGTTTCCTTACCCATAAGATAGTGCTTCCACTTCTTAACATCTTGTACTAGGGGATAAAGTTCCTTATTGGAGGTAGGGTAGTTTAAGGCCCCCCCATTAAACACTTATAAATGATAACAAATCAACTTACCCCCTTGCATCAAGACTTCTCCCATGGCACACCCACTTGCATCTATCTCCAATTTGAAAGGCTTTTGCAAGTCTGGTAATGTGAAAATTGGTGCTTGACTAATTTTCAACTTGAGCTCATTGAAAGCATTTTACTATTTCTTCCCTCACTAGAAACTCTTATCGCTTGTTATTATGGCATGGAGTAGTGCAACTACTATTGAAAAGGATGATATGAAATTATGTAGGTAATATCATGAAATTATATAGGTAATATCATGCCCCAACAAAGCTCCTAACTTCAGTGACAATTTTAGGAACTAGACATTTCATGATGGACCTCAATATTTGTGGGATCTATCTAAAGACATCAATAACTATTGATAAAACTCTCATTTATTATGGTTAGCCAACAATTAGTGTTTCTTTAGAGTATCTAAAACTTGCATGGGATGTGTGATATGATCCTCCCAAGTAAAAATATAAACTAATAAATCATCCAAGTATATTATAACAAATGAATCTAAATATGGGTGTAATACATCATTCACCAGTCTCATAAATGTTGCTTTTCAGTTACATAAACCAAATATCATGACCAACCATTCATACAAACCTTGCCTTCCCTCGAAGGTGGTATTTCATGTGTCTTCTTATTTGAAACATGCTTGATGGTATCCTAATTTTAGATCCAGGAGTACCTGGCATGCTGCAACTAGTCCAACAAATCATTGATCTTGGGCAAAGGGTGTCAATTTTTTAATGTAATCTTATTCAAAGCTATGTAGTTGATACATCTCTACCAAGTCCCATCCCTCTTAGGCATGTTGATGTTAGGTTACCCACAAGGTGAGATGCTTGGACGAATCACTCCCTTATCCCACTATATGCCTATAACAACTCCTCTAGTTGTTGCTTTTACTCTTCAATATGTCCCTTCAAGGATTCCTTTTCCCTCATTAATACATCACTAAGCTAATTCTCTCTTGAGAAAAGCAACACAAATTTTTAGTTGGAATTAATCAACTTCCTAATGTGGTTAGCACTTATCAATGAGATCTTCGATTTCCCTATTTACACCAATATGATCTATAAATTGTTGTGGATATTCCATTGCAATAGTTTGTCACAACAAATCTTATAGTATTCTGAAAAAAATTAGCGTGCAAGTTTATTTCCTTAAATCTTAGATTGGTTATCTTTAGCCTATAACTTAAATTTAAGAAATAATTGAAATAGAGAAATGAACGAATGAGCACAAAATAAACACCATCCACAAAAATGAACAAAATATTTATCATAGGAAGCCTAATACAAGAGAAAACCTAGCTAGAAGGTGAGACCTATGCTCTACTCTCTTTGTTTTAGTTATAAAAATGCACATAAAAAGGAATGGACATTTATTATGAAATTAACTCTTGACATTATGGCTTGGATGGTTTCTATAGAATCATCCCCATCCTTTGTTATTCTTATAAAATACCACACTTGGGTGTTTTTCTTAATTATGGAAAAAGATACAATGTTAAAGAATGGAACCCCTTTCCTCCGAATGGCCTTGTATTTAACATAACCTGATAACCATCTAAGGTTAGGTTTTTGAGTTCCTCAACCCTTGATGTGATAAGGTTTTGGACATTTAGAATCTTCTTGGAAGTCGGCATGTTGCTAGCCCCATGTGTATGAGTAACAAGGGTTGACATGGCATCCACTTGTACCATGGTGGTCAACTAGGTAGGTTAATTTATGGGAGGAATAACTTTCGCATATGAGCTCTGATTAATGTTATATTCACGCCATTGGAATTATGAACCTTGTGCCTTAAAAATGATAAGAAACTAACAATTACAGTCTTAATTAGAGGGGGAAACCTCTTTTTCCAATAAATACAATGTATAAGACAATATTTGATGATCCTAAGACTAGGTCTCCTTAGTATATAATGTCAAGCAATTTAATTACTTAAATTGAGGACATTAAATTATAAAATCAGTAGTTCATAAACTTGTGAAATGTAGACATCGTATGTGCAAGACCAAAGCACTTGAACTACTTCTATCAAATTCAAAATGTCATTAGCTTAATAGGTCATTTCCAAGAGTCAAGATTAAACATCGAGGAATTTACTTAATCATTAAAACAACTCCCTAGCTCTACTAAGCATTTAAACTAAAGAAGCATGCAAATAGAAATCAAAACCATGTGATCTTATAATTGTAAGTCCAAGTCCTATCACTTCCACTTTCTTAGAATCTTCGGTTTAACAACTTCTAATATTTCTGGTAACACACAACGCATGGTTGTTAACACACTTGTAGAAATTAAAAAACATAAGTAAATGAACAATAAAAGCATTAACTAAAGACAATCAACTCGTAAATGAAATAAGAACAACTAGATTACGGGATAACAATGCATAACTAAAAAACTAGGAAATTCAAAATTCAGATACACCTAAGAAAATAAATTAGTGCAATATCTATACAAGAGAAAGGGGGGCCTGCCTCCATTGGCACACACTCCCAATGAAGGATATGACACTTTATATGAAATCAACAACAAATAATCTTTTATTCCAACATTTGGAATTTAGGGCATATACTTCACTCCTTTGCTAAATCATAAAAACAATATGTTTTCTCATCTCTATGTCCTCCTATGCATTCTTATGAGTTCATATGCTAAGATGGATGGATCTCATCATCATATTTATACATACAAGTTACATTTGATAAAGGGAAAGAGGTTACAACAAGATGAAATCAATCCCTTAATAGGTAGATCTCAAATATGTGATTAAGACAAAGACAGTTTGCACATTGTTGCACTGATCTCAAATGGTTATCTATTATTGGTGAATACACTGGAAAGATTTAGAGTATCAAATTCATTTGTGTAACCATAAACTAAAAATGAAATACTACCTTCCAAGTGTTGTCTAGATCTTTGACCAAGGATCTACAAATATTTTGAGGTTGGTGATGAATTAATAGCATGGAAACCATATTTATTCCCATGTTAAAAAAACCATATGCCCACTTTTTTTCTTTACTATGTGCAACCAACCAAATCAATAAATAATTCTAAAAATGATTATTATAGGAAATTCTGAATTTTTTCACGAGGTCCCCCCTTAGACCATGTATCCATAAGGATGTCCTTTTTGAAATATTCCCACAATTTACTCAATTTAGGATATTCTACACAAAACCCGTGTCTTATAATTTTTTTATGTTGCCTCCACTAATTTTTAAATGACATGGAAAAATAGGCTTTACAAATAAGTCAATACAAGATTTCGGTAGTGGTGTTTTCTATCGAATCTTTATAGGCACTACTAGAATTCTAAAAATCGTCATGAAGACTAATGAAACCTGCAAGTGGTTAGGTGATAACAATGTCTACTCTAAATACCCATCAAAACACAGGGAATTAATGAAATTAATGATCACATGTCTCATGAAGTTTGTATGAAGTGAAAGTGGATAATATGAGTGATATATGACAATGTGAATAATAAATGTGAAGAGGATAAAGAAAAAATTTAAGTAGTAATAGGATAAATAGTCATTAAAAACATGTTAAAGCCAAGGCCTAACATGTCCCACACACCCAAGCCATTGTGTGTCCTCACGCAATAAGGATGTACGTAGAATGCCAAAAAGGAAAGAATAGTGGTGAAGGAAGTGAATGGACCAAATGGAGTATGAAGTGGAAGGTAATGTATGAAGTGTTGTATAATTTTTTTTCAATAATTTAAAGATATAAATCCCCAAGTTTGATGAATAAGTAGAAATAGTAATTGTTTACCCAACTCACCTTTTCCTGGTGTATGATAATCTAAAGAAAAGCACTGAGATTTTGGCAGCATGTCTGAAAGAAAATCATGTTGAAGGCCGTTGAAGGAACTTGGTTGCATGATTGAAACAAGTTGTTGATTGAACATGAATACTTGTGTTGTTGGGAGAGAACTTTTGAACCAATACAAAAGAAGTGCCACCATACATATCATAAGGCGATTCTGGAATTGAAACTACCATTGGATTTCTACAAATGATAGTTTGCTACAACAATTCCTATAATACTGTCAAAATTATTGATCTCTAGAGATCATCACTTCTTATCACCGAAATGTTGTTCTCTATAAAATAGAACTAGTTGTATGACACTAACTTGAGTTGGGCCGAAACAGAAGAAAAAGAGTCCTACTTTGCAAAGGAAGGTCTCTTTTAAATATATTGTTAAAGTGCTATTCTAGTGAATCTTAACAAATGGCTTAGATCAAAGAACGAAAGATGTTGCAACCATACAAGTTATTCCTTGAACAGGTGGGTTGCTCAACCATCGTGTTGTTGGAGTTTGCTTTTTTATGACAAGCTTGATTGTGTTTTACTAGCTTAACGACAAAGAAGGAAATTGGTTTCGATTCCCAAATCATGATCACTAACATAGAACATCTAGATATGGTAGATTGACCAAGAGAATTAGTTGATTTTGGAACATGTTGACTAGGACTTTGATTGGAGATTCAAGCTTGATCTGATGGCCATAATTTTTGTTTAAATAACATGAAAGCATAAGAACATTATTCTAAACATAACTTAGATTCTCAAATTCAGCCTCAAGAGTTTCAATTATACTAATCATTGAGGCGCTACTGGAATTATGTGTTGCAGGAGATACTAGAATTCTATGATGAGGTGCTATTGGAATTTTGTGTGAGCAACAATACTAGAATTCTATGTGAGAATTGGTATTGAATTTTCTACAACTCATCACTATTGGTTTTATGTAGCTACTACTACCAGATTTATAGCAGGTGGTAGTTTTCTACCATAACAAAGATCCTCGCCCACAAAAACAAGTTGCACTACAACATAATAGGAAATAGCATCGGAATTTAGTGTATTTCAGTTCACGAATTGGATACATTTTCTGGTGCAAAAATTTACGCAATTAGGAATGTTTAGCACCAGATTTAGCACCAGAAATAATGTCGGAAATAGTGCCTAGAATAACGCTGCAAAAATAGAACCAGAAATAGTGTCAGTAATTGCGCCAGAAATAACACTGAAAATTAGGCTAGAAATAGTGCCAGGCATAACGCCAAAAATAGCGCCAGGAATAACATCAGAAAGAGCCCTAGGAATAGAGCCAGAATTAGCACCAAGATTTGCTTCCAATTTGGCTTCTAGTTTTGTGTCCAGTTTTGCTTCTAGTTTTGCTTCTAGTGTGGCTTCCATTTTTTCTTCCATTTTGGCTTCCATTGTTGCTTCTTTTCTTACTTCCAAGCGCCAGGAATAGTGCCAGGTTTAGCACCATTATTTGTGTCTAGTTTGGCTTCTCATTTGACTTCCAATTTTGCTTCTTGTTGTCCTTCCAGTTTTTCTTTCCATTTTGCTTCTAGTTTTGATTCCCTTTTTTCTTTTAGTGTGGCTTATAATTTCGCTTCCAATTTTGCTTCCATTGTTGCTTCTTGTTTTTCTTCCAAAAATGATTATTGTTTTGCATACAATCAAATTAATATCTTTTATTTCAATTTAATTAGTTAAATATATCATGTCTCTTAAATAAGTTATATGATTATACAGTAACTCATATGAATGCATTTGAAATATTTTATAGGCTAACATTTATAAAGAAGTTTTAGGGAAACATACATCCCTACAAATTAACAACATCTTTATACTTATTAAATCTCCATCAAATAGAATTTATAAGATCCAGTAAATACAAAATAACAAGATAATTATTGTAACATGATGATCAGAAAATGATCCTTGATGACTTTTAATGATCAAAAATTAAAGTCAAAGGATGCTCTTGGAAATAGTATCATTTCATAGATCTCTTCATTCTGAATCTACTGCAATTTGAATGGACCAAAACGGACTTCGGATGAAGGAGTTATTGTAAAATGAAAATTGCTTAATGTCCTTAGAAAAGGAAGCAATTTCTTATAAAAATTGGCTTAAGGCTTTATATGAAAAAATCGCATCGCAAATGCTAAAGAGAGGACTTAAACGGAGGCGGAAGGACTCCATGATTGCGATCTCTGATATATCGCATCGGAGGAAGGCCTTCATGCGATATCGGAATAGACCCCGGGCCATTTACATGTGCAATCAGCGACAACGATATCAGCGATCGGAGGGGTAAAGTACCAGACCTCAGACCTATGTGACATGCAATATGTGATGGGCCGATCGGCGATATCAGTGATCAGCGATCGGTGAATCCCCGATACCAGGGCCAATGCACATGCGATATGCAATTGCGATCGGCGATCGATGATCGGAACAAAAGCCCGTATGCCAATGCGATTGTGACTAATGATCAAGGCACAGACCCGATAAGGTTTATGGACGCGATCGGATAAAATTTGAGTTTCGATGAAAAGAGTTTTGTCTGGTTTTTCCTATGTGTTTTTGTTATATTTCTATTTCGGGATTTAGTCCGAAAAGAGGCCGACTGTGTCTTTTCCATTGTAAAATGGCTCCTATTCATCTGTGCCACACTGTAAGCGAGCGTTTTGTAATAGGAATGCATTATAGAAGATGCAGAGCCATAAAGCCAGTGAGCCAGAGGGCCAGACGCAGAGCCAGAGAGCCAGAGAGCCAGAGGGCCAAACGCAGAGCCACAGAGCCAGTGAGCCAGAGGGCCAGTCGAAGAGACGCAGAGCCATAGAGGAATGATTGCACAGAGAGGAATGGACAAAGGAATGGATGGAAGCCGCAGAGTCAGAGGATTCCTCAAAATCCAGAGAGCCAAGCAAGAGAGGGGACTCTCTCCCTCCGAAGAGTTCTCAGAAGGACTCAAAAGCAAGAGCGTAGAAGGCCAGAGAGCCAGAGAGTCACTGAGCCGGAGAGCCAGACAGAGCCAAAGATCTTGAGCACCAAAGAACCAGAAAGCTAGAGAGTTTCAAAGCCAAGAGGGCATAGTAGAGGCAGAAGCCACCAGAGGTTGGAGGCTTGATAGAGGCAGAGCCACCAGAGGTTGGAGGCAGAGCCGTAGAGCCAGAGAGCTCAAAACAGACTTCTAAGAGCCATGAGGTTGTAATGAAGTTTCAGAGTAGCAAAGAGATCAAATGATCAAGTTGTTGTTGGTGTCTGATGTGTGCTGAAGACAGAAGAAGGAATTCCAGAGACAGTAAAAGAATTCTGAGGGAGTTGGTGCAAGCCAGGAGCTCAAGATAGCCCGGAGCGCTGATTGAAGGAATCTAGTCCAGAGAAGCCTAGATCTGTCTGCAGAGTATGGACAGCCAGCGAGATAAGATGGTATTCTAAACCCATAGGTTCAGTTGTAAACCAATGGAGTTGAGTGTGGAACTTGTAAAAGAAGTTTACCATAATCCCAAAGAGCCTAGTTGAGTTGACTAGAGCTCATGGAGACGTAGCCCAAGATATCAGGGTGAACTCCTAATTAAACTTGTTGTCTTTATGGTTTGTTTATTTGTTGCATTTACTGTTATGTGTGTTTATATATCAGTTTAAGAAAATAAACTTAAGGCAATTAAGCAGTTAAAGGCAAACACAAGCATACACCTATTTCAAGTTATTTATTCTGGAAATTATCAATCATAAGCATAGATCTTGGGGATATATAAGCTTTGGAGTGGGAGAGGTTCTTGTAAGCATGACAAGAAGCCTTTAGTGCCCCATTTCAGATTAGGTGGTATCAGAGCATCAGGTTGATTAACCCCACCTTCAAAGAAGGTGGTATCAGAACTAGTTATATTAGAGCATCAAGTTGATTAACCCCACCTTCAAAGAAGGTGGTATCAGAACTGGTTATATCAGAGCAAGTTATACCAGAGCAGGTGGTATCATGATGCTTGATTGATCAAAGCAGGATGCTTGATTGACAAAGCAATCTATTTGCTTGCTTAACTTGAAAGGTGTTTAAATAGTCGAGGATTGATTGTTTGATTGTTTGTAAACTGACTGTTTTTTGAGTTTGCAAAGGTGAAGGGAAAGCTACTGATAGCTAAGTCCAGGAGACGACAAGAAGGAAGAAGGGCTGAAGGCATTCTCTTTATCCTGAAGGGCCTCAAGAAAATCATTGAAGCACAAGACGTTTGTTGCAAAAGGATGCTTGTCTTTTGATATATTGCATTTCTTTGCTAATGAGATGCAAGTTGTAGGATGGAAAAGTTGAGTAGGCAGACTCACTTTATTACTGCAACATTATGTTCATTTCAGCTTCGAAAGTACAATGTACTTAAGTGAAAGTTGAAGGATGAAATGCATGCATGAGAATGATGTGCATGAACACAGGGATGCTGATGATTTCCTTGTATTTGAACATGTATGTGTGATTAACTTGAAGAGTTGATTGCTTTGTTTTTAAACATGCATGTAATATCGGGCTTGTTATCTAGTCCATCATTTGTATACAGATGTAAAGACCTGGAGGTAATTCACAAGATGTGAAAATCTGTTTCTTTTGTTGAAGCAGGGGTTTAGGCCATCCAGTTGTTGTTTGTAATTCTGTTGTTGTTGACAATATGTCAAACAGATACAAATGTAAATTTTTTGTGAAGAAGATGTAACTTCACATTTGTTTGAGCCACCTTGGATCAATGATCAAGGAAGAAAGGTTTAAACTACCTATTGTAACCCTCTCAGCAGGAGTTCTGCATGAAGTCAAGGAGGAAGACAGTTCTTAACCGGAGGACAAGCACATCCATGAAGGAAAGTGTTGACTATCTTTGAGTATTGGCTTAGAGGCACTAGCTATGCAAGGCAAGTGTATGGAGGCTAAAAGAAGAGGGTGTTGTTACTCTCATCTACTGTTCAGATTAGTATATCAGTCTTTTGGGGTCCAAAAGATTTCCAATGGGGAGGCATGATCAAAAAATGATCACTGATGACTTTTAATGATCAAAAATGAAAGTCAAAGGATTCTCTTGGAAATAGTATCATTGCATAGATCTCTTCATTCTGAATCTACTGCAATTTGAGTGGACCAAAAGGGACTCCAAATGAAGGAGTTATTGTAAAATGAAAATTGCCCAAAGTCCTTAGAAAAGGAGGCAATTTCTTATAAAAATGGGCTTAAGGCTTTATATGAAAAAATTGCATCGCAAATGCTAAAGGGAGGACTTAAACGAAGGTGGAAGGACTCCCCGATTGCGATCTCCGATATATCGCATCGGAGGAAGGCCTTCATGCGATATCGGAACAGACCATGGGTCGTTTACATGTGCGATCAGCGACGGCGATATCGGTGATCGACGATCAGCGATCGGAGGGGTAAAGCACCAGACCTTAGACCCATGCGACATGCGATATGCGATGGGCCAATCGGCGATATCAGCGATCGATGATCGACGAATCCTCGATACCAGGGCCAACACATGCGATATGCAATTGTGATTGGAGATCAACGTCAACGATTAGCAATTGGAACAAAAGCCAGTATGCCAATGCGATTGCGACTAACGATCAAGGCACGGACCCGATAAGGTTTATGGATGCGATTGGATAAAATTTGAGTTCCGATGAAAAGCGTTTTGTCGGGTTTTTCCTATGTATTTCTGTTATATTGCTATTTCGAGATTTAGTCCAAAAAGAGGCCGACTGTGTCTTTTCCATTGTAAAATGGCTCCTATTCATCTGTGCCACACTATAAACGGGCGGTTTTTTTTGTAACAGGAATGCGTTATAGAAGATGCAGAGCCATAGAGCCAGTGAGCCAAACGCAGAGCCACAGAGCTAGAGAGCCAAAGGGCCAAATGTAAAGCCACAGAGCCAGTGAGCCAGCGAGCCAGTCGAAGAGACGCAGAGCCATAGAGGAATGATTGCACAGAGAGGAACGAACAGAGGAATGGATGGAAGCCACAAATTTGGAGGATTCCTCAAAAGCCAGAGAGCTAAGCGAGAGAGGGGACTCTCTCACTCCGAAGAGCTCTCAGAAGGACTCAGAAGCAATAGCGCAGAAGGCCAGAGAGCCAGAGAGTCGCTGAGCCGAAGAGATAGATAGATCCAAAGAGCTTGAGCACCGGAGAGCCAGAAAGCCAGAGAGCTTCAGAGTCAGAGGGCCGAGTAGAGGTAGAAGCCAATAGAGGTTGGAGGCTCGATAGAGGTAGAGCCACCAGAGGCTGGAGGCAGAGTTGCAGAGCCAGAGAGCTCAAAACAGACTTCTAAGAGCCATGAGGCTGTAATGAAGTTTTAGAGTAGCAAAGAGATCAAATGATCAAGCTGTTGTTGGTGTCTGATGTGTGCTGAAGACAGAAGAAGGAATTCCAGAGACAGTAAAAGAACTCTGAGGGAGTTGGTGTAAGCCAGGAGCCCAAGATAGCTCGGAGTGCTGATTGAAGGAATCTAATCCAAAGAAGCCTAGATATGTCTGTAGAGTATGGACAGCCAGTGGGATAAGATGGTATTCTAAACCCATAGGTTTAGTTGTAAACCAATGGAGTTGAGTGTGGAACTTGTAAAAGAAGTTTACCATAATCCCAAAGAGCCTAGTTGAGTTGACTAGAGCTCATGGAGACGTAGCCCAAGATATCAGGGTGAACTCCTAATTAAACTTGTTGTCTTTATGGTTTGTTTATTTGCTGCATTTACTGTTATGTGTGTTTATATATCATTTTAAGCAAATAAACTTAAGGCAATTAAGCAGTTAAAGGCAAACACAAGCATACACCTATTTCAAGTTATTTTTGCAAATTATCAATCATAAGCATAGATCTTGGGGATATATAAGCTTTGGAGTGGGAGAGGTTCTTGTAAGCATGACAAGAAGCCTTTAGTGCCCCATTTCAGATCACATGATCATCATCTGAATAGTTACTTGGAATACACATAACACTATTTACCTTGAAAAACTCATCAAGTGATGGAGAGTAAGGAGTTAGGGTTGGTGTAGGGGTTGTAGCTAGAATAGGTTGAGGATATGACAAAAGGAGTCAGCAATGTTTTCAGTACAGCGGAAGTGCGTGGAAGGGAGTCAAGATTTATCATAATCCTGACCTTTTCCCAATGTGATTGTCTTGTTTTCTACTCTTGGTTACACTACATTACAAATCTGAAATGGTCTTGCTATGGCGACGAGGTCGGATCTAGTCAAAGGGCATCACATCGAGTAGAGGGATAAAAGAAAATTAACCATCAATAAAATGGTAACTCCAGAGGACAAAGTCGATTTGGAACCTGACCCATTAGACATACTTGTGGTTTGGGGGTTGGAACCTAGCAAACAAAACTTGAAAAAGATGAAACTTTTGGTTGATCCTCCACCTGCTACCATGTAAGGATCACTGACGATTCTGGATATGGGAGGGTTGGCATTTATTCCTAACAACAGAGATGGAGGTGGTAAGTAATGACTTTGAGTCATAGCGGAAACCCTATTGCAAAATAAACACTCTGCTTGGGGCCCGAAATAGAAAGAAGCCAAGTCTTGGATAAAACATCAATACGTACCACTATTTTTTCCCTTCCTGTTGTTGAAGCCTCTAAATAAATTATTTTTACCAGTGGTTTGGAGGAAATTATGAAGAGTTATGGGTTGCAGGTGAACAGTGGGTTGGAACCCCTAAAAAGATATGGTTTCCATGGCTCTAGAGTCTCAAGGTTTTCACATCAGAAGGTGGATGGATCCCTGAGGTTGCAAGTAACCCTAGGACTGGAAAGGACTATAGTTGTGGGGGAAGGCTCAAAATTTTAACACCCTCCTCCCACATCTACTCAAGTAACCATTCCAACTAGGGTAAACATGAGACGAGAGGCTACTATGATCATATTTAACCTCCTATGTGACCTTAAGGAAGTGGAATCGATGGAACATCACACATAGCCATCCAACATCATTAACATAACCCTCAAGAGATAAGTCAGCCACTCAGACAACCTATCCTTGGGTCCCAATGTTGTTCTTGATCTCTTAGGCCATAGTTGCTATCATGTTATGGGCTAGGGAGCGACCAACAACCCAAAATTTCTCTCACAGGCTTGCCTGCCAGCGACCAGAGACCAAAATTTCTAGTTCTATGCCAGTGACCTTGGGATTTAAGCCACTTTTTCAGGCCTAGAGCCTAGGCCACTGTCCAGAATGGAGTGATAGCTTAGAACTAGTAAAAATACAAGGAAATAATGATGCAAAAGCAATAAACTGAACAAGACTATAACCAGACCCCTACTAGCCATGATAAACATTTTGTCAAACACATCATCAACATGTAACCTACAACTGTAAACAAAAAAAATTAAGTGTAGGGATCTCATACCTATTTAAGAATCGCTATGAACCATTGTTCCCTCATGTCAATTGATTCATTATCCTCTATTAGGTCATAGACACATTATCCATTCATATACAAGTAAAAACATGCTAAAAGCCATACATAGTTGTTGTCATAAAATATACATATAACCAAAATAATAGGAACAAAAATACCATAAACATATCAGCCATCAAGATCCACATATACATCAGTACATTTATACATGAAAATGAAGGGAATGAATTTCTCATTAATGAATGCAATGAGCCAACTAGAGATGGGACTACCACGTTCTACCCAACCATAGATTGCTTGATCCAAGTCTCTCTTCAGCCAATCACCCCCGTGCCATATTCCAAGCATGAATGTGGGACTCATAGAACACATCCAAAACACAAATCAACATGGATGCCACTGAAGTTCTCTGCCCAGACCGTAAGGAATTTGAGTGTCACCTAGTTTCTCAGGCTTTACCATGCATCCATAGTCTGATCCAGGGATCACTAGGCCCTACACTGAGACATACTCTCTGGGCTTTACCATGCATCCCATCACAGAACCACTAGGCCAAACATAGAGAAAATACACCCCTTGGCTTTACCGTATATCTCGCCATTCATTGGAAAGGATTCCTAGGCCCATTGAGGCACACAATATGGTTTTACCACTTCTGGTTTAGGGGTTACCAGGCCAGTGGCTTCATGATCCTCAATCTGGTTCAAGGACCATTAAACCATGTGTTTGTCAATTCAGAGATCCACCCCACTTAGCTTCGAATCCAATCCGACCATTCCACATAAACCATATGAGAGAACCCATCTCATCAAAGCTATTAGGAAATGGCAAGGCTAGGATGAAAATATTGTCACACCTAGCAAAACCCATGCCATGGTAGAAAAGAAACACGAGCAATCCCTTGTATTCCAAATATAGCAAGTAAAATACACATGCAAGTCGATACCTACAATGAAGCTTGTTGTAGCTGCTTGATCCTACCTTTCCCTACTTGATCTTTGCTTTATCTTTCATTATTTTCCTTTCTTGCTCCAATTTGAAAGTGCTCCAAGAACTCTAAGTTTCCAAGAGTAAGAGACAGAGAGAATAATTAGAGAGCTCTAAAAATCAACTGACAAAAGGTTACACTGACTAAGAGCTTAACACTGAAAAGAAGAAGCTTTCCGACTGATCCTCAAAAGCCTTTTTATGAACGAGGCCTCTATTTTCTTCATTTTCCATTATTTTCCTTCATTTTCCTTCTCACATGCAACCTGTGACCTTTCACCTCCTTTTTCTCCTAATTTCCTTTTTTTTCATTTATAAATGTGCCAAAAATGCCATTTTGCCTTTCCAAAGCCTTAATCATTGCCTTTGCCAATTTCCTTAGCAGTAAAAAACCAAATGAACACCCACTAGGATGATTTCCCCCACCATTTAGCTTGGAATATGTGTCCCATTGTCCGTGGTATTTATATATTTTTACACAGAATTTTCACCAAGGTTGTTGCAGAACCATGCCCCTTGGGGGAACACCGTTCTCAGTGTTCAATGACACCTATAACCAACAAGACTGCTGAAAACAAAAACATACTGCCCATGGAGCTTTATAACAAAGAGTGTTGCAGTATTTACAATGAATGACCTGCTCAAAAGCAAAACATCATGACAACATGACCAAATAATAACCATACCGCATACTGGAGCTTTATAACACAACTCATTACGGTATTTACAATAACCACAGATACACATATGCACATGTGCTTAAGCAACAAATAAAGGATATGATGCCTACATCTGCAAGAAGGGAATCCATAGGCTCACACCTCTGCCCTCAAAGTAATACCAGGATTCACCTCCTTCCTAGGAAGTCAAGAATCCATTGCCATAGTCAAAGCTGCATCCAATATCTAGCGCTACAATCCCGCGCCACTTGTCCTCTCAATGAATAGTTACTGGCTCATTGTTTTGGGGCACACTCCCAATGTGCATCTAATTCCATCTGGAAATGCTAATGACCAAAACAAACATATCCATGACCTTCCCCTCTCTGCTACACAATCTCTCAGGAAATCTGGTCACCCCTTCCGTGCAGTCACTCACCTTCCAAGTTCCTCGTCATCCCCTATCCTGGGAGATCCATCCCTTTGTAAGGCTTATACTCGTATCGGAAGATACAAAACCAAGGCATATACCTACCTTAAAACGATCATACCGGTCATAGCATGCTCATGGAAATCAATGGACACTATTGGGTACTAGTGTCCCACAATGGCCCTGCTCCTGAAGTGATTTACCAACATACTATTGCATGTTCCAATTTCTTTCACTGTTGTTGCTAATTATTGTAGTCGATTTCAACCATCCAACTAAGCATTTCTGTGCTTCCTGTACCAAGCACATAAATTCCATTAGATTCAAAATAAATTGAAATAACTTGAAATCATACCTCATTGGTAGCTCGTCAATAAGGTATACTTGCAATCCTATTTACTTCCTGCCACAACAAATCAAAATAGCATTGTTGAACAAACCATCATGTATAAACATATCACATTAGGTTAGCTCAAACACAACCATAATAGATCAACATCATAAATCACATGTAACCATCATTAACCAGAATCATAGATCACATATAATCATCATATACCATAATCATAAATCATATGCATAATAAAACTAAATGAAATGTTGATACTTATCCTTTAATCAATCCTTAGCTTCTACATTTGTCTTTATTCTGTATGCACTCGAATCGGTTGCCACACCAGACAAACACCCAGTGCCTTCTCCTAAACCATGTGCACATACACATAGTGTGCATCATCACACACATACAATCACACACTATATACAACACCATGTAATACATGCACCTACACCTGACATACAACACATACACCTACACTCGGTGTACAACACAACAAAAATACTTATATAGAGTGCAACACAATGAATGCTTATGTCACGATGCCATGACTATACAATGCACATACATAGTACTGCATGCCCGCAACACATCATGCATGACATGCACTCAATCCCACATGTACACCAGTACCACATGTACAAAGCACCACCTGCACAACATCACAGGTACATGACACCACCTGCACAACCGGTGCACAACATCACATGTACATGACACCACCTGCACAATGTGTACACAACACCTCATGTACATTGCACCACTGTACAACGTGTACACAATAGAACATGTACACAGTACCACACACACAACAGATATGCAACACCACATGCATGACATGTACACAACACCACCTGCACACAACGCCACTTGTACAACATATACACAACACGACATGGACACAACACCATATGTATATAGTGCCACATGTACAACATGCATGTAACACCACCTGTACATATCACTGCATATCCAACATGGACACAGTACAATATGTACATAACACCATATATCCAACATGTACATAGCACCATCTATACCCAACACTGAATATGCAACATTCATACCACTATCTGTACTAACACCCTGTACATAATATTGCATAAACAACATGTACATTCACTACATATGCACAATACTACATGCGCACAATCATCACAGATGCAACATGTACAACATGTACAACATATGCACAACATTTGTACCACATCTCCAAAACCACAATGACTCTACCAAGCAACCCTGCTTCTAGTTTCTTATCCTTGCTTGTCTTAGCATGTCGTAGACCACACTGCTTTATTTCACTGCTATCTCCCCCGGTATAACCTGTCTCTAACATATACATAATGTAATCAAATAATATCAGCTCATAACCACATGATACTAACCTCGTAGATATGTCAAGCTACTCTTCCCACTTGATTCCTCATGACCCGGGAATCTCTTCATGCCATTCGCCTGCGTACATAATCATTCCTCCACAAGGACGATTCTTGATGACCCTATCAGAGAGTGACATAGATACATAGATACATACATATATAATCATTAGCATAAACAAGCGTGGTCCTGTTAGGTAATGATATGAATACATACACATACATACATATAAACATCAACATAAAATAATAGTGATCTAGTTAGTCAACGACATACATATATACATGTATACGCATATAGACATCAGCGTAATCGTGACCCCAAAATAATTACATAAGGTCAAGGTTAAGAGAACTTCCTTATTTGTGCACATCATGCACAACATTGAGAACCACCATCCCCAACTTGGTCAAACCATCTGACACCTCAGGTCCATTTACTTTACCTTTTTTGGTTACCCTTTTCATGTTTGTACTACCACTGTCCATTTACCACAATGGACCCAACTAGTCCTACCGACTGTCGTGGTGTTACCTTCCGCTGCGCTTACTCATACACCGAGCTTCATCTGAATCTTACATTACCTGTTGGGTACCACATAGCTCTCCCTGATCTCCATTAACTTTCCTCTTTCCTGACTAATTTCCAAGACTCAAAACAATAAAAGGCAAGAACATAAACAACAACAACAAGACCATGAAAACCAAAAGCAATATGACACCCTAACAAAGTGGCATAGCTATGCACCAGACCCAATCAAAATTTCAAATCAAGCACAACAATCGCAAAATACCAAAAGCAAAAGACTACAACAAACACCATGACTCAATCCCCATGGTTCCCAAGGAAAGCTCGACCTGAGCCTTCTTCGATATTTAATTGCAATGTCTCTTGCCATGCAACTCTCTACATCATGTTGTCATTAACACATAACTATCAGTGCATAAATAAACATAACAATACACCAATTACCTTACTTTGTTGTGCCAAACACGTTTCCTTATAGCTCAACATGTCCATGCCATCTCTCAAGGGACTCCCATTCCCTTGACAAATCCACCTGTAACTAGAGACTAGCTCATCTACTTGTGAATTACATGTCCATGAATATAACACATATCCACATAATTTTAGACAAATCAAGGTTAAGAAGACTTCATGTGTGCAAGGTACTCATTCATTTGGAATTACGGTTTCCAAACATAACCAAAGGAATTCTTTCCCAATTCATTTCCTTTACCTTTTTTCCTTGGTGCAATTGAGGCTTGCTAGTACTGTCACATCACCCAACTGCTAGTTATATAAACACATCAACTATTACATCGTCACACTAATACTAGGCATGTTTCCTACAACTGCTCACACATGTCAACCACATGTTACAAACATCAAGACAATCATATGTATCAATTTGAAATCAACCTTTACCAAGACTAACAATCATGTCATAATCCATAGTCATCTCATAGTCATTAGACATAATGCTACAACTATCATCTGCATTCAAGTATATATCAACTGTCTCAACGCATATGCATCAGTACAATCATATTAAAACAAGATCATTGGAACGCATACGCATATTATGAAATTCATCAAACATTCAACCAACTTGCAAACATACCATGTTAAATAAATCAACTATGACACCAAACACTCAAACACCAAATATATGTCATAATCAAATAATCAGGCACAAGGTAGATGACATAAGCAAGTTCATACCTTAATGTATCTCAGGGGAGGAAATCTTGTCTGCACAATCAATCCAAGTTAGCATGATACAACTTCACAACATATCAACTCAAACATAAATCATGATATCCATAACAGTAACTAACTAACATGTGCACATCATAAGATCATAAACATTTGTCGTTCATGCATAACAATCATATATGTACGATTAGTCTGGATTAGTACGACACCATATCACAAATATGTCGTCTCATACCTTAATATCGCAACCATAACCATCTGCATAGGTCAAACCAGGTTAACACAATACATAGAACACGAAGATCTTCAATGCAATGAACATAACCATCATGCATATGGCTAATCCAAATTACAACATCAATATCTCAATGAAACAACCCTAATCATCAAGTTAATAACATATAACAATAATAAGCTATATATCATGCTCATCAACAACATAAAACCTAATCATCAAGCTAATTGTCATATAACAACAACAAGTTAACCTATAACATGCTCATCAACAATAAATCATATAACACAATAACCCTAATCATCAAGTTAATAACATATAACAATAATAAGCTATATATCATGCTCATCAACAACATAAAACCTAATCATCAAGCTAATTGTCATATAACAACAACAAGTTAACCTATAACATGCTCATCAACAATAAATCATATAACACAATAACCCTAATCATCAAGTTAATAACATATAACAATAATAAGCTATATATCATGCTCATCAACAACATAAAACCTAATCATCAAGCTAATTGTCATATAACAACAAGAAGTTAACCTATAACATGCTCATCAACAATAAATCACATAACACAATCATCAAGTTATCTAACCTAACCAACAATAGCAATGCATACAACCATAGGCTATCATCATTCTTGACCATCCGAATCATGTGCATATGACTATGCTAATCAACTATCCTCTATCATGTACATGACCATAACATCAAAATACATATACATAATCCTAATGTATATAACCCTAATGCATATAACAATCCTTAACCTACATACCTACATGTCAAACATACAATACCTGTATGACGATCTGCTCTTACCCCAAAGTCCAATGTTGCAAACTCATTATGATGATTTGCATATCTTGTTCTATCTCAACCAACACATTAGCATCATGACAACAAATAGCATCATGATGACCTAAATTGCATACAATGACTTCAAAAGGAATGTTGGACCTATTATTCATGCATAACTATAACCAATACCATACATGCATAACGACTGCATATAGACATATAATGTTAGGTCCCTATACTATTAGTGTAACCCCTTATTGTTATTAGTGCAACCCCCTTATTATATTGTTATGCCCATGTAGTCCACATATTGTTATTATTATGCCCCATAGAAGCCCAATATTGTTATTGTTGTGCCCTTACATTATTATTGTTATGTCGGCGTTGATTACATTATGACCCCTTAGACTCCTATATATAGAAAGGAGATATTGTCATTTGTATCATCCAAGAATTGTTCATTTGTGTAATGTAAAGGAGGTTTCCCCCTCGAAAAGGCTGAATTCTAAGGCATTGATCTATCTTTTCTATCTTTTTGTGAGCTGGTTTCCTAACATTTGGTATCAGAGCTTTGGATTCTAGGGTTTTGCTGCTCCAAACAGGACATTGTGGAGTGTTCGCTATAACTTTTTTTCTGCGATGTTTCAGAAGATAAAACAAAAACCCATTTGAGACTAAATCGCGTTGAACCTCGAGTCCGAATTTCAAATTTTGTCTCGCTATATTTTCGGAGATATGATCTGAGGAAGTTAAGGTTTTTTCAAGCTTGGTAATTTCATCTAAAATAGGTCATCGTGGAATTTTAGCTATAACTCTTTCACTACAAAGTTTCAGAAGCTAAAACAAAAACACATTTGAGAAGAAGTTGGCCTGAACCTCGGCTCTGTATTTCAGATCCTTTCTCGCTATATCTTCAGAGATATAATCTGAGGAAGTTAGGGTTTTTGCATACCCTCTAATTACATTCCAAACAGGTCACCTTGGGAAAATCGTCATAACTCTCTCTCTGAGCATTAGATTGAAATTTAGTAAGAAGTTATAGAAGGAGGACGGACTGTAGTTTCTGTGTATATTTTTCAGATTCGAAGGTCAAAACAGTAACATGTGGCACTTCATACAATTTCGCTCTTCTGAAAAGGTATATAATCAGGTCATCTTGGGAGATTGTGCATAACTCTTTCTTGGAGAATATAATTTCGATCAGACTTGTGGCATTGGAAAGAGGACACAGAGGGCTACTGCAGGTCATGATTTCAAAACTCAAAGAACTAAAAGTACAGAGCTACAGTTTTTTCAAGATCAAGCTCCTAAAATCAATAAAAGACGATATTAGGAAGTTTGATGGCAAGGATCCGGTAAATTGGATACTACAAATGGAGCAATATTTTGATCTACATGAAGTGCAACTGTTACAAAAGGTACGTATTGCATCTTCATATTTAGAACTATATCAATTTTTATGGTATAAAGGGCTTTGTTCTCGTAAAGCACTTGTCACTTGGTCAATTTTCACAGAAGAAATGATAGCACATTATGAGGATACAAACAGTAACACCTTCTTTAGCCAATTGATAAATCTCGAACAAAAGGGTTCAATGGCAGAGCACATTGAGGACTTTCAAAAATTGAATATAAGGGTAAATGATATTCTAGAGAAGCAAAGGATTGATGCCTTCACAGTGACTTTAAATGATAGCATTCAACATGAGGTTCGTCTTTGGGAACCCGATTCATTGGAGAAGGCATTCTGGTTGGCAAGAAAAATTGAAAGCAAAATTATGGAAACAAGGAATCCCACCACTCATGACTATAATTATGGAAGTGAATTTTCTCCTAGCCTTCCACAACCTACAAGGTTTACACGACAACAATTAGAAGAAAAAAGAGAAAAAAGGCTTTGTTACAATTGTGATAGCAAATACACTAAAGGTCATAAGTGTGCTGAGAAGAAATTATTTTACATAGATTATGAAGAGGAGGAAGAAAAAGATCAAGAAACATCAAAAGAAGAGAATATACACTAGGAACCAACCCCAGAGAAAGAAGAAATGAATCCAACCCTATCTTGTAATGCATTGGAAGAAATTACGACCCCTCAAACTCTCAAGATAGAAGGAAATATCAAGAAGAAAAAGATTCAAGCAGTGAAAGATCACATCGATCATCAACAACAAGTTCTCCAACATTTAAAGGATAACGCCACTTTGTTGCAGAATCGAATGAAACAACAGGCAAATCAACATCGCAGTGAAAGAAGTTTTGATGTGGGCAATTAGGTATTTTTACGGCTACATCTCAAGCAAGCTATTTATGAGAAGGAAATGTTGGCAATACTACATGCACTTAAAATGCAGTCATAATCCAGTGCATTATGACTCCAGATCCTCACCTAGTCTCCATGATTCTGACATGACCATTATATGTACTCCCCATATCTTCTTGCAAGTCGGATCATGATGACAATCATGATCACGACCCGTCTCTCGAAAATCCCGTGCTTTGCGATCACCTTCTATAATAAGCCCTTCCTTGTCGCGCGAGTCTATTACAAATCTTAAGCCGATATTTCCAAAGAAGTGCATATGCCCTATCTTCCAGTCTTTCACCATGTCGAAACTACGTGCCCCCATCCGCTTTGAGCCGCAAGGGCCTGAGTTGCTAGAGGCTGACCCTCGCAGCAAGGCAAGATTAGAAAGAGCAGGGTGGCTGCCATTTTCCAGCGATTCAGCGGCCACAACTCGGAGGTGACAAAATCTTTCACCCTGAACCTGAACGGTGAAAAGGCTCAAGTCAAGGATGTTCAATTAAGGTTGACCGAGGGTTTGGTAGTGTGAGCATGTGGGATTTCACAGTTGGGAGAACGCTAGTTCAAGAACCAATGTTTCAATAAGAGTTTATGCACACCCTTCCTCTGCAAAGAGCATTTGAACCCCGACTGGAGTAAGGGAATCTCGCATGAGTTCTTGAAGAGTAAGTACCATAACTTGTTATTTTCCCTGCAGAAATATGTCACTTGTGAAGGTTGCTTCGGGCTTACATTCTTGTTTCATAATCAGCTCCTCGCCCATTTCCATGACAAGCCGTTAAATTTTCCCTATTACTTGAGGATGTCGCTAATGAAGATGTCGATGGCTACCAAGGAAAGGGGGGTCAATTTAGAGGAAAACCTCTACCACCACGAGCTGGTGAAAATGATCTTGGTGGAGGTTTTGAAAGAGAAAAAGTGGACATGGGAGGAGTTCTTGGCCAAAAACTATTTTGCAGAGAATGAGGATTCTGATTCCTTAGATTCTATGGAGGAAGCACTGGCAGATAAACCGAGAAAAAAGTCGCGGATGCGTGGGATACAAATAAAAGGGAAAGAAGAGGAGAAAAACTCTGACCCTTTAGAGTCTACAACAGAAAAAACAGTGAAAAAAAAGAAGAAAAAGTCACAGGCTCAGAAGCCACTGGTAAAGAAGGAAAAGAGGGACAACCTCGGCTCTCCGAAGCCCACTAAGAAGAAACCTGAATAAAAACCAAAGAACAATAAGAAGCCTTAGACCCTCAGGCTACAGACGAAGGAAGCAGAAAAAGATGAGGAGGTGGTGGTGACAGGGGAGATTGTGGGCCAAAATCCCAAGTTGAAGAATGGTACTTCCACCTCAGCAAAAAGATTTACCAGAAGCCAGGCTGTTCAGCTAGCAATAAAAGATACTACGGATGTAGAAGTATTGCTCGAGACACCGGATAAGAAGAAGGAGAAACACCACAGCCCACCCAAATTTAAAGAGAAGATCGAATCAGTTAAGTTTATTGGTGAGGAAGCAATGTCCTTTCAGGACTCCCCGCTGCATGGAAGCAGGAATAACACAGAAGAGGAACAGCAAGCAGAGGAGGACCTCGAGTCCCCTCAATCTCTCCAAGGACATCAGGGAGGGGAAGTAACCCCTCAGAAGAGACGGTCTCTGCAGGAATTGGAAGAAATCATCACCAAGCTCACCATTTCGAAGAGAGCTTTGAGAAAGGAAAATGAGACCCTAAAGGAGAACAACTTGCGTATCCAGAAGGAGCATGAAGAGTGGGTCCAAAAAATGGCTCGAATTATGAAAAAGAAGTAGGCTAAGATCAACCATCTGAAAAAGAAGAATGAACTGTACAAGGGTCAAATTCCTGCAGAATCCAACGGTAACCAGTTGAACCAGTTGGCAGAGGTAGCAGATCAGTTGGCTACAGTAGATGCAGCTCAGGATAAGGAATGATTTCCTTTTTCTTTTTGGGGAGATGCAACAGTTTTGCTTGCATAAGGGGCATGCAAGGACTTAGGTGTGGGGGAGATGTTGGGGCTTGGTTTTGCCCAATTTTGACACCTTTTTCTATACTTTCCCTCTCCCATTTTGACTATCTTTAACCCCTACTATGCCTATCTCAGTTATAATACTTGTGTTTTTGCCAAAAGGGTGTCGTAGAATTAAGGTATGCGAATATATATCAGCAGCACTAGATTAATTGAATTAGTTTCTTGTTCATGTGTGGAATTCAGTTAATGAAGATTTGATTTCTCATGTTGATTGAATTTCTGAATTTGCTGTAAGTTGATTTTTATGTCTTTTCCTAATCATCATTAGCAATCTTCAGACCTGTAGAGGGAATTTTGATCCACTCTATAGTCTTTGTTGATAAGTGATTGATGCAGGAAAGAGTCATTGGTTTGTGTGATTGGCTAGTTAGATTAATCAACACATACGGTGTTAGGCCTACATATACTTTGCATGCATCTCACAAGCTTACCTACCCATGTTGATGATTTATGTTTAATCAAATTATAATTCTATAATTTAACGCAACAATGGATATGCTTAATGAGACTTTCCATTGAGAGGGGTAGGGGGTTCTTCACATCTTTCATACTCACTCTCTATTTTAAAATGGGCATTTTCTAGGGTACAAACAACTTCTCAGAGTTGTTGGCTTTAAAATTGATCGTCTCCCTTGCAACAAAGTATGGGAAAGCAAATATTTGAATATTTAGTGATTCTCTCTTGGTGATAGAGTGGATCAAAGGGGGATATAGGTTAACTAATTATACTCTCCAACCACATTTTGATGAGATCGAGGTTTTGAAGGATACTTTCACTTAGTTTTCCCTTAATCATATATACATAAAATGGAGGTAGGTAGAAAACGATTTGTAGAAGGAAGGTCTACTTATACCATGGGGGAATGGATTGTTATGGAAAACAAAGAAGTAATCTGCTTAGAATTCGAACATTACTCCTTTGTTTAATTTGGTGCACTTCACCATGTTTCTTTAATTTTTTCTTATTATATTGCTATATTGATATCTATACATAAATTTTATATAAGGGGGTTGAAAATAAAGGAAGATACTCTACTTAATACTTTTTTATGTAAATGCTTAGCACTCTTATGTATATTTGATTTTGTAAAGTATGGTTTCTTGAAAAAAGGTAGGATTAATAAATGAAAGGGCTTTGTTTATATTGTATTTCTGGAGTGAAAACCTAGATGAGGACACTTTGGGTCATATTTTCTTAAACATATAATAGGGACAAACATAAATGTTGTTTTAGCATCTATTTGATGCAATTTTACTTCCTAAAGAATGAAGTTATAATTTCTTTACATGGAAAAAGATTACAATTCTTTGAACTAACTAAATAAGACAACAAACATATTAATAATTAACAAGTGTAAAGTACACAAATATTAATCCTAATATGCAAACTAAACACTTTAAACCATTTTTTTATTTTTCCATTTGCTTGTGCTACAAAGTGATTCCAGTTTCTTACTTTATCACATATGTATCGTCTAACTTTTTCACAAAGTTTCACATTGTACAAAAACATTTTTTTTAAATGTTATTATCTACTTTTGACATGTTTTTTTTTTAGAGAGATATAGTCCCTTCTCTAAAGTGTTATAATCAGAGGTGCTGGTATCTTTCTAACCTCATAGTGATTTCTTCCCTCTTCCTTGGTTTTATAGAAAAAGGACAATACTAATTGCCAACTGAAATATCATTAGTAACCCCAGGGGACTTGAGAGATTTGATGCCAAGTTTTTGTAAACTTTTGCACATGAGCATGTACTAGTTGAACAAACGCTTTAGACTATCTTACATAATATTCATACTAGCATAATTATATATTTACTTTTTCAAATAATTGATTTTCCTTTTTCACAATCTAACTTTAATGCAAAGATGTGAAGTATCTTGCTAAGTTTATTTACTAACAACTAAACCTTATTAATGTTAATAACACTACACTTGGTGCTAGTGAGAAATCATAACAATGATCATGTAATGTGCGTGATAAATATTTTTTGTTGCAAGCGGTTAACACATTAGTCACTCTCCAAAGCGACATAAATTAACCAAATTTGACCAAGCCAATGTTGCAAGGGACACCAATGTTCCAGTCTCCAATATTTTTCACTAGCTACTGAAAGTTGTTTGAGTCACTTGAAGAAAAGTATGATGACCACACTATGACATCAATTTTGTAATTTCACTTGTACAAATACATCAATATTATTCATTGTAATATTTGATAAGGTATTAGCCAACTTAGATACCCCACAATGTCTCTTAAGGTTATACTTTGTATGATATTTCACCATCCTATAATTGTTGCCTAGTTTTATGCCCGTATATTGTAAAATGTTTACTTTAGTTGTGTTTGATTGGTTCTATTGCTTACTTCTATGCATAACTTTGATCATTATATTATTGTATATCCTTAGTATTTAATTTCATCTCATCTATCTCAAAATGCTTAGAAGCGGTAATTATTAATTTGATCGCAGTGTTTACCATCCCTTTCACAATGACTTAATATTTAATCCAAATACCTTTCTCTACTTCATTGAACTTTTTAATAAGGCATAACATGCAAGGCTTTATTGTAGGTGAAGGATATTAGAAAATGATTGTCCATGATTTCCTAAAACATGAAACCAAGTGCCCCACTCTCTAACTTGTAAGCAAGAGTAAGTTATTCTTCATGTCTTACAACCTCAGTAACCGATAATTTATGAAGAGAAAAGAATGCCACAAGACAAATTTGAATTTAAATGGGGAGCATAACATATTTCATCTCTTAAAAATTCATTTGTCGACGCATTTCGAACCAACCAGTGTGGTTCATCATCAGGACAAGTTGAAGATCCAATCTGAGCGATAAGTTAAATAGGGACAGCAGGCCATTCCAACAGCTATATTTCACTGAGTAACGGATAAACAGGACCTCTAACGGCTAGGTTTGACCAAGGCCCAAGGGGAGGGATCAAAATTTATTTATTTATTTGATAATATTATTCATATAATTTATATTTATTCTATTAATTTATATGAATAATATTATCAAATAAATAAATAAATTTTGATCCCTCCCCTTGGGCCTTGGTCAAACCTAGCCGTTAGAGGTCCTGTTTATCCATTACTCAGTGAAATATAGCTGTTGGAATGGCCTGTTGTCCCTATTTAACTTATCGCTCAGATTGGATCTTCAACTTGTCCTGACGATGAACCACACTGGTTGGTTCGAAACGCGTCGACAAATGAATTTTTATGTGATTTTGCCGAAATTATTCTCACAAACATATTATGGATCACAGAAGTCTAAATTCTATAATATTTCATCTCTGACCATCAATGGCAAGACCTAATTACTGGTCAACCATTTTTTACTTCTCAATAAATTCATATTTTCCAACATTTTATAGATATTAAATTATCTTCATATTATATCCAAAAAAATATTTTAAAATAAGAAATAATTTAATTTATTCATTGTAAAGATAATATTTATTTATCACTTTTTTCCAGTGAAAAAATGACTATATTAATTATTTAAAGGAAATAAAAATATACATTTGTTATTGCTCGCCAAGAGCACACATTGCGCAAACAGAACAACATACACTATATCTTTTATACATGTCTGAGATAGATATCCAAAAAGGACATGAACAAAATGATCAAAATTCATTATCATATTAGAAGTTCAAAGATCACATTTGGAGAAGATTGTTATAACAACGTTATATAAAATAAGAAACTTTACCCTTGATAAGAGGTTCAATCTTACACCTGGGGATAACAATCAAAATATATTGTGTTTGGCCGCTAAAATTAACTCCACCCTGTGAAATACATTAAAGACTCAAAGACCTTCAATCAACAATAAAGCTTCCTTCAATAGAGAATATCCAATTGATTGAAGGATCTATAACTATGCTTCAAATAAATTTAGTAAGGATACTTATCATACCTATACTTCTCTAATCTGACATTGCCATGATGACAACACAAGGCTATTTGGTTGAGTGATACCATTGAACCTATCAATCACTACCTTTGAGTCACCCACTACCTAAAGTGTTTAACATCTTTAGACCTCATGAAATTTAAAAGGGCATAGAGTGCAATAAGATCAAGTTGAGTATTTATGGTAAGCACCCGATTTAAAATGAAAAAAGTGGACCAATGAAAGATATAGCACAAAACCAACTCCATAAAGACCTGAAGCTCCTTGACAAGCTCTGTCAAATAAGCTCCAAGCCATGGTAATTTAAAAAATTTGGTGCATACCAAGGCCCTATGATTTTATTAGAAGGAGCCTTTTTCATCTCGTTAAATGCAATATGAATCTTGTGTGCCACCAAATTTGAACTCCCACTAAACCCATCAAATATTGTTTTATTTCTATGCAACTGTATCCCCCATAGCACATAACATTGAAGATATTTGAAAGATATCAGCATCGAGTCTCTTGCCTATTACCACATGCATTATTTTAGAGAAATGAAGTTCCAAGAACCCAAATAGTTGAAACTTTAAAATATTACTTGCTAAACCTACCTACAAACAAGTAACAAAGAGATTATCAACCAACTCATCATGAACCTTGCATAGTACACACCTATTCAACCCTTATAATCCCATTTTCTTTTTGTTATCGCAAGTCAATACATGTTACACCACTACTAGTTAGGAAAATATTATTGTCTTTAGTGGATACTTCAACTTCTAGAATAGAGTCCACCACCACTTGTATTCATCTAAATATAAGCTATAGAAAATGGCTTCATATGCCAATTTTTTGACAAGAATCAGTGATCCTATTCCAAGTCCACCTCAATTCATCATCCTCATCATCGAGCCATATCACATTGTGTGAAAGAAGTATGGTGTAACCCCTCCAATCATCAACCAACTTATAAATTAAATCTAAAGATTCCTCCAAAAGCCAAATTGGAGACAATCTATACAAAGCTCCTAGAATATAGATGCTAGCAATAACCAATTACCCACAATCTATGAGATGCCCGCATAGATCTTGGAAAAGCCTATAATCGCCACCTCCATCAACCCATGAACCTTCTCATAATTTAGTTCAAATTCCTCTAACTATGATTTGAGTAATCCAATGACCAAGGATAGGAAACACACACACCAAACCTCTCCAAATATTTGTTGCCACTCTAATGGACTCTGGCTTGGACCTAATCCATTATTTTTCCAAAAAGGGATTGGAAGTATTTTTATTGCATTATTTGTTATGTCCCTATAATACAAGTGTATCCCCCTTATTGTTATTTTTATTGTTGTGCCCCCATGTAGTTATTGTTGTGCCCTATATAAGCCCACTATTGTTATTCTTGTGCCCTTATATTGAGACCCTTCAGACTCTTATGCATACCAAGAAGGTCTTATCATTTGTATCATCCAATAATTGTTTATTTATGTAATTTAAAGGAGGTTCCCCCCTCAAAGAGGCTAATTTTTAAGTCGTTGATCTATCTTTTCTTCTATTTTATGAGCTAGTTGCATAACATATGGTATCAGAGCTTTGGATTCTAGGGTTTTGCTTCTTCAAACTGGTCATCTTGGAATTTTCACTATAATTTTTTTTACAAGCCTTTAGAAGCTGAAATTGAAACCACATGTAGCCGAAATATTGGTGAAGTTCGTGTACAAATTTCAAATATTGGTTCACTATTTTCAGAGATATGATCCGAGGAAGTTAGGTTTTTTGCAAGATCCACAATTCCATCTTAAACATGTGACCTACGGAAAATCATCATAACTTTCTCTCCGAGGATCGAATTTGAATTTGGTAAAAAGTGACTGAAATTACACGAGTTGTAGTTTTTCGTGTATCATTTTCAGGGCCAAAAGTAGAAACATTGACACGATGAACTCCATACAAGTTCGCTCTACTGAAGGAGTCTATAATCAACTCATCATGGAAGATTGGGCATAAATATTTCTTGAAGAATCCAATATCGATATGACTTGTGGGGTTGGAAATAGGACTTAGGGGGCTACCACAGTATGAAATTTCATACCTTTAAGATGTGAAATTACATATATACAACAACTTCAATATCAAGCTCCTAAAAATCAAGAAAAAGGTGTGTATTTTTTTTAATTTTGCATAGCTCTTGTTTGAAAAATCAGTTTGAAGTAATTCAAAGGGCATATTGAATCATATATATTATTGTTTGATTCCAAAATGCCTCGAAACCAAAAATGGATACACCTAGTAAGCAACCAGAAATCTCTTCTATGACACATGAAGAAGAGGAAGAAATGCAACATCATATATCAAAATTATAAGACCAAGTGCAACAAATTTTGCTCACACAAAAAGTAAACCAAAATGAATTGGAATCTAAGATGGATGGTTTATGTTGTCACTTACTGCTAAATGTGTTTTCAGCTGTCCAAAGAGTAAATGAGCAGAGAATTTTGTAGTCATCTTCCAAGCCGCAGAAGGACTCAAAGCCTACAGCAGACCCTCCCCATTGGAAAGTGCTCTGAACAAGCTTTCCAATGATATGTGGAAGTCTAAAAATGGACTCCTGGATCAAAATATATGATTTGTTGAAGTTCAAGGATTGAAGCCTTAGGAAGGAATATCAAAGGTCTATTATATTAGAGATCGCATATAAGAGGTATAGTGACATCGGAGATTGGTGATCTTACATCGAAGCATCAAGTATATGGACGATCACATATCAGAGGTCAGGTATTAGCGCATCATAACGTTGGAGCATCAGCACATCGAAAGATCTACAATTAGAGGATCGGAACTTCTGAAAGTGCAAGCCTTTAAAAAGTTGTGATATTGTTAAAAGTTTTGATAGCGTTAAAAACCGCCAAGGAGTGTTGATAAGGATTAAAAAAGGATTTCATCACAAAACCAAAGGTGGACAGACCCTTTTCTCTCTCCTCTAGTAGGACACATGGCAACATATGATTGATTCCGATAAAGCTACATTGGCATCTGATGTCAGCATGATGTGGCGGTACGACAGGACACGTGGCAGGCAGTTTTGGAAATTGAAAAAGTGTCGATAAGGGGGCTCTGATATTAGGGCTGGAACATGGTCGAGAAGAACTTATAGAACCAAGGGTGCTAAGCTCTTAACAAAGGAAAAACAGCCCCCGGGCAAGAACAAAATTCCCTAGTGCCTTAAGGCTAAGCCTTCGGTCACCACACCTAGTCCCATGGAGGAAAATATAAAGGGGCTAAACAAAAGGGGCCAAGGACATCGAAACTTTGTTTTCATAATGTCTTTAAGAATAAAAGTCTCGATGAGTAAAAGCTCTGATATAACACTATTGCAATAATACAGGACATATTGGGCTCTGATAGTGTAATACAGAGAGTTATGAGATGGATGAGTCGGCAGTTGTGATTCTGTGACACCACTAAGGACACCACAATTGATCGCTCCCAGCTCTAGAAAGTGGGAAATTCAAGTTGTTAAGGGGAAAGTGACATGTGAACTGGCCGCATAACTAAAGAGGAACATTGTGGTGAAGACGTGGCCTGATCAGAGGCCATCGTACGAATGGCAGGGAGATATTTTCCTCAACCATCATTCAGTTTTCCTTATTCATTTTATTTTTTAATTTCTGCATTTTAAAGAAAGGAATCAAATCCTTTATAATGATTTGGGCAGCAGACCTTCGGATGCCGAGACAGCTAGTCGATTAGACAGCTGGAGCTCTTTGTAATTGATTTCAAAGCTCCCCCTCTCCTTATAAAAAGAGGGAAGAAACACTTAACAGGGGTTCCCGAATTCCGCACCCAAGAGACCCAAATTTTGTGGTTCCAGTTTGTTTCAATTTTTGTTCATGAGGTCCTTGGGCTGATATAATTGCTAAATGTAATGGACTCGTAATTTGGACTCTGTCTTCAAGGATTAATGAAATTTTTTTGTTGATTCCAATCAGAGCAATGCACAATATGTTTCCCCTTTCTTTATCACTTCATGTATATCATTCCTCCTCTAAAATAGTGTAATGAAGTTGCTAGTATCACTCTCCTTATGGTTGTATGTTTGCTGCTAAGTAGTAAACAATACCTGTGTAGGAATTTACAGGGTAAGTTCCTCAGACAGAACACCAAAGGACACCGCTCACAACCAGATCGCAGATCAATACACCAGTGTTTTTGACATGGTTAAAACCCTCAAAGAGGGAAACAGTCCACGGCCTGAGCCAACGCGGCCACTTCAGGCAATTTATTAATAAAAGAATGAAAATTTACATATGTTTCTCTCATGCATGGATTACCCTACAAATGACCCTCCATGCGCTTTAAATAGAAATCATGGACCAATCGGGTGTCAAGCCACGGATCAAGTGTCGGTAATACCGAGGAGAGAATGAACCGTCGGATCACTACATATCGTGACCGTCGGATTGTAAGTTACAAAATGTACAACGGTAAAGAAACACACTTTACCTAACTCTATACTAGACCAAGTTGTACTTAACTATTTCCTATGTGTCGGAATATCCTAACATCCCCCCTTAAGAACAACTTGGGATAGGATTGAAGGATTTACAAATATGACACAATAGGAGGAAGGAGGCACTAGAGCCTATCCCCCCTTAGTGACAACTTCCTGAACTCCAACCATAAATCGAAGTTTAGTGAACTTCGCCTCTGTGAGAGCCTTTGTGAAGATGTCTGCAACTTGATCATCTGTTGAACAATATTGCACTTCAAGAACATGGTCGTGAATGAGCTTTCTAATGAAGTGCATGTGCAGTTCAATGTGTTTGCTACGCTGATGTTGGATTGGATCTTTGCATATCTGAATGGCACTTTGATTATCACACCAAAGTGTAGTCGGATGCTGCTGCTCAAAGCCAAACTCTGACAGGATCTGACGAAGCCACAAGGCTTCCTTACTAGCTTCTACGGCACCACGATACTCTGCTTTTGCTGATGAAAGAGAAATGGCACCTTGTTTCTTGCAAGCCCATGTAATAGGTCCTGAACCAAGAGTGAACACATAACCAGCAGTAGACTTCCGATCATCAGGGTCACCAGCCCAATCGGAATCAGTGAAACCAACCAATAGAGGAGATGCTTCGGCACTGTAATGAATCCCAAACTGAACTGTACCTCGAACATAACGAAGTATTCTTTTAGCTGCTTTCCAATGACTTTCACGGGGGTTTTGCATGAACCGAGCAACAAGGCCAACAGCAAAGGAAAGGTCAGGACGAGTATGGGTTAGATACAAAATTTTTCCTACAAGTTGATGGTATAAGGTAGCATCAACTTCAGGAGAAGTACAAGTGACTGAAAGTTTGACTCCAGACTGGAAGGGAGAAGGGGCTGGCTTACAGTCTTCCATGTGAAAATGACGTAGAATATCACAAGCATACTTGGACTGGGAAAGGGAAATACCCTCCTTGGATTGCAAGACTTGAAGACCGAGAAAATAGTGTAAGTGTCCTAAGTCTGTCATTTCAAATTTCCTTTTAAGGCTAGACTTCACATGGTTTATAAGGTTGGGATCACTACCAGTAAGGATAAGATCATCAACATAAAGAACAAGGATGATAAGAGAGTTGCCCACTTTCTTGGTGTAGACAGTATTGTCAGAATGACACCTAGAAAAGCCAGATTCTAAAAGAAAGCTATCCATTTTGGCATACCAAGCTCGAGGAGCTTGCTTGAGAACATAAAGGGATTTCTTAAGTTGACATACAAGGCTGGAGTCTGATTTTATGAAGCCAATGGGTTGTTCCATGTAGATTTCTTCATGCAAGTCCCCATGCAAGAAGGCAGATTTAACATCCATCTGATGGACTTCCCATTTGAACGAGGCAGCAAGGGAAAGAACAAGACAGATAGAGTTCATTTTGGCAACAGGGGAGAAGGTTTCAGTGTAGTCAATGCCTTCAACCTGTGAAAAACCTTTAGCAACAAGACGAGCTTTATGTTTATCAACTTTCCCATCTGGTCCATACTTGGTTCTGTAAACCCATTTGCATCTAACAAGTTTTCGTCCCTTTGGTAGAGGAACAAGATCCCATGTATCATTTGCCAATAATGAATGATATTCTTCATTCATAGCTGCTTCCCAATCTGGATGGCCTGAAGCTTCTGCAAAGGTGTCAGGATCATAATTCACTGGAGCTTGAGCCAGTAAAGAAGAGGCTCTTTCAAACTGAGAACGTGTGCGTCGCTGATCTGTAGGATCACCGGCAAGATCACCTGCTGCATCCCGAGTAGCACGGACCCATCTTGGAAGCTGAGGAGCTGAAGGAGGATCCTGAGAAGGTGGGGGAGGATTGTCATCCTCACTTTCATCATCTGAAGAAGAAATGTTTTCAAAAGTAGAAGAGATAGGAAGAGGTGGCACATCCGCCGGACTAGGCTCGCAGGCCGATATATTTTCATCAAATTTTACATCTCTTCTAATGATAACATTTTTGGACTTAAATGGAATAAGTCTATAGCCTTTGACATCTTCAGAATATCCAACAAAAGTACATTTTTCACTCTTAGGTTGTAAAGCTTTATGCTTTTCATCTGGAATATGGGCCCACGCTTCACTTCCAAAAACACGAAAGTGACTTACATCTGGTTTGATTGAGCTCCATGCTTCTTCTGGAGTGATATTCTTTAAAGCCTTAGTAGGAGTGCGATTTATTATGTAATTTGCACAGTTAATTGCTTCTGCCCAAAAACTAAGACCAAGTCCTTTAGATTGTAGCATACAATTAGCCATTTCCTTTAAGGTGCGATTCTTCCTTTCAGCTACACCATTTTGTTGTGGAGTATATGGAACAGTATGTTGCATTTGAATTCCATTCTCAGTGCAAAAGTTGATGAATGTGTTTTTAACATATTCTCCGCCATTATCAGATCTTAGCTTAAGAATTTGATGTCCAGATTGTTTTTCAACAAAGGCCTTGAAGGCCAAAAATGTGTTAAATACTTCACTCTTGAGTTTTAAGAAGTATACCCAAGTGCGTCTGGAGAAATCATCAATGAAAGTTAAGAAATACTTGCAGCCAGAGAATGAAACAACTGGAAGTGGACCACATAAATCACTATGCACAAGCTGTAAAGGGGCTGAGGCGTGCCAAGAGGCACGTTTTTCAAAACTGTCCCGATGATGTTTTCCGAGTACACATCCGGAACAAACACCATCTCTGCAAGATACCATAGGAAGACCTGTCACCATATTTTCTTTACATAGATGCTGAAGGGAGCGATAGTTTAAGTGACCAAATCGCTCATGCCAAAGTTTGCTCACTTCATCGTTATGAGCAACAAATACTGAGGGAAGATTTGATGACCCAAAGTTGTGAAACTTATACAACCTTGTAGAATCATCAGCAATGCCAGTAGCCAAAATCTATTTAGGATCTTTTAAGTCCTTGATTACAACATCATGAGGTGAAAATTCAACGATTTTACCTTCACCTGAATGAGTTATCTGATATACAGATAGAAGGTTGCAGGATAAGGTTGGAACACATAATACATCATTAAACTGACCATTGTCTAGATGAAAAGTTCCAGTCCCTACAACACTAAGAGATCTATCATCACCAACATATATATTTTTGGTGTTACAATCATTTAAAGAAGAAAACATGGCTTTGTTTTTGGCCATGTGATAAGAAGCTCCAGAATCAATGAGCCACTCATGAGAATGAGAAGAAGAAGATACATTTAATGCATAGCCAGACCGAGATGCTTGACAACCACATGCAGAAAGTGCCATTCCTGAAGATGAAGTTGAAGTTGAAGATTGCCCCAAATGGATGTTATGCTTCTTCATTGCTGCTTCCAAGGCTTCCATCTTCTTAAAGCATTTTGATTCTAAGTGGCCATCTCGATTACAAAAGTTGCAATGTCTATCAGTCTTCTTCCATTTGTTTTTATTTGTCTTATCATTTTGTTGAAATGATTTTTCATTTTGAGGCTGAGATTTCTTAGGACCCTTGTTTGGTTTAGGACCATTCTTTTTAGGATATGACTTCTTAGGATTCTTTGAATTTTGTTGCTGCTGGGTGACTAACGCTTTCTTGGAAGAGTTTCCAAGATTAAGAAGACCAAGGTGTAAGAGTTTTTCTTGTTCTCTTATTAAAGAATCACAAAAAGAGTCAAAGGAAGGGGACTTGTAATCTGTTCCTTGAGAAATGAAGGCTTCTCTTGTAGAATGGAAGGTGGAAACAAACACAGAGTAGGCTGGTCCCAACTTTGTAAGAATGGAATAGATAAGGTTACTATCTTCTTTCTTAACTTTAACACCTTCCAAGAGATATCTAAGGGTCTTGAACTTGGACAAGAAATCTTCAATGCAAGAAAAATTATTAGGGTCCAATGTAAGCAATTCATTTTCAAGTTGATGGGCTCTAAGTTCATTTTTAATCCCAAAAACTTTATTGATTTGTTTCATTGCTTCATCAGGAGTATCAAGTTCTGCAATATGGAATCTAAGATCTGGAGAAATAGACATTCCTATCAATCCACGTGCTTGATCTTGCCTATTTTCCCATTTAGCAGCTTTATCTTCATCCTTCGGTTTCTTTTCTTGGCCTGAGGCTATTCTGTAGAGACCTTTGCTTCTAAGTAAATCCTCAATGTAGGCCAACCATTGGAAGTAGTTGGTGCTGTCAAGGGTAACTTGGTATTGACTTTCCATTTCAGCGGAAACTGAAGCTAAAGATGCTGAAACTAAGTGTTCCAATGGATAGATCTCAAAAAATTAGGCTGGTTTAAAAAAAACGGCTCTGAAAACGGCTTCTGGATGAAGAAGTTATGGCTTTTTGAAAAAAAGTTGATGAAGTTGCCGACGAAGTGCGGGAATGTGTGGAAATGAAAAAATCCGCCCCCAAAAAATGGAGACTTGAACCCAAGACCTCTACTCTCTTAGAATAGCTTTGAACCAATTGAGCTATACAAAAAATTTGAGAGAGAGACAGAGAGAGAGGGGGGGGGGGGGGGGGTTTGATGCTTTGGGTTGCGTGCTTGCTTTGAGAAGGCTCTTTTTCCCTACAAAACAAAAAACACAAAACCCAACACAGACATACAAAAAAAAAACGAACCTTACGGCTCGAAGTTAGCTTTAGCCGAAAAACTAAATATTTTCAAAAATGAACCTTGCGGCTCAAAGTTAGCTTTAGCCGGAAACTAAATATTTTTCTCAATGTTTCTGATTTTCCGAGATCACCCTAAGGCGCAGGGAAAAGAGCATACGCATGAGAAAAATCCTTCCTTTCTGTTTCTGATTTGCCCAGATCGCACAGAGTCACAGGGCAAAGAGCATACGCAGAAATGAAAGGTATAGATCCGGTAATAAAAAAGGCTAAATAAACAGAGAGAAAATAACTGTAAACTGCAAGTAAACACTGTATACCTCCAGATCTTAAAAATGATGCAGCTAGGGCTACCGGAAACCTTTTCGTGTGAAACGAAAGGGGTTCCTCACTGGAACAGATGCTCCCAACACAACAGAGCAGTCCTCTCGGCCCGAAAACAGTCAGAAACAGCAGATCTAGGAAACGGCAGTCGGATGCAGTTCTACCGGCTTCAGATTTGGATCACCAACGGACGCGGCCCTCAAATAGCTCTGATACCATGTAGGAATTTACAGGGTAAGTTCCTCAGACAGAACACCAAAGGACACCGCTCACAACCAGATCGCAGATCAATACACCAGTGTTTTTGACGTGGTTAAAACCCTCAAAGAGGGAAACAGTCCACGGCCTGAGCCAACGCGGCCACTTCAGGCATTTTATTAATAAAAGAATGAAAATTTACATATGTTTCTCTCATGCACGGATTACCCTACAAATGACCCTCCATGCGCTTTAAATAGAAATCATGGACCAATCGGGTGTCAAGCCACGGATCAAGTGTCGGTAATACCGAGGAGAGAATGAACCGTCGGATCACTACATATCGTGACCGTCGGATTGTAAGTTACAAAATGTACAACGGTAAAGAAACACACTTTACCTAACTCTATACTAGACCAAGTTGTACTTAACTATTTCCTATGTGTCGGAATATCCTAACAACCTGTGTTAACAACATATTTACTTGTGTTATTTAATAGCCTACGGTACCTGTATGTGCACAAATTTACTTCTTGTTGTTTGGTGACAAATGTCTTCATGAGGCATAGAGTTTGAGATCTTAATTCACGCTCCACTCTTTTTGCATTTTCATCTCCTCACTCTTCCATATTTTTGTTGGATATTGTTGCTTAGGATTTTGTTTTTTGTCCAGCCTTCTACATCAATTCCCCTCCTTTCCTTCCTCTTATTTATATATACTACAACAACAATTTTAAGCTACATATTGTTGTGTGTTGACCACCAGAACCAAGACATTTCTCTTTGATATTAGCCATATTTACCCCCTAAGTATTTAAATTTGTGTTTTCTTGAGTTTGCCTTGATGAAGGACTATTGAACCAAGCCCATAAATTATCTCTTTTCAAACTACGTGACATATGGAATGCAACAGAAAGCCCTATTGATAATCTTCAAAAGCAGTCCTTTCGGATGCCCTAGGCACTGACCCCTTTCTCTCAACTTGGGGGTTTTCTCTAGGAGGCTTCTACATCTTCTGAAGCAATTGTGTGACAGGAGATAGAAAAAGCTACAACATCTTTTTGGCACCATTTTTGGGGAACGAATCAGAATATTTTCCCTGGGTACGACAATTTTTACATTCCCTCTGTCAGGTGAGCAAGGGAAGTTTGGGCTGAAGATCCCTCACCTTGGTGACTCCACTGTTTGAATCTTATTGTAAACACCCTAGTGATTCCACTATTAATATCCTTATTTGGTCATCCTGGCTTTCAAGAGGCCTCATTCTCACTCTAATGATAAAAAGTAGAAAACGTCCCCTACATTTGAACTTGAGATCACTCACCTAGAGGGGTTTTCAAAGTGGCCATTCCTGCATTCTTGGCCAACAAATTTTTCCCACTAAACTTTTCTTCTATTGCTAGTTATCCCCATCATGTCCCTTCAGTTCATCAATGGTATACCTTTTTGCCTAGATTTAGTGGAAACATAGATAGAAGGTCGGACCAACACCTCAATGATTTTCATGAATGCATGGAACAACTTGGTATTGTTTTTGAAGATGTGAAAATGAAATTGTTTATGCATTCTTTAGATGAAGATGCTAGACTTTGGTACAAAACAATACCTAGTGGTAGCATATCTTCCTTGAAGAGATTTCACATAGCATTTAATCATTTTTGCAAAATATTATAGCCACCGAATGCTCTGTTTGAAGATTGTTGTGCACATTTTAATGTTCAAAATATTTATGAGGTTAATGATCCTGCTGAGGATATTTGTAGGGCTCCACTCTAAGAAGATATCTACTCGCATCAAGAAGCGCCACCCAACAATTAAGAAAGGGAATAAGGAGACATCATCAAGCTGCAAACAAACCTTCAGAGATCTTATTTTGCCGAATTTTATTATTCTCCTTCTTATGATTCATGTGACTCCAATGGGATGTTGAGCAATGAAAGAATACAATAGTCCCAGTCTTGGGAAGCTGTACAAAAAGAGGAGGCCCACTAGGAGGTTAATAAAGAGGCTCTAGTTTACGATACATATCCTTCAAATGGAGAACAAGTTCAAGAAGGTGATATGAAAATCGATAAAGATTCTCTTATCTATGATTCAGATGATTCAAGGAGGATGAGATTGTTGCAAACTATCAAAGGGATCTGCTTACAAACAACTGGGGAGAAGATTACCAACAACAACTCCTTCAAGAGGAGCCCAAAGTTGAAGAGCCCGGCAATGTCTGTGGTTGCCTGTTGCAGAAATATTCCTCCTTGGAAACTGTTCAAGAAAGGGAGACATATATAATTTTTTCTCATCAGTTATATGATCCAGTACTTGATTGCTTGACATCTTTGTTTGGCCTGCAACAGTATATGTAGAAATTTTGAATAATATGACACATATTCACAGAGATTATCCTGATTATACACTTATAAGCGGAACATGCATAATACATAACCTCCTCTACGTTGATCATCAAGTTTGCGGAAACAAAACACAAGCATGCGCACATAGAAGCATCAATCACACATATCAACACAGTATTTTCCCAGGGAAAGCATCTCGCTAAAAACCCCAACTATCTGTATATTATATTGATTGAATCATGTAAAAATACATAGTACAATACTCATCCCAAGTACTCAGTACTATCTCCTCATGCTACACACAATACAGCTCAGATTTGATCTCCAAATCTCCCCTGTTGCTTGCCTGCCTCCACTGCACAATACCTGCTGAGAATGAATTAATCCAAACTCGTTCCAAGTTCTTATTTACCTTGGAAAAGTCACTCACACTGGAAATCACGTGAGCACAGGCTATCTACTGGGCATACTCAATCTTGTGCAAATCTCATGCACAACTGACAGCTACAACTCACCCTTTCACTTATCTCTACCACCTGTCTTCACTGAACTGTCCATGCTCTGAGTTAACTGATGTATTCTTCAGTTGCATTATGAGTTAATAATTAGTGAATTAATTAATAACTAATTCACCCAACTCATCACTTAGTCTATTGGCCAGTTAGACTAAATACAACTAGTTTAACAAAGTCAAACTGAACACAACTCCATTAACTGCTCCTCTAACTCCACAGAACTCAATCACTGAAGTTCTAACTGAAGTCCCTCATGCATTAGCTCAGTCATCCCATAGGTTACCATGTGATTCCTTCTTGGATCTGCATGTGCCACATCCATAGCTCATCCTGAAGTGCTCCAAGAGAATAAGATAATGTTTATAGTCCAAATATTATTAAGGGCTAATAATATTTGACTGTTCTATATCTAGACTTAGCAGTCACTCCTGCTGTTGTCTAAAAATAGAAGTCCATCTTTTTTTTCCCAACATGACCAATCATCCATAAACAGCGTCCTGCAACTCATAGACATGATCCATATGTCTAAAAATAGACTTTGCGCCAAAAATAGCCTGCAGGCCCACTTAGTGAAGGCGACTCCTTTCCACTAAGCTCCATCATCTTGTTGCATCTTCAACAAGCATTTCTTGTTGCACACTTTTCAACACTCCCTCTCAACAAGAAAGGCTTCCTCTCAAACCCGATCTTGTAACTCTGGAATGTTCTGCATGCAACACAACTAGCCGGTCCACTTGCTCTGTCATCAAAGTCTCTGACTGTTATTGCCTCTGTCGACTGAAAACTTTGCATCTCTGTGCTCTTCAGTATCTGACTGCTCTAGCCTCTGTCACTTTGATCTCTGACTGCATCCGTGATGTTGCTGGTTCTATCTCCCAGCATTGCATCCGCACTGCACCTCCCAACTGACCTCCCTGTTGGGCTAGAAACACCCTCTGATGCTAAAGCTCTACCTGCTACTGACAAGTGCTCCCTCTCTGACATCTGCACTACTGCAACATCTCCATGCATCTCGCACCATTGCACACCTCTCTGTGCCACCTAGCACTGTGCAAAACACTTGTGCCTCTCGCATTGTTGCAGCCTGCTAGCTATGCGTTGTCATGGGATTCCCTGCACTGTCGCTCTCTCTGCCGCTCCATCCACATCTGTCTCTACCCAATCAGTCAGTTCCTGCTACTACACATCGGGGCTCCCGTAGCAAGGTCTCATCCAAGAGGTTGGGTACCTCAAGGATTCTACCCCTCCTCCTTGGGACGATCAATCTATATCACCCCACCTCCTACCTGGAGGTATGGCTGCATGTGATCCCTCAACCCACCTGGCTCAAAGTTTCCCCCTACTGGAGGTCTCTGCATGAGTAGATGTCTCTACTTGGTCTCCTCTCAGCTTGCCTTGTTGTGGCTCCTCCACAACCTCCTGAAGCTACTGCACCAATCGTGGCTCCTCCACAATCGTCTGAGACTTCTTCTGGCTCTACATGTTGAGAAGTAATATACGCTCCCTCTCAACCACCAAGTCTCCATCAGTTGCCTCGCTACTCAAGGCTTCGCATGCATCTTGAACCTCAAGAGCATACAGGTTCCTGACCCATGAACCAATCTCATGATAATGAAAGCATCTCACCTTCGACTTGTCAACCTTCTTCCCATCACTGGAAGAACTAGATTCGGAAAGAGAAACCTTCTTCTTTCCCTTCTTCACCTTACTCGCTAAGGCACAGTTCTCCTCATCATGCATAGATGAAGAACTGTCTCCGGTGCGCCATCTAATCTCCTCTTGCACAAGATCCGACCAAAGTCTCTCCCATCCTAGCAATTTCTCCCTTCCATTCACCGAGTCCTGGTAGCTATGCCAACTCTTAAGAAGGTCAAGGAGTTCTAGACTCACCATCCTCATCCTCAACAGTTACCCCCACACTTCCCAGCTCATCCTGGCATTGGGTGAACTTCGTGAGATACTGGGGTATACTGTCTCCATTCTCACACCTAATGTTTCTGAGTTTATCTCTTGCTTTGGAATTAAATTCGAATTCCACCAGCTCAAAACTCAACCGCTTCCGATCTAAAATTCGTGAGAAAAAAGTATTTCTCGTACAGAGATTCACTGTACGGGCATTCACTGGATATCTCACCTTCCAAAAGAAGGATGAATCCAGAGGCTACCTGGCCTGATCACAGACTCTGCCTGAAGAAATAAAATGTAAACACTTCCTGAATAATAGATCCGATGATCAATCCTCGCTTTGATATCTTGTAGAAATCTCTTCTACAAATCAAGCAGCTCTGATACCATGTAGAAATTTTGAATAATATGACACATATTCACAGAGATTATCCTAATTATACACTTATAAGTGGAACATGCATAATACATAACCTCCTCTATGTTGATCATCAATTTTGCAGAAACAAAACACAAGCATGCGCACATAGAAGCATCAATCACACATATCAACATAGTATTTTCCTGGGGAAAGCGTCTCGCTAAAAACCCCAACTATCTGTATATTATATTGATTGAATCATGTAACAATACATAGTACAATACTCATCCCAAGTACTCAGTACTATCTCCTCATGCTACACACAATACAGCTCAGATTTGATCTCCAAATCTCCCCCGCTGCTTGCCTGCCTCCACTGCACAATACCTGCTGAGAATGAATTAATCCAAACTCGTTCCAAGTTCTTATTTACCTTGGAAAAGTCACTCACACTGGAAATCACGTGATCACAGACTATCTACTGGGCATTCTCATGGGCATACTCAATCTTGTGCAAATCTCATGCACAACTGACAACTACAACTCACCCTTTCACTTATCTCTACCACCTATCTTCACTGAACTATCCATGCTCTGAGTTAACTGATGTATTCTTCAGTTGCATTATGAGTTAATAATTAGTGAATTAATTAATAACTAATTCACCCAACTCATCACTTAGTCTATTGGCCAGTTAGACTAAATACAACTAGTTTAACAAAGTCAAACTGAACACAACTCCATTAACTGCTCCTCTAACTCCACAGAACTTAATCACTGAAGTTCTAACTGAACTGCCTCATGCATTAGCTCAGTCATCCCATAGGTTACCACGTGATTCCTTCTGGGATCTGCATGTGCCACATCCATAGCTCATCCTGAAGTGCTCCAAGAGAATAAGATAATGTTTATAGCCCAAATATTATTAAGGGCTAATAATATTTGACTGTTCTATATTTAGACTTAGCAGTCACTCTTGCTGTTGTCTAAAAATAGAAGTCCATCTATTTTTTCCCAACATGACCAATCATCCATAAACAGCAGCCTGCAACTCATAGACATGATCCATATGTCTAAAAATAGACTTTGCGCCAAAAATAGCCTGCGGGCCCACTTAGTGAAGGCGACTCCTTTCCACTAAGCTCCATCATCTTGTTGCATCTTCAACAAGCATTTCTTATTGCACACTTTTCAACAGTATACATCAATTCCAAGGTATGTGTCAAATTTTTGGTCTGAGGTTCTTATGGGGTGCATGCCTATTTTAGTCATTGGTTTTCAAGAACACAACCCACCTAGAAGGTTAACAGAGGATATTAAAAGAGTTGAGCATCAACTATCAAGTTGGGGGCACATATCAAAAATTTTGTCCAAATATTTTATGTGGTACATGTATGTTTTAATTGTTGAATTTCTAGAGAACAAAGGTCTAGTAATCTGGTGTTGAGATGGTATCATTGAAAGGTTTACTTCACTTGGGTGAATTGAGCCTTGTACATAAGTAGGAGTTGTACACAAATAAGCTCACGAGGTGAGCATTTAATTTCCAGTTTCTAGAAGTGATAGTTCTGCATTTTAGTATTATCAGGAAAGGACTCCCAGGAAATAAAGTTCCATGGATATTTTCTGGTTTTATAGGTTCAATGTATTTTTTGACTCCGTCCCCAATGGTAAAGGCTACTAGTCTACAGGTACTCAACACCTTTCCAGCAAGGCATTGTCCCCAATTGGAGCCAACGTTGTCACTTACTGCTAAATGTGTTTTTAGTTGTCCAAATAGTAAATGAGTAGAGAAAGTTGTAGTCATCTTCCAAGTTGTAGAAGGACTCAAAGCCTACATCATACTCTCTCCATTATAAAGTGCTTTGAACAAGCTTTCAATCGATATGTGGAAGTCCAAAAATGGACTCATGGATCAAAAGATATGGTATGTTGAAGTTCAAGGATTGAAGCCTTAGGAATGAATATCAACGGTCTGATATAACGGAGATCGCATATCGAAGGTTCAGTAACATCAGAGATTGGTGATCGCACATCGAAGCATCAAGTATATCGGTGATTGTAACATCAAAGCATCAATCATATCAGTGATCACATATCGGCAATCGCATATCGGAGGTCAGGTATCAGCGCATCGCAATGTTGGAGCATCGACACATCGGAAGATCGGCAATCAGAGGATCAAAACTTCTGAAAGTGCAAACCTTTAAAAAGTTGTGATATTGGTAAAAGTTTCAATAGTGTTAAAAACCATCGGGGATCACCGATAAGGATTAACAAAGGATTTCATTGCAAAACCAAAGGTGGACAGATGCTTTTCTCTCTCCTCTAGCAGGACACGTGGCAGCATATGATTGGTTCCGATAAAGCTATAGTGGCATTTGACATCAGCATGATGTGGCGGTACAACAAGACACGTAGCAGGGAATTTTGGACATTGAAAAAGTGTCGATAAGAGGGCTCTAATATTAGGGTTGGCACGTGGTCGAGAAGAACTTATAGAACCAAGGGTTCTAAGCTCTTAAAAAAGGAAAAACAGCCCTCAGGCAAGAACAAAATGCCCTAGTGCTTTAAGGTTAAGCCTCTAGTCACCGCAACCAATCCCATGGAGGAAAATTGAAAGGGACTAAACAAAAGTGGCCAAGGACATCGAAACTCTATTTTCATAATGGCTTTAAGAATAAAAGTCATGATGAGTAAAAGCTTTGATATAACATTATTGCAATAATATAGGATATATTGGGCTCCAATAGTGTAATACAGAGAGTTATGAGATGGATGAATCGACAATTGTGATTTCGCAACACCACTAAGGCCACCACAATTGATCGCTCCTAGCTCTAGAAAGTGGGAAATTCAAGTTGTTAAGGGGAAAGTGACAGGCGAACCAACTGAATAACTAAAGAGGAACATTGTGGTAGAGACGTGGCCTGATCAGAGGCCATCACAAGAATGGCAGGGAGATATTTTCTTCAACCATCATTAAGTTTTCCTTATTTCTTTTATTCTATAATTTCTACATTTTAAAGAAAGGAATCAAATCCTTTGTAATGATTTGGGCAGCAGACCTTCGCACGCCGAGACAACTAGTTGATCAGACAGCTGGAGCTCGGCTGAGATATTTTGTAACTACTTTCAAAGCTCCCCCTCTCCTTATAAAAAGAGGGAAGAAACACTTAACAGGGGTTCCAAAATTCTGCACCCAAGAGGCACAAATTTTGTGGTTCCACTTTAGTTTAATTTTCTTCTTCATGAGGTCCTTGGGCTTATACAATTGCTAAATGTAATGGACTGGTGATTTGGACTCCATCTTCAAAGATTAATGAATTTTTTTTGTTGATTCCAATCAGAGCAATGCATAGTATGTTTCCCCTCTATTTATCACTTCATGTATGTCTTTCCTCCTCTGAAATAGTGTAATGAAGTTGTTGGTATCACTCTCCTTATGGTTGTATGTTTGCTGCTAAGTAGTAAAAAGTACCTATGTTAACTACAAATTTACTTGTGTTATTTAATAGCCTACAGTACCTGTATGTGCACATATTTACTTATTTTTGTTTGGTGACAAATGTATTCATGAGGCATAGAGTTTGAGACCTTAATTCACACTCCACTCTTTCTGCATTTTCATCTCCTCACTCTTCCATATTTCTATTAGATATTATTTTTTACGATTATGTGTTCTGTCCAACCCTCTGCATCAATTCCCCTCCTTTCCTTCCTCTTGTTCATATATACTACAACAACAATGTTAAGCTACCTATTGTTGTGTGTCGGCCACCAGAACCAAGACATTTCTCTTTGAGATTAGCCATATTTACCCCCTGAGTATTTAGATCTATGTGTTTGCTTGAGTTTACCTTGATGAAGGACTATTGAACCAAGCCCCGAATTATCTGTTTTAAAACTACATGACATATGGAGTGCAACAGAAATCCCTACTAATAATATTCAGAAGCACTCCCTTCAGATGCCCTGGGCACTGACCCCTTTCTCTCAACCCAGGGGTTGTCTCTAGGAGGCTTCTACATCTTCTGAAGCAATTGTGTGACAAGAGATAGAAAAATCTACAACAGTTTAGAAGCAAAAATAAAAGGAAACGTGGAGGTTTTTAAAGTAGACATGGATGCGATAAATGTCAAGTTAGAAGGGTTGATAAAGTTGTTGTAAGAAAGGATTCCCATTGGTGACAAGGTGATCCATGAAAATCACGATAAGGACAAAAGGAATATGAATTATGATTTTAGAGACTCCAATGTGGGGTTTAAGAAACACCACATTCCAAAGATAGATATGAGGAAGTTTGATGGCAAGGATCCGGTAACATGGATACTACAGATGGAGCAATATTTTGATCTCCATGATGTGCAACACACACAACAGGTACACATTGTATCTTTATATTTAGAACCCGATCAGTTTGTATGGTATCGATGGCTTTGTTATCGTAAACCACTTGTCACTTGGTCAATTTTTATGGAGTAAATGATAGCACATTATGAGGATACAAAGTGCAACACCTTCTTTAGCCAATTAATAAATCTCGAACAAAAGGCTTCAATGGCGGAGCACATTGAGGACTTTCAAAAATTGAATATCAAGGTAATTTATATTCCAAAGGAGCATAGGATTGATGTCTTCATAGGGAATTTTAAGGATAAGATCCAACATGAGGCTCGCCTTTGGGAACTTGATTCATTTGAGAAGGCATTCAGGGTGGCAAGAAAAGTTGAAAGCAAAGTTATGGCAACAAGGAAGTCTACCACTCACAACTATAAAGAAGGAAGGGTCGCTACTCCTAGCCTTCCACAACCTACAAGTTTGACTTAACAACAATTGGAGGAAAAAAGAGAAAAAGGGATTTGTTACAATTATGATAGAAAATACACTAAAGGTCATAAGTGTGCTGAGAAGAAATTATTCTACATAGATTGTGAAGATGAGGAATAAAAGGAGCAAGAAACATAAAAAATGGGAGGATATACACCAAGAACCAACCCTAGATAAAGAAGAAATGAATCTGACCATATCTTGTAATTCATTGGCAGGAATTACCACTCCTCAAACTCTCAAAATAGAAGGACATATCAAGAATAAAAAGGTAATAGTGTCGATTGATTCAGGTAGTACCCATAATTTCATTCATTGTAAGATAGCCAAGGAATTGAATTGCTTCTTATATCCAGCACCAGAGTATCAAGTGATGGTTGCAAATGGAGGAACTATAAATTGCTCTTGAAAGTGTCATAATATCAATCTAACATGGGGGAATATGTATTGAATAGTCTAATTCTTTCCATTCCAATGGGTGGTGTTTATGTTGTACTAGGAGTCCAATGGTTACAATATTTAGGGACACTAGCTTTTAATTTTCAAGAACTTTTCTTGAATTTTTTTTGGGAAGGAAAGGAAGTTGAATTAAGGGGTATAATAGGGAAACCATGAAATTTAATCAGCTCTAATGGCATGACAAAGCTTCTGAAGAAAGAAAAATGAGGTGTAATTGCACAATTATGCTCACTGGAGGTTCAAACATCGAAATCATGTATTTCTCCACATCTCCAAAAAGTATTTGACAATCAATCCAAGGTAATTGAGACTCCAAAAGGCCTCCCACCTATTCGTGATCATGATCATGATATTCATTTGATTCCAGGAAGTGTTCCTCCAAACATCAGACCTTACAGATATCCATATGCCCTAAAGAGTGAAATGAACGTATGGTTTCATAAATGCTAGAGTTTGGTATAATTCAACCTAGTCAAAGTTCTTTCTCTGCTCTAGTAGTATTGGTGCACAAGAAGGATGGATCATGGCATATGTGTCCAGATTATGGGGAGCTCAATGAGCTCACTATTAAAGATAAATTTCCCATTCCTGTCATTGATGAATTGTTGGATGAATTACATGGAGCAATTTACTTCGCCAAGTTGGATCTTCGTTCAAGATATCATCAAATTAGAATGAAGACTAAAGACATTCTGAAAACAGCATTCAAAACTCCTAAGGGTTATTATGATTTTTTGGTCATGCCTTTTGGCCTTACTAATGCACCTTCCACATTTCAAGGTTTGATTAATTCCATTTTCAAACCCTTCCTTAGAAAAAATGTGTTAGTATTTTTTGATGATATACTAATCTACAACAAGTCTTGGAAGGATCATGTTCAACATGTTGACATGGTGCTCAAACTATTGGAGGAGAAACAATTATATACAAAAACGTCCAAATATTTCTTTGGAGTACAGGAGGTGGGATATTTGGGTCATATTGTATCTCATGAAGGTGTTAAGGTAGACCCTAACAAAATTAAATCCATTAAAGAATGGAAAATCCCCACAACCATAAAGCATCTTCGAGGATTTCTCGGGTTGACAGGGTATTATCGCATGTTCGTTAAGAATTATGGGAGAATAATAACACCTCTAACAACATACTAAAGAAAGATGCATTTTATTGTACTCCATAAGCAACTAAGGCCTATGAACATCTTAAAGAGGCAATTTGCTAAGCACCGGTGTTAGCTACGCCAAACTTCACAAAAACCTTTATTATGGAATGTGATGCTTCAGGAAATGGAATTCGTGTTGTTTTAATGCAAGAAGGAAGACCCATTTGTTAGCTACACCAAGCTTCACAAAAACATTTATTATGGAATGTGATGCTTCAGGAAGTGGAATTCGTGTTGTTTTAATGCAAGAAGGAAAACCCATTTGTTAGCTACGCCAAACTTCACAAAAACCTTTATTATGGAATGTGGTGCTTCAGGAAATGGAATTCGTGTTGTTTTAATGCAAGAAGGAAGACCCATTTCTTTTGAAAGTTGTCCAATGAAAGGAAAATATTTACACAAACCAATTTATGAAGAGGAAATGTTGGAAATAATACATGCACTAAAGCAATGGAGACCTTACCTAATGGGAAGACACTTCAAGGTAAAAACAGATCATGATAGTCTTAAAAACTTTTTGCAACAAAGATTATCTTCAGAAGAGCAGCAAAAATGGGTCACAAAAGAGGCGTGGACACTCATTCAAAAGTTGTAGCAAGATCCCAGTACATCTGATATATTTAGCTGGAAAAAATGATTCGTTATGGTACATAGATCACTTATATCTTTGTAAGAATTCTCAACTCAAGCAAAAGATTCTTTTGGAATTGCACACCTCCCCCTTAGGAGGGCACTCAGGATTTTTAAAAACTTACCACAAGGTCAAGAAAGAATTTTTTGGGATGGCCTTAAATATGATATTCAAAATTTTGTGGCACAATGTTTGGTTTGCCAACAAAATAAAGTTGAGACAATTAAGATCCCTGGTTTGTTATAAACTTTAGCCATTCCAAGTCAGCGTTGGGAGGAGTTCTCAATGAATTTTATCACAGGTTTACCCAAACCTGAAGGGAAGAGTCTCATCATGGTCGTAGTTGATAGACTTACCAAGTATGCACACTTTTGTGCATTATCTCATCCTTTCAAAACCAATATAGTTGCGGCTGCCTTTATGGAAACAATTCAAAAGCTACATGGAAACCCAAAGATTATTGTAAGTGACAAAGATCCCATTTTCACTGGAAATTTTTGGATGGAATTATTTTCTTGCCTTGGTAGTCAATTAGTTCATAGCTCATCTTATCATCCTCAATCTGATGGGAAAACTGAGATAGTGAACAAATGTTTGGAAGGATATCTTCGTTGCTTTGTATATGATAAACAAACACAATGATTTAAGTGGTTACCTCTAGCTGAATGGTGGTATAACACTTCCTTCCATATTGCAGCAAAAATGACCCCATTTATGGCACTTTATGGATATCATCCATCATCCATCACATCATCTTTAAGATAAAATTATAAGGTTTAAGCAGTGGAAGATGACATCGAGCATCAACAACAAGTTCTCCAATTCTTAAAGGATAACCTCACACTAACGCAAAATCGAATGAAACATCAAGCAAATCAGCATCACAGTGAAAGAAGTTTTGATGTAGGTGATTGGGTATTTTTACGGCTACAACCATACAAACCAATGTCCCTCAAGCAAGCTAATAAGGAATAAATTATCACCCAAGTACTATGGTCCTTACAAGGTGTTGCAAAATATTGGTATTATGGCATACAAATTGGAGGTAGCTGCATCTTCTCGAGTGCACCAAGTTTTCCATGTTTCATGCTTAAAGAAGGTTATCGGTGATAAGCTCCTAGTTCAAACAGTGTTTCCAAAATTTGATGAAGAAGGAAAAATCATATTTGAGCCTGAAGCATTCATGGAAACAAGAACCCGATAGCTACAAAATCAATTAATTTCAGAGCATTTCATTAAGTGGAAGAACTTATCACTGAAGATTCCACATGGGAGAATGAAAAATTTATACAGAATCATCTGGAACTACTCAAGCATTGAGGACAGCACTTTTTTGAAAGAGAGGAGCATGTTATGTTCCTATAATACTAATGTATTCCCCTTATTGTTATTGTTGTGCCCATGTATCCTCGATGTTGTTATTGTATTGCCCCCATAGAAGCCCAGTATTGTTATTGTTGTGCCCTTACATTATTATTGTTATGCAGGCTCTAATTATATTGTGACCCCTTAGACTCCTATATATACCAAGGAGGTCTTATCACTTGTATCATCCAAAAATTGTTCATTTATGTAATTTAAAGGAGGTTTCCCCCTCAAAGAGCCTAATTTTTAAGTCATTGAGCTATCTTTTCTTCTATTTTGTGAGCTGGTTGCATAACATTATTTTCCCCACAAACCTTCTTTGAACAAAAATTTCCATAGAATTTTTACTCCCAAAGATTAATCGATCAATCATATTCTTAAGAACCCTATCTCTTTCCTTCTTAATTTTTGTTATAATATTCCATTTAACCAACATAATACTATCTTTGTTTTCTTACCTATCCACAAAAAACACAAACTTCTTCTCTTGATTTTGTCTAATATATTGTTAGGCACATGAGCTAAATAAATCCAATGGAATAGAATATTGTCTAGCATTGATTTTCATGCTACTAATCTACCACCAATCAATAGTGATTAATGACACTAGTAATTGATGTTAGCTATGGCCTTCTTAAGAAACCTGCCACATCTAATCAATAATGTTTAGTCCATTTGGTTTCAGAAAATACCCTAAGTATTTTAAGCCACTATCTATTAGAATTAAAGTAAACACAAGTCATATATGGTCTTCAATTTCCAACAATACATCATTAACAATAATTATCAATTTGTTAACACTTATCTCCATACCAGTAGTCAAGCAAATGACCTTTAAGAAGGAAGTAAAGGCTCTATACTCTCTAATTGTGCCTTCCTCGAAAAGAAGAATATTATCTACAAACAACATATGGATCAACTTTGCTTGATTAACTACCATCGCTCCCTTAGCAGAATCATCCACTCTTGTAGCATGACTATGTCTACTCAAACCCTCTACAACAAGAAAGAATAGAAAGGGTGACAAAGAAAAACCTTGTAACAGACCCTTGGAGGCTTTGAAGAACCTTAAAGGAGAAACATTAATAAGCACCATGATATTACCTAATGAAACACATCCCATAATCCACTTGACCACCTCCAGATGCAAATTGATTTGTAGAAGTACCAATATAAGAAAGGTCAAGTCAACCTTGTCATAATCTTTAACTATATCCAATTTCATTAAAGTTGAATAATGTTTTTCTGTTTAATTGAATGGATCCCCACTCAAGTTGAACCTATAATGTCCAATATTTGATGATTAAAAAGGGGCCCAAAATACTCTTTCAAAACACAAAGCAACAACACCTTTTTAAGCCTACTAGCAAGGATTTTTGCAATCACCTTATAAAGTAAAGTGAATAGGGATATAGGTTGGAAATCATTAAAAGACAAGGGATTTGATCTCTTAGAAACAATGGCAATAAAAATCGCATTAAATACACCAAATTTCTTTCTCAAGCTCATTTATTCCTCAACTACCCTTAAAATCTCATTTGTCGAGAGATAATAAAAAAATGCAAGGTAAAACTCCACAGTCCATAGACCTCGACTCTTCGCTTTTTTAAAATCATATATAACCTATTTGAGTTCATCCTTTGAAATTGGAGCCCTAGTTCTGTCATTTAATTCCACATTGAAGAATCGAGGAAACAACCTTACAATCCCCATCTACTCAACAATATGGCACTCCATAAAGACTCAAAATATGATGCCTATGCTCTTGAAAAATCACTAAAGGATTCGATATTATACATCTCAAGCCCATTCAGATCCCAAATTGTGTTACATATCTTTCTAAACATTACAAATTTGTGAAAATTGGTCTTACCATCATGGTCTTCCAACTAGATGGATCGACCTTCTAATCACAAAGCAATTTCTCAATTTCCAGTAGTCAAGATTTGGTTTCTTCTAGTTGAGCTCCACCCATTCTTCTGTTGAGAATATGATCTAGATGGCTCCAGACATGCTCAGAATTCAGCAGTGGCTTGAAACAAAAATAAAATTCCTCAGACTTAAGTGCAATCAATACCATATCATAGTGCTCGTCGACCTAATTCCAATGGTGTGAACGACACTCAAATCCAAGTTTGTATGCTCCAAATATTCGCAGTAAAAGTAGGGTCAAACTTGGCCAAGTGGCAGGCTTAAGGAGGCAACAAATTGGCAGAAACCGAGCGCACGAAATTCGGCCACCGGAAAGGGTGAATTTGTCAAATAGTTAAAATGCCCAATGTCCCTTATTTTCAACAAAGTTAAAAGATCCAATTAGTTTTTAAAAACAAAAAATATTAAAAAAAATAGGGGCAGGTCAGGTTCGCCCACCCCAACCATCACATTATATTTGAAAAAACAATTGTGATGGGGGCGGGCCACCGTATCGGCGAACTCGTCATCAACCGCCACCTATCAACACAGTTAACGACTATAAATCCTGACCTCTATACAACGAAATTGTAATGTATGATGGCATCGGTAGGGGTTGAACCCGTCCGACCCATGTGGGTCGGCCCCCAACGGGCAGCCCCGCAATGATTGATAACCAGTGGGTTAAACAAAATACACCGCATTCTAAAACAAATGTTATGTAACACCACATTTAATAGTCGTCGTGTTTTTTAACAGTTAATATGTTGAAAACCATTGGATGTTATAATCGTTAAACATTGCCATGTGTTTGATTCCACAACGCGCCAAATAACATGTAACCACCAGTTTAAAATTGGAGTGGACGGGTTTTGAACCAGACCTGTCTCCCAACTAATTTTCCAACGTTACCAACTGGACAACGACCAACTCGATGGTATATTTGTCAACCCTTTTATATAAAAACCCACTTCATTTGCTCAGTGACCAGTGGTGGAGAAGGGAGTGGATTCTTGAGCAACCTGGGCGGCGAAACCATGAGCCAGGGAATATCAAGACGCTAAAAGATTCTCTTGAGGTCCACGGGTGCGAGTGATAGAATTTGTCAAGCTTACAGTCATTTTTGCATGTTTTCTAGCCATGAGTCCAACTGTGCTGTCAGAATCTCCATCTGAGCAACAGAAACGCAGGTGTCCAACAGCAAGGAACCTTTGGAGAATCTTGTAGAATCTAAAAGATTCCCTTCGAGGCAGATTTTGACCAAGGCAGAATGATGTCAACTTTATAGTCACTTTTCATAGAATTTCATAGGGAGCGCAGTGGTTTGCTTGAAATCTTCATCTGAGCAATGTATTTTTCAACCATCTTTAGGAAGGAATCTTTGGGGGAATCTTCAAGATGCCCAAGGGTCCAAAATTTGATGGGGTGTTGTAGCGACTACAACATCCCTCCAAAATTTTGCCTATGCTTTGTTTTGGAGCCTCCCTACTAAAATCCCAACAGCCTATCTTACACTAACCCAAGTACTTGTGCTTTCATTGAGTGTTATCTTTTGATCTATAGCTTGTTTTCACTTAATTGATTTGCTAACTAACCACAAGTTGAGCTCTTGACTTGGTTGTAATCCGGCTCTAACATTGCCTTGGTGATCTGTGAAATCCTAGAGGTAAACCAACCTTGCTCTCAGGAAATGTGCAGTTCAAGCCCATAGTGAGCTTCAGCTCCAGAATTGCACAGACCCAGTTGAGAGCCTATCTTCAGCTAGGACACTGCACAGAGCATGAGAGGCAGCCAGAGCCACTCAGTCTAGGAATTGCGCAAAAGCATTCCCTCAACAGCTGCCTGATGCATATGCCAGTGAATTTCCCAATTCTCCCCGGAACTGCACAATTTCTCTGTGCGTGCATGGGAGCCTTTCCCAAAAAAGAAAAAAAAAAGCAAAAAGCAAAAAATCATCCCTAAAAAATAGGAATATATTTTTAGCAATTGGAGTTACACTTGAGTTATTTTTGGAAAGTGCCACCATGTGTGGATTTTTCCTATTTTTTTGGCATTCTCATCATAAACCCTAAATAGATCAAATCTATTTAATGGACACTACTAGAGCTCATTTTCACATTTGATCTTGGAGCTTTGGCATTCCCAAGGAGATCTGGGAACCTTCGGCATAATCGTCGCAACTTTTCTGGTTAAGTCTTGCTTTTCTAGTCTTTTGCTGCTTTTTTTGTCGCTTTTGTTTCCTTGGCATGTGACAGTGTTGTTTTACCCATTTTATTGAATGACCGTTGGCATTTTGATTCGTTTTAGCTTGTAGAAGTGTTGTTTTAAGTTTTGCATTGTCTTTCCTAAGTGTCGCATGCATAACCAATTTTTGCACTAACGATTGCCACTACAACGACTCTCTCCATAAGCTTCATTGTTCTTTTGTTTGACTGAGTCCTACACTTGTTATGATTACATGCATCGCCATTCACTCAGATCTGCACCAACAATCACTCGCACTTTCCAATTTGCTCGTTTTCATGTTGCCTTGGGGCTAGATCTGGGCTGCCTTGGCCCAAATCTAGCTCTTCCCAGCATACACTGTGCATTTCTGGATCTCGAGGCTCTGCCTTGGCTCCAGGAATTGTGCGGAGGCTGCCATTGATTGGCTCCAACTACGCATTGTGCAGTTCCAGGAGCCAGTCCCAGAGCCTTGGCCACTGGGATTGCACAATGCGCAGTCCCAGCTAGCTCAAGCCATACTGGAACTACGCATTGCAAAGTTCCAGTCAGCATCACCTCCCCACTAGCAGTGTAGAAATTTTGAATAATATGACACTTATTCACAGAGATTATCCTGATTATACACTATTGCGGAATGCATGCATAATACATAACCTCCTCTACGTTGATCATCAATTTTGCGGAATTAAAAACAATGAAACATCAATCGCATGCGCACATTAACACAGTATGTAACCCGGGGAAAGCATACAGCTGAAAACCCCACACTATCTGTATATTATAATGATAGAGAACATGTAACAATACATAGTACAATACTCCTCACAAGTACTCAGTACTATCTCCACCTGTTACACACAAACTAGCTCAGATCTGAATCAATCACAGGTTCAAATCTCCTCCATTGCTTGCCTGCCTCCACTACGCAATCCTGCATGAGAATAGATGAGAATGGCTGATCCAAACTCATATTTCCCTTGGCTGAACCACGCAATCCTCATTGGCAATACTCAATCCATTGATTGTGCAAATCTCATGCACAACTATAGTCACAACTGACAGTTGTCTTGCCCTTTCACTCACCTCTAACACTTGTCTCCACTGAACTATCCATGCACTGAGTTAACTGATGTATTATTTAGTTGCTTTATGAGTTAATAATTAGTGAATTAATTCACATCACTCATCACTAGTGTATTCTGCAGTTAGACTAAATACAACTAGTTCAACTAAGTCAAACTGAACACAACTCCATCAACTCCTCAATCAACTCCACCAAACTCAACCACATGAGTTCTAACTGAAGTCCATCATGAAATAGCTCAACTAACCCATAAGAAAAGTGTATTTCCTTCTAACAGCTACATGTGCCACATCCGTAGCTCGAACTGAAGTGCTCCAAGAGGATAAGATAATGTTTATAGTCCAAATATTATTATGAGCTAATAATATTCGACTTTTCTATATTTAGACTGGCAGTCTAAAAATAGACTCCGCCCATATGTCTAAAAATAGAAGTCCATTTATTTTTACCAACATGACCAATCATCCACAAATAGCATCATGCAACTCATAGACCATGATCCATATGTCTAAAAATAGACTTTGCACCAAAAATAGCTTGCGAGCCCACTTAGTGAAGGTGACTTCTTTTCACTAAGCTCCATCATCTTGTTGCATTTTCAACACTCCCTCTCAACAAGATATGGATTATCTGCAACCCCTATCCTGCAACTCTGGAATGTTCTGCATGCAACACATTTGCCCGGTCCACTTGCTCCAACAACACTTGGAACAAAAACACTCCCAACTAACCACTCTGTTGGGCTAGGAACATACTCTGATGCTGAAGCTCTACCTGCTGCTGACAAGTGCTCCCTCTCTGACATCTGCGCTACTGCAACATCTCCATGCATCTCGCACCATTGCACACTTCTCTGTGCCACCTAGCACTGTGCAAAACACTTGTGCCTCTCGCATTGCTGCAGCCTGCTAGCTATGCGCTGTCCTGGGATTCCCTACACTGTCGCTCTCTCTGCCACTCCATCCGCATCTATCTCTACCCAGTTAGTCAGTTCCTGCTACTCCACATCGGGGTTCCCGTAGCAAGGTCTCATCCAAGAGGTTGGGTACCTCAAGGATCCTGCCCCTCCTCCTTGGGACGATCAATCCACATCACCCCACCTCCTACCTGGAGGTATGGCTGCATGTGATCCCTCAGCCCACCTAGCTCGAAGTTTCCCCTTACTAGAGGTCTCTGCATGAGTAGATGTCTCTACTCGATCTCCTCTCAGCTTCCCTCGTTGTGGCTACTCCACAACCTCTTGAAGCTGCTGCACCAATCGTGGCTCCTCCACAATCGTCTGAGACTTCTTTTGGCTCTGCATTTTGAGAGGTAACATACCCTCCCCCTCAACCACCAAGTCTCCATCGGTTGCCTCACTGCTCAAGGCTTTGCATGCATCTTGAAATTCAAGAGCATACAGGTTCTTGACCCGTGAACCAATCTGCTTCACCTGTCTAGTGATGATGTGTCTAAGGAAAACCTTTCCCTTACTGAAGACTACATCACAGCCTCTGTCTTCCAGCATCGCAATTGACACCAAGTTTCTCTTCAGTCCTGGTACATACTTGACATCGGTCAAGGTAAGGCGAGCTCCATGCTCCCTCTGAAAAATAACCGTGCCTACACCTGAGACACTATACTTCTCATCATTACCCATCGCTATGAGTATCTGGAGATCTTTCTCCTCCAAAGTACTGAACAAACTCTTGTCACCGGTCATGTGGAAAGAAGCTCCACTGTCAAGAAACCAACCACTTCCCACCATGGATGAAACCATGCATGCGAAGAGTGTGAAATCCAACTCGAACTGTGAAGCAAGTGCCTCACCTTCAGATCCTTCCCTGAATCCCTTCTTGGATTTCCTCTGTGGACAATTTGCAGCATAATGGCCCACCTCATGACAACGAAAGCATCACACTTTTGATTTGTCAACCTTCTTCCCATCATTGGAAGAACTGGATTCAGAAAGAGAACCCTTCTCCTTCCCCTTCCTTGCTTTGGCAGCCAAAGCGCATTTTTCTTCATCAGATGCCTTTGATGAAGATCTGTCCCTGGTATTCCGCCTGATCTCCTCTTGCACAAGATCTGACCAAAGTCTCTCCCATCCTGGCAATTTCTCCCGACCATTGACAGAGTCCTGATAGGAATGCCAACTCTTCGGAAGACCAAGGAGAGCCAAGCTCACCAAGTCCTCATCATCGACAGTCACCCCCACACTTCCCAGCTCATCCCGGCATTGGGTGAACTTCGTGAGATACCTGGGCATACTGTCTCCATTCTCACACTTAATGTTTCTGAGTTTATCCTTGAGTGCCAACTTCCTCTGGTCACTCTTGCTTTGGAATAGATCTGTCAACGCTTTCCACATCAAGTATGGAGAAGCCTTTCCATGCAGGTTGGATACAATGTGATCCTTCACGCCCTCCAACAGAATCCTTCGACACTTTGTTGTCTTCTTTTGCCAAACCTCAACGTGAGCAGCATTAGTAGGCTTTGGGACCTCAACCTCTATGAACTCCTTCAGCCCATTGTCATCTAACACCGCCTCCATCTTGTCTTTCCATGCAATATAATTCAAGCTGCCCTCAAGAGCATACTCCAATCGCAATCCGTTGAAAGACATTTCAACTTTGACACCAAGAAAACACTGCTGCAAATTCGAATTCCACCAGCTCAAAACTCAACCGCCTCTAATCTAAAATTCGTGAGAACAAAGTATTTCTCGTACAGAGATTGACTGTATGGGCTTTTACAGGATATCTCACCTTCCAAAGGAAGGATGAATCCAAAGGCTACCTGGCCCAATTACAGACTTTGCCTGAAGAAATAAAATGTAAACACTTTCTGAATAATAGATCTGATGATCAACTCTGCTCTGATACCATGTAGAAATTTTGAATAATATGACACTTATTCACAGAGATTATCCTGATTATACACTATTGCGGAATGCATGCATAATACATAACCTCCTCTACGTTGATCATCAATTTTGCAGAATTAAAAACAATGAAACATCAATCGCATGCGCACATTAACACAGTATGTAACCCAGGGAAAGCATATAGCTGAAAACCTCACACTATCTGTATATTATAATGATAGAGAACATGTAACAATACATAGTACAATACTCCTCACAAGTACTCAGTACTATCTCCACCTGTTACACACAAACTAGCTCAGATCTGAATCAATCACAGGTTCAAATCTCCTCCACTGCTTGCCTGCCTCCACTGCACAATCCTGCATGAGAATATATGAGAATGACTGATCCAAACCCGTATTTCCCTTGGCTGAACCACGCAATCCTCATTGGCAATACTCAATCCATTGATTGTGCAAATCTCATGCACAACTATAGTCACAACTGATAGCTGTCTTGCCCTTTCACTCACCTCTAACACTTGTCTCCACTGAACTGTCCATGCACTGAGTTAACTGATGTATTCTTTAGTTGCTTTATGAGTTAATAATTAGTGAATTAATTAACAATTAATTCACATCACTCATCACTAGTGTATTTTGCAGTTAGACTAAATACAACTAGTTCAACTAAGTCAAACTGAACACAACTCCATCAACTCCTCAATCAACTCCACCAAACTCAACCACATGAGTTCTAACTAAAGTCCATCATGCAATAGCTCAACTGACCCATAAGAAAAGCGTATTTCCTTCTGACAGTTACATGTGCCACATCCGTAGCTCGAACTGAAGTGCTCCAAGAGGATAAGATAATGTTTATAGTCCAAATATTATTATGAGCTAATAATATTCGACTGTTCTATATTTAGACTGGCAGTCTAAAAATAGACTCCGCCCATATGTCTAAAAATAGAAGTCCATCTATTTTTACCAACATGACCAATCATCCACAAATAGCATCCTGCAACTCATAGACCATGATCCATATGTCTAAAAGTAGACATAGTCTAAAAATAGACTTTGCGCCAAAAATAGCCTGCGGGCCCACTTAGTGAAGGCGACTTCTTTTCACTAAGCTCCATCATCTTGTTGCATTTTCAACAAGCAGCTGGGATTGCACAATGTGTAGTTCTAGTTGATAGACACTCACCTTTGAAACCCAGAATTGTGCAATCTTGCTCAGCAGTTTCCCAGTTTGTTGCTTAGTATGTTCTTGAAGTGCTTTTGGTTTCAAGCTAACATTTGCATGCCGTGAGTGTCCTCTCTGTCTCTAGGTACAATAGTGGTTGAGAAACTCTTCAGCAGTTCAGGTAACATGGCTTCCAAGAGAGTTGCATCAAAGGATATTGTCGAGAGCAACACTAGGGATGTAGTTGAATAGGTGTCAAGGAACTTTCTAGTCTATGCAAACACACAACTATTCACAGAGAAGGACATGAAGATAACATGGCAGTAAAACAAGGATATCTTTGCATGTAGCTTCAAGGAAGATCTTGAAGATCATTAGGTCTATGTCAACATCCACAAGTTAGGCTTATATAAGGTTGCATGCAGGTACCCCGCCTTCCCATGTGCGGACATCATTCACTGGATTGTCTCACATACCGATCCCGAGACGATGACATTGAGCAGTGCAAGTGGAACACATCTTTCTACCTTTAGGACAGAAAACTATCATCAGATGTATCACTTACAACAACTGGTGAAATGCATGGATGTACTTTTCTATGCCCCCAACAACAATGTGAACACTAGAGACATCATAAAGCGTTGGGTGAAAGAGTCGTTGAAATTCAGGTCGACACCCAATCATGTTTACGGACTAGGTCACTCAGAAAGGCCTACCAACTCTTGATCATCTTTGCATGTTGATTGTACAGTTAAGAGAGCACGAAGACCTTTCTACAGAGTTGGGTGGTTGTGTTGGACCAGTTCGTGAATGAAGGAAGGCCATTCAACTGGTCAGATCTGTTGGCTCTTCAACTAAAATTGCATGTGACTAATGCCCAGAATCCACCCAAGGATAAGCAAGCGAGATTCTATATGTTTACATAACTACTTGATGCAATTTGTGTCAAGCATCAGTTTCTTGGCATGGGTTGGACATGGACACCATCAGGGGTTGTTGTGAATATTTATTACAAGTTGCTTTCTGAGTGCAGCTATCGAAGATTCATGGCGAGGCTATTTGACCATTTTATCATCCCGATTTACAAGTTGATCTTTGAGAAGGATCCACCTTGCATGTCCCAAGAAGTGATGGAGGCATTACTTAACATTGCAAATTGGTATGCCTCACCTAGTGGCACCTTCATCAGGATGTTTGGTGGAGAAAATACTCTGCATGTGCTACCAAGGTTTGCCATGGATAAGTTGGTCATGCAAGAGGTTGTGCATCACATCTCCACAGGGTTATCAGTAGGGATGCATATGAGGAAGAAGGCACCATGTCTTACTCTTCCTTTGTGGATTCGATTGTACGAGATCCGAAGATTGAAGGATGTGGATGATGAGGACAAGGACTTAGAAAAGTTTGAATTTGACACCAAGGACTACAATTTGTATGATCCCCACTACATATGTAAGAACCACTGTGTGAAGGTGTATTATCCATGGATCCACGACATTTCATTTGGTAAAGGAATATCCTTGGAGGCATTGTCACAACTCCTCTAAGCTCAATGAACCTGTCAACATGGTTATAGAATGGAAAGATGCTTTGCAGGTAGTAGCACCGCAGGAAGTAACAATAACAACATTAGTGAGAAGCAAATTGGCAGAGGACAAAGGAAAGAGGAAGATTGTCGAGAACCCATAGGCTAAGAAAAGCTACAATTTCAGAGAAGATCCTCTCACTGAGAAAGAAGCTTTGGCAGTGGAGGAAAAGAAGCAACAATGCATAAAGAATGTAGAATGAAGGAAGAGAGAGAAGCAACGGTTGGAGGATGGAGAAAGGCAGTTGCATGAAACAAAGAAAAAGCTAAAAGAAGAGAAAGAGATAAGAAGGAGAGAGAGGAAAGAGAAGCAAAAATAGGAATAGGAAGAAGGGAAAGGCACGATGACAGAGAAAATTGTGCCAATACAGGTAGAAGAGTCAGAGTAGGTGCAGGTTCGGGAGCTTGATCAATAGATTGAGCAAATGGTTGAAGCAACAGACATGGAGTTGGAATAGAAACCATAGGACCAAGATATTGACCTCATGCCGAGAACATCTGAGGTCGCCCCTCAGTCTCCACCACTTCCAGAATCAAAAGAAGTCATGAGCGAGCAAGGAGAGGTTGTCCTCCTTGATGATTATTCGATGATGGATGTGTACAATCTATCATTTGATGAGCCGCAGCAGAGGATTGTATAGGTGCAGAGAAATCATCTCCCACATGATTACGTATCACCTGCACATATGGAGGATAGCATGATTGTGTCATATGTTAGGAAACATCCAACTAACATGGTCGATGCTCTAAAGCTTATGCAGAAGCCACGAGCTCAAGTGTCAAGTTCTTGTTAGCATAGAATGATTAGATGGAAAAGGACATTCAAGAGGTTAGGTAGAGGGTAGAACAATCCACAAGATCCACTATGGTAGAGATGAGGAAAGTGATACTTGCTAAAGTATCGACTCTTAAGACCACCATGCTAAAACTTTATGATGGATTTGTCACCGTGCACAAGGCAGTTGTCCATCTATATGGTTTTCAGCAACGGTGCATAAAGATTGCCCAAACTATCAATGACATAGATGCTACTATTGCACACGTAAAGGAATGGACAATGCAATAAAAGGGAGCCTCGCTTTACTTGCACAAGATAATGAAGCCGTAGGCAGAGCTATACAAACCACGGATCTAGATGTTGATCCGGAACTATGAGCATCTCCCTTCAGTCATTAGTAGCATTGAGGCTTCCTATGCACAGTTGTTCAAGGGTCTGGATGTCATGGTGAGGATACATAGGATCCCTTCAATTGGTTCCCTTACCAAAGCCATTGGAAAGAACCAAGTCCGACTGGAGGTCGACAGGTACATGGAACAATGGATGCGAGAGGCCACCAATGATGACTTGCAGCTAAGCGCAGAAAACATGCAGAGGTACATCGGTGGTCCAGCCACACTTAGGACAATGTTGCACATGCTTCAAGGTGATTTGGACAAAGATTCTAGGACCATATACCCAGAAACCATGGAGGTAAGAGTTTGTTTCCAGAAAGATATCACCAAACAGTATGGGGACACCATAGTGCAGTACCAAGCTTGGTACGTCACCGAAGACCATCAAGAAGATGTTGCTGAGTTGGCCTTCCCCAATATTTTGAGTGATGGTGTTTGTCTTGTTAGGCTAACTCAAAACTATTTTGTCCCCACATGGGTATATGTGGAAATTGTATATTATTTGTAAATATATTGTAAGTGAAATTCCAAGTATCATTAGTTGAATGTGAACAGTCACTATGTAATGTAATGAGTTATTGGTAAAGGATTTTAAGAGTCATGAGGGTAGTCAAAGAGTCAAAGGGGGATGTCAAGGGTCACCCCACCCTTTGTTATATATAGAACGTCATAACTCATAGTACAGGCTTTTGGGAGCCAAACTTTTGGCTAGGCTTAGGCTTAGAGAAGGCTTGGGAATATTGTGACAAGCCTTGGCTTCTCCACAGCGTAGAGCGAGTACACTCCTTTGGAGGAGCAGGCAGTGTTGACTATTAGGGCTAGTGGCTGTCAGTGGTGTATGTATGGATGGAACTTTCACTTAATAATATAATTGATCCAACACGTTTTCATGCATATGTTGTTATTGTAGTTCGATTATTCTGGTTACTTTAGCAATGTATGGTGTTTAACTTACGCATTTGTTTATGAACCATTTTGTATGCAATTGTATGAATCTTGTTGAAGGGGTGTTATTGGATTAACCCATCACTTTGGTTTGTGGACTATTCTGCTTCCATATTGTGATGTCATTCCGCTTGTGTGTTCCTTTTAGACTGCGTACTATTACAGGCTTCTAAGGGACACACTTCCTTTTCCCCTCCATGTGTTAGAACATCATGCATCTCCCTTGACTCGATGCAAGGTCACACACTTGATTCCGACCAAAGTCATTATACTTACCTCTGCGCGCTACCACGATCAAGGCACTACATTACCACCCACTATTGGGACTCCTACTCCAAACGGCCTGAGGTCTGGTTGGGACTTCTTACTGGGGAGATCCCATTAAATGTTGGCGGGTCCAACACCGTTAACATGGGGTCAGAAAGAGGAAAAGTTTATAGTTGTTTGACACGATTTTGTGCCACAATTTCAGCAATATAGTCCATTTCAGCAGCTGAGATTTGCATTTTTCGGCCACCTTTGAAAGTGGAGGTATATTATGTAGTTATGTCATGCTTTTCTTCTCATTTACTGAGATGATGTTTTTGTTGTTGAGATCTCTGATTACCATTATGTTGAGGGATACTTGTATTCCACATCTCATGAGATTTTATTAGATTTTCGTGCTGAAGGGATGCCCATTTGAGTGAGAGTTCCTATAGGGAGAACGTCTCTTGGAGAGATATGGCACTCTTGTTGATGGAATTTGCCCATATGAGTGAGAGTTCCTGAAAACATCTCATGGAGATACATGCCACTCTAGTTGAGGGTATTCATCCTTGTAATGACAAAGAATGTACTATGTACTCATCATCATATTGCAGCATTAATGAAGCGACCTCCCCACTCTTAACACCAGGGCCCGAAGACATAACCCACTTTGGGTGAACTCTATTATAAACGTGTTTGTGTCTTGTGATTTGATGAATTTTTTTATGTTTCATCTTCTTTACAGTATGCACATGTGGTTTATCATGCTCTTTTATATGCACTTATGCTAACATCACAGAAGTAAATTATCTTGGTTAATTCTAGTGGCTAAAGAGATCCAAATCAAGTTTGGTATCAGAGCGATCTTCTCACTGATGTGAATTGCGAGTGTGAATGATTGAATGTGCAACAAGAAAGAAAATGGAGGATGACAAAGATATGTACGAGGCCTTCTACAGGATGTCAAAAATGGTAGACATAATGTATGCAACTTATGAGGAGAAGATGGCAAGAGAGAAATGGGAGAAAGAAAGAGCATAGGACAATGCTCCATCTACCCCCTCGAGTGTACATTCATCTTCTTCATCATCTTCTCATCATTCAAATGAGGAGATCAGTCAAAGCCTTCAAGCAGAGAATGTTCAATTGAGGAGATTTGTACAAGAAGAAAGAGAGGAGAAGCAAAGATTGCAGCTTCAACTACGAGCCACAGAAGAGGCCTTAGAAGAATTGAATCACAACAAAGGCTTAGAAAATCCATCATCACCTTTTTCAAAATTGACAACTAAGGTAAACATTTTTTATCATTCTTAAGTTTCGTTTTCACATAACATTATTTATGTTGGAAATATGGAGGTACCCATTTCAGGAACTGGCATGAGACTCCTTATCAAGATGGGGTATAAAGGAGGAGGACATGGTGTTAATGGCCAAGGAATGACTTAGTCATTGGAGGTGGTCCAAGGACCTTGATTTGTAGCTTTGGGCTACACTGAAGGAGAGTGCTCAAAGGTGTCAAAAGCTTCCAAGACATTGTTGAAACCATTAAGGAAACTGTTGTAGCATTTTTTTGGTTTTGATAAGGTAGAATAAAATAGTCAAAAAATATAGAATATTTAAAAAAATGCTAAGTTAGGATATGGACATAACAATAGTGAATAAAATGTTAGTTTAAAAAATATCTTGATGATAATGTCCATATCAAATAAAATGTTAGGGTAGCTGCTCTAAAAAATCAAGGCAAAAAGAAAATGTTAGGTTAGAAAGAAAATAAAACAAATAACCTCTTAAAGTGAGCAAGTCTAAATGCCACTACCTTTTTCTGCAAAATAATGATTGTGTGCAGCTTGTCTAAATGCCACAACCCATGACAGTCAAACAGTTTAATCTTGACTGCTTCATGCTTTAAATTTGATGTTATAGTTAGTGAATAAAGATCTGGACAAACTGTTTAATCATGGCAGATCAGTAGTTAGGTAGAGAATAATAAGGTGCTCATTAGTTTAATCTGAGCCCTTGGATTGATATAAGATAGATTTAGATAGTTTGCTTTTGTTAAATAAGAAGAAAGGAAAAGGGTTTGCTAGCTTAATTGCACCCATTAAGTGAAGAAAAATGATAGGATAAGCAAAGGGTAAGTAGAGAAAGGTTGCAGTAGTTTCATTATTGATTGAACAAAATGTACATTTATCATGTTTTTTATGTCCATGATCCAATTACACAAAGCAAATGAAGGTCTACAACATCAATTGATTAACCTCCCTCATCCTTATTCATTCATATATTTACTAATTTCCCCTTCATACATTCATATTCATTCATTTCCATAAAAATCCCTTTTCCTAAGGTCAAAACCCTTTTTACCTAGGAAAAGTAAAAATTCCATGTAAAATCCCTTTTTACACAAAAACCCATAAAAATATCTTTACCCTAAGTATAAATGCTTATATGAAAAGTCAAATCATTCATTAAAAAGCATTATACTTAGTCGCATTTCCCTTTTCCGCTCATATTTCATTTTAATACTAATTTATGTATTAAACCCTTAAAATTCCCCTTTCCCGTATATATTAGCTCCTTTAATATAATAACCTGAAACCCTTAGTTTTATAATAAAACTATGATATATAATATATCGCATTGGCAAGTCGCAAACTTTATAACATGCAAGCATTACTCCCCGCATTGCGAAACTCCAATTGCGATATGCGATAGGAAGCCCGGACCCGACGGTATATATATCGCAATATAATCCCATATCGCATCCGCCCCCATCGCAAGTCCCATCTATAACATATATCCTTCACCATTGCGATATGCGATGCGCGATGAGAATCCAGACCCGACCAAATATATATTATTGTTCATCGTCGTATCGCATCCGCCTCATCACAAACCCCATCCGACGTATATTCCTCCCGCCACTACGATTTCCGATAATCGATGGGAATCCGAACCCGACCAAATATATATCATATTTCATAGCCATATTGCATCTGGCCCCTATCGCATTCCTTTGCGATGGACCTACCCCCACCTAACTCCGATTGTGATATGCGATATTATCCTGGACCCGATGCCATTATCCGCTACATTTATAAATTTTCAAGTCCGCCATATTCGTTTTTGCAAAGAATTTCTTTGTTAAATCATTTTTTATGATTTAAATGAAGACATAACTAAACCTTTGTTTAACCATAAAAACACCGCTAATCTGGGTTTTTAAACCATAATTAAGCCATTCCCGCCATAATTAATCCCTCTATACTCTTTCTTACGCTCCACCACTGTTCACCTTCGTCCAATAGTTTAAAAGTTAACTGTTTTTCCATTAAAACGCATAAAAAGCCATTATTGCTCTGTTTTGACTATTTACACAGCATAAGCCTCTGTGACCCATAAACCATGGTTTCATCCTCCGATATGCCCCATTTTGAAGCCAATGAAGACCTGCTCTGCCACCTGAATTTTTCTTAACAGTTTATGTGTTTTGCAGGTAAAGGTTTTTGTTCCAGGCTTACAAATAAAAAGCCTGTGTAAAGTTGGAAGACACAATATGAAGATTTACTGTTGAAAAACACAGTAAAACCTGAAATGCACAGTCAAATCTACTCAGCAGGGTCAAAAGAGAGTTACAGAGTTTAAAGAAGTCAGATAAAAGATCAAAATGAAGAAAACATCTAGAGTAGAGGATACAAACAACAAAGCAGCATAAATGGCAAAATATCAAACAAATAAAGCCAGCATAAGCTGAAAAAAGGGGACAGCGAGAAGAAGTTCAAGAGCTGCCCCTATCTTCTTGCATGAAGATCTTTTCCTTTCCTTGAATAAATCTTAAACAGTTTTAAGATATTTTTAATTTTATTATTGTATAAATAACTCTCTTCTCGAGATGTTATGGGTTCGAAGTTGAAGTTTCATAGTTCATTGCTTGTAAAGTCTTGACTGTTAGTTCTACTTTGAACTTGGAAGTCACCTTTGAAGGAAGCTTTTGTAGATACTTGATGTACTCAGTCTTTCTGGGGCCTTAATACAAAACAGAGGATTCTGAATCTGGTTTTACACAGTTTGTGTTATCCTGTAAGTTTTTCCAGTTTTCAATCATCATGTTTTTCTTCATATGCTTATGACTTACAGAGATATCTAGATAGGAACAATTTGTGTTTCAATTGATTCATATAAGCTCCTGAAGTGATCATCTATTAAGAGATTGGATTAATGCAACTGTCTGTGTAGCTAATCCCCTCTAATTAATAAATCATCAGCATCTTGTGTAAGCATTAAGTATATTGCCTTGAACCTTTGGAACGTAGTTTAGAAGGTTTTCCAACTTATGATTGTTCTGTTTTATAGTCTGGAAACTGTGATAATCATATTTTTTGCTATCTTCTACTCACCACTATTTTTGATCTATATCACTATGTAATGCTCTATAGCAGCCCTTTGCTGAAGTATTAATATAACCCAAAGGATTAATTACTTCAATTCTACATCTGTCTTCATTCATTGGTCTTCCAAAATTAAAACCAAAAACCCCAAAACAATTATTTTAGATGCTCTGGAATTGGTAGCTTGACCTACGACTATCTCAGAGGGACAACATTAGACTGGCGCCGTTGCTAGGGATTCGAATTTCTTTCAAGTTTCCCTTGGGACAACAATATTCATTCATTCTTTTCCTTTAAAGGTGATTAAAGGATTTAGAAAGGTTAAAATCATTCACCTAGGCGACTCCACACTCCCAAGCTGGCACCTTATAAACATACCAGATCTCGTTCAGAAGGTGACATAGTTAGTCCTTTGTCAGATCCTGAAAAGATTCTGAGAAAAGCCAAATCTAAAAGGGGACACCAACCATCTTCTTCTTCCTCTTCAGTCCTGCAGTCTGAAGAATTAGAATCATTTGACCCCTATAGTAATATCCCATTTGATCCTGATTACTCCCATTTATCACCTAGGGTTGTTGAACTTCTAAATAAAGGAGTTGATTTTAAGTCAGCCTACCTTATTCATTCATTAGAATCTCATCCAAGACCCACACTACCACCAGGATCACCTAAAACTGAATCTGATTTGGGTGTTAATCTACCTTAATATAAACCCACAGATTTCATATCCCCTACCACCTATCCATTTCCTTCCATTTTTGATCAACTTGAAGCTTCTTCTTCTAAACAACCTGAAGAGACCTTTTCTGTATATACCAATCCTCTCTTTGAATCAAAAGAAGGTATTCCTTTACAGGTCCCAAAGCTAGTTCTCAAGACTCCTTTGAAGTCTTTCAAGAGATCTCCTCCACCTTCACCTCCAACTAGTTCATCAGCTCCTAAACAACCATCTTCCTCTTCTATTTCTTCTTCATCCTCTACATCCACACAAACACCTCATACTCCACTTGGACAACCTCATACACCTCAAGCACCTCATACACTACCTGCTGTCATGGCTTTCCGACCAATTGTACAGGCTAGATATGTTGCCTTAGTCTTACCTAATAACGTTGTTGCATTCCCAGCTGGGTATTTAAAATACCTTCCCAAGTACAATGGAGAAATTGGTCCCTCAGTTGAGGACCATCTTCAAGCTTTCCTTGACTTTGCAGACAACATGAATATTGAACAAGAAAATGTTTATATGAGATTGTTTGTACAGTCATTAGAAGGAAACGTGAGGATTTGGTTTAGGCAGTTACCAGCAGCTTCCATTAGAAATTGGGAAGAGCTTACAACCATATTTAAAAATCAATGGGGTGTCAAAAAGGATCCTCTTTATTTCCTCACAGAATTTGAAGAGCTTAAAAGGAACTTCGGTGAACCAGTAGTAGATTTTATCAAAAGATTCAACAAACTCTATCACAAAATGCCTGTTGATTGTAAGCCTCCTGTAGCAGCAGCTAAGTCTAGATTTTCCAAAGCTTTCGATGATGACTTTGTTGTTATGCTACGAGAGATAACTTCAAGAACTATTGAAGATATGCAAACAAATGCTATAGAAGTAGAAGCAAATAGGGCAGCCTCAACTTCATTCAAACTTAAAGAAGAAAAAGCCCAAAGAAAACTTAAATCTGTTCAAGAAGCCTCTAGTCCCTCTAAGACTAAATGAGAAGACTCAAAAATAGATGAAATAACATCTCTTCTTAGAAACCTATCAAATAGGATTTCAAATATTGAGACCCAACCTAGGACCATACAACAAATAGTTAGGCCCCAAAACCAAAATCAAGGTCAGTATAAAAGAAACCAACCACTACAAATTCTTCAAAGGCCTACCAATGATCAACAGGTTCCTACTCCTCTACTAATAGATGACCAACAACCTGATGATAATTCTATGACAATTATTGAAGATATTAATAGTATGGATTCTTCTTCTAATCAAACAACCATCATTCCTCTCTCACAACAGAATCAGGTTCTAGAAGATCAGGAAGCTTCACAAGTCTCAAAATATCATGCTTTCTCTGAATTTTTAATTGCAGAACTAAACAAGAGGTATGATCTTAGGCCTAGGCCTGGTCCTGGGAGACCTCCAAAGGAAACTCCAATCATTGAACCACGTACCAAAATTTCTGAAACTCAAACAACTCTTATTCAGCCCTTAGATTAGTCAATTGATACTAGCCAAGCTGGTAAAAACATTTTGACTGCATTTAATGTTGAAAAAGAATTAGATAGGGTTAAGATCCCAATTCCACTGTCAAAAATTTCTAAAAACCCCGGTTACAAAACCCAAGTCACAAAATGGATTCAAAATACCTTGGTCAATGCTGAAGGTGATGTCATAAGTCTCCAAGATGAAAAACCAGAAGTAGTTTTTGGACCTAGTTCAAATATGATAAATGAGATAGTGCCTCCCTTCTATGTAACTCTTAAAACAAATGACTCCATGTTATATAATTGTATGCTTGATTCAGGAGCATCACACAACCTTATGCCAAAATCCATCATGGACCTTTTGAAATTAGACATCACTAAATCCTACCACGACCTGTACACCTTTGATTCTAAAAGGGTGCCCTGTTTGGGATTGATCAAGGATTTAGTGGTTCCTCTTGCCCAAATTCTAGTGAAAAGTGTAGTACTTGATATTATTGTAACAGATATCCCTCCCAAGTTTGGAATGCTCCTTTCTAGGTCTTCTGTGCCAAACTAGGGGGAACTCTATAGATGGACATGTCATATGCTACTATTCCTGTTTATGGAGGAGAGCAGTTAAGATTATATAGAGAGGTAAGATTTGTACATATTGTTTGTAAGACTGACCAGCCAAGGAACCATCCAATTTATGCAATAGATCAAGACTTTGGTTGTTTTCAGATCACTTCAAACCAACATAAAACTCAAGTCAAAATTGAAGAGGTAGTTGAAAGTCCTGAACCAAACCAAACCGATATTTGGAAACTGTTCTTTGATGGCTCTTACACGAAAGATGGGGCAGGAGCTGCTGTAGTTTTAATTTCACCTTAAAAAAGAAAATATAACCCAATCATGTAAATTAGACTTCGAAGTCACTAATAATGTAGTTGAATACGAAGCTTTCCTTTTAGGATTGAATTTAGCCAAAAGCTTAAAAGTTCAAAACTTGAGTGTTTTTACTGATTCTGAGCTTATTGTTAAGCAAGTAAAGAATTTTTGCTAGACCAAGCACCCAAGACTTAGGTCCTATCAAAATGAGGTATGGGATTCAATTGAAAACCTTTTTGATGCTTTTAATTTGACTCACATTCCCAAAGATCAGAACATTCACGCAGATGCCTTAGCTATGTCTGCTAGCACTTTTAAAATTCCTGATCATACTGATGTACTTTATGAGATTCAAGTCAAAATATAGGCCATCTACCCCAGATAATCTGAAACATTGGCAAATATTCGAAGATGATGAACAATTGAAATTTTTTCTACAAGTAATAAATGATTTTTCATTTCTGCAAATTGATGATGATAGAACTGAAATAAATGAAAACGCAGATGGAAACGACACTTCAGATTTTAAAGCCCAGATTACTAATCACGACATTATTCAATTATCTAATAATTTTATTCCAAAGGGACTCATTCCTTTAGAAAAATTATTCGATCAAAATGATGTTTTCCAAAACCCGCAGTCCATTTCTTCAGAAGATGACATGGAAGAGATTAACGTTGGAACTAATGAAGATATCAAAAACATTAAAGTATGTGCATCTTTAGACCCAGAAATCAAAGCTCAATATCTTAAGTTGCTGCAAAATTATAAGGACGTTTTTGCCTGGACTTACGCTAATTTAAAGACTTATGATACATCGTTAATACAACACAAGATCCCTCTGAAGCCAGAAGCAAAATCGTATCAACATAAGCTTAGAAGGATAAATCCAGCCCTTCTACCAATTGTAGAAAGAGAGATTAAGAAAATGATAGATGCTCAGATCATCCTCCCTCTTAGATATTCTAATTGGGTTGCAAATCTAGTTCCTGTTAGAAAGAAAAATAGAGAAATAAGACTCTGCGTGGATTTTAGAAATATGAACAAGGCATCATTAAAAGATAATTATCCTTTACCCAAAATGGACTAGTTACTTCAAATGGTTTCAGGAGCACAAAGACTTTCTATACTTGATGGTTTTTCAAGCTATAATCAGGTAAATGTTGATACAACAGACGAGAGAAGACAACTTTTACTACACCCTGGGGTACATTTATGTACGCTAGGATGCCGTTTGGCTTAACCAATGCTGGAGCGATGTTTCAGAGAGCTATGGACATCTCTTTCATGGGTCAGGTAAATAAATTTATGGTTATTTATCTTGATGACATAACTGTTTTTTCTAAGTCTGATCAGAAACATTTAAAGCACTTGATGAAGGTTTTTGACAAGTGTAGAAAATTTGGAATATCAATGAACCCAAAGAAGTCCTTGTTCGCTGTCAAAGAAGGAAAACTGATGGGCCATATAATTTCAAAGGAGGGAGTAGTAATTGACCCCAAATGAGTATCTGCCATAGAAACATTGACCTTACCTAGAAACAGAAAGGAGATTTAAGCTTTTCTAGGCAAGATTAATTTTCTAAGGCGATTTATTCCAAATTATTGCAGAAATTGTAAAAGACATAACTGACATGCTCCGAAAGGACCATGAAGTTAAATGGACTCCCTCTTCTAGGCATGCATTTGAACAAATAAAAATGGCCATCTCTGAAGCTCCCACCTTAGCCAACCTCAATTATACTAAGCCATTTAGTATTTTCTCTTTTGCCTCTGAAACAACCCTTGCTGCTATTTTATTACAGAAAAATGAAGATTTCCATGACCAACCCATAGCCTTTTTCAACAAGGTTATCAGAGATGCTAAGCTAAAGTATGACATCATTGAGAAGCAAGCCTATGCCCTTATTTAAGCCCTGAAATCATTCAGAGTGTATGTCTTACACTCACCTATTACTGCTTATGTCCCAAATAGTGCTGTGAAAATTGTCTTAACCCAACCAAACACCGATGGGAAAAGAGGTAGATGGATCACTCAAATTCTGGAGTTTGATCTAACTATCAAGACCACCAAGCTAGTAAAAGGTCAAGGATAACTGCAAAGTACTTGGAATCAATTATGTTTTAGAAATACAAGGGAAGTATATACAAGAACCTTTTGTCCTTGCAGAAGGGGAGAATCCACAAGAACCTTCTCTTCATCCTAGAGGGGAGAATCCACAAGAACCTTCTCTTCATCCTAGAGGGGAGAATCCACAAGAACCTCCACTTTCAGAGCAGATCACTCCTATACACATTGATGAAAAATATTTGTTGTCAAACTGGTATCAAGATATTGTAAATTTCTTGATCAATTTTGAGTGTCCAGCATCGTTCTCCAAAACCCAGTGTAAAACTCTTAAGTTAAAATCAGTCAAGTACTGCATTATTAATGCAAATTTATACTGGAAAGATCCACTCAACATTTTGTTATTATGTTTAACAGAATCAGAAACTGAAGGAATCATTGATCAGTTTCATACAGGATTTTGTGGGGGACATTATGCTTGGAGAGCGACAGCGTACAAGATTATGAGGGGAGGATTTTACTAGCCCACATTGTTCTTACAAGTAGGGGAAAAGGTCAGAGGTTTTGTTCCATGCCAAATGTTTGCTGGTAAACAGAAATTAGCAGCTCTTCCACTTGTTCCATCAATAGTTTCAGCACCTTTTTCTCAATGGGGATTAGATTTTATTGGAGAAATTCACCCCACTTCAAGTAATCAGCATAGATGGATTCTCACTGCAACAGACTACTTCAATCAATGGGTGGAAGTAATTCCAGTTAGAAATGCTATTGATGCAGTAGTAATTAAGTTTATTTAGGAGAATATCTTATCTAGATTTGGTTTATCCAACTCAGATTGTCACTGATAATGCAACAGCGTTTTCTAGTGTTAAATTAATTGACTTTTGCCAGAAATATCAGATTCTGTTACATCATTCAACTCCATATTACCCTCAGGGTAATGGCCTTGCAGAATCATCAAATAAGAGTCTGGTAAAGGTAATCAAAAAGACTCTAGTTGGTCATAAGAAGAGCTGGGATTCACATTTGATTTATGCGGTATGGGCAAACAGGATTACTCCAAAGAGATCAACTGGAAAATCTCTATTTCAATTAGTGTATGGTAAAGATGCATTATTCCCTACCAATTTGGCCTTCCCTATTTTAAAATTCCCGCAGGATGCAACAGATGAACCTCATGATTTTTCTAGAAGAATAAATCAGATTATTGAGCTTAATGAGAACAGAGATGAAGTTCAATATAAATTGCAGAAATATCAGAATAAGATGAAGACCCTGTTTGATAGAAGAGCCAAGGAAAGGGATTTTAAGGAAGGTGATCTAGTTCTAAGATGGGATGCCAGGAGGGAAGAGAAAGGAAAGCATGGAAATTTTGACAATCTATGGTTTGGACCTTTAGCAATTGCTGAAGTGAAGAGTAACAACACTTTTGTGCTGCAAAATCTTGAGGGGCTATATTCCACTTATCCTATAAATGGAAGGTTTCTCAAACATTACATTCAGTACTAAGAAGCTGAAATAGTTTTCATTTTAAATACTCATGTTTTCTTTCACTTTCCAAGATGTCAGTGTGATTTTTTACAGCAAGGATTCCATAGCCTAAGGAAAGGCACATGGATCTACAGGTTCTCTGCATTCTACAGGAGAAAGCAGTCCCCAGATGGAGCCAATGTTGTAGCATTTTTTTTGGTTTTGATAAGGTAGAATAAAATAGTCAAAAAATATAGAATATTTAAAAAAAAAATGCTAAGCTAGGATATGGACATAACAATAGTAAATAAAATGTTAGTTTAAAAAATATCTTGATGATAATGTCCATATCAAAGAAAATGTTAGGGTAACTGCTCTAAAAAATCAAGGCAAAAAGAAAATGTTAGGTTAGAAAGAAAATAAAACAAATAAACTCTTAAAGTGAGCAAGTCTAAATGCCATTACCTTTTTCTGCAAAATAATGATTGTGTGTAGCTTGTCTAAATGCCACAACCCATGACAGTCAAACAGTTTAATCTTAACTACTTCATGCTTTAAATTTGATGTTATAGTTAGTGAATAAAGATCTGGCCAAACTGTTTAATCTTGGCATATCAGTGGTTAGGTAGAGAATAATAAGGTGTTCATCAGTTTAATCTAAGTCCTTGGATTGATATAAGGGTAGATCTAGATAGTTTGCTTTTGTTAAATAAGAAGAAAGGAAAAGGGTTGCTAGCTTAAATGCACCCATTAAGTGAAGAAAAACGATAGGATAAGCAAAGGGTAAGTAGAGAAAGGTTGCAGCAGTTTGATTATTGATTGGACAAAATGTACATTTATCATGTTTTTTGTGTCCATGATCCAATTACACAAAGCAAATGAAGGTCTACAACATCAATTAATTAACCTCCCTCATCCTTATTCATTCATATATTTACTAATTTCCCCTTCATACATTCATATTCATTCATTTCCATAAAAATCCCTTTTCCTAAGGTCAAAGCCCTTTTTACCTAGGAAAAGTACAAATTCCATGTAAAATCCCTTTTTACACAAAAAACCCATAAAAATATATTTACCCTAAGTATAAATGCTTATATAAAAAGTCAAATCATTCATTAAAAAGCATCATACTTAGTCGCATTCCCCTTTCCACTCATATTTCATTTTAATACTAATTTATGTATTAAACCCTTAAAATTCCCCTTTCCCGTATATATTAGCTCCTTTAATATAATAACCCGAAACCCTTAGTTTTATAATAAAACTATGATATATAATATATCGCATCGGCGGGTTGCAAACTTTATAACATGCAAGCATTACTCCCCGCATTGCGAAACTCCAATTGCGATATGCGATGGGAAGCCCGGACCCGACGCTATATATATCGCAATATAATCCCATATCGCATCCGCCCCCATCGCAAGTCCCAGCTATAACATATATCCTTCACCATTGCGATATGCGATGCGCGATGAGAATCCAAACCCGACCAAATATATATTACAGTTCACCGCCATATCGCATCCACCTCATCACAAACCCCATCTAACGTATATACCTCCCGCCACTGCGATTTCCTATAACTGATGGGAATCCGGACTTGACCAAATATATATCATATTTCATAGCCATATCGCATCCAGCCCCTGTTGCATTCCTTTGCGATGGGCCTACCCCTGCCTAACTCCGATTGCGATATGCGATATTATCCCAGACCCGATGCCTTTAGCCACCTACGTTTATAAATTTTCAAGTCCGCCATATTTGTTTTTGCAAAGAAATTCTTTGTTAAATCATTTTTTATGATTTAAATGAAGACATAACTAAACCTTTGCTTAACCATAAAAACACCGCTAATCTGGGTTTTTAAACCATAATTAAGCCATTCCCGCCATAATTAATCCCTCCGTACTCTTTCTTTTGCTCCACCACTGTTCACCTTCGCCCGATAGTTTAAAAGTTAATTGTTTTTCCATTAAAATGCATAAAAAGCCATTATTTCTATGTTTTAACTGTTTACACAGCATAAGCCTCTATGACCCATAAACCATGGTTTCACCCTCCGATATGCCCCGTTTTGAAGCCAATGAAGACCTTCTCTGCCACCTGAGTTTTTCTTAACAGTTTATGTATTTTGCAGGTAAAGGTTTCTGTTCCAGGCTTACAAAGAAAAAGCCTGTGTAAAGTTGGAAGACACAATATGAAGATTTACTGTTGAAAAACACAGTAAAACCTGAAATGCACAGTCAAATCTACTCAGTAGGGTCAAAAGAGAGTTACAGAGTTTAAAGAAGTCAGATGAAAGATCAAAATGAAGAAAACCAGCGTAGAGGATACAAACAACAAAGCAGCATAAATGGCAAAATATCAAACAAATGAAGCCAGCACAACCTGAAAAAAGGGGACAGCGAGAAGCAGTTCAAGAGCTGCCCCTATCTTCTTGCATGAAGATCTTTTCCTTTCCTTGAATAAATCTTAAACAGTTTTAAGATATTTTTAGTTTTATTATTGTATAAATAACTCTCTTCTCGAGATGTTATGGGTTCGAAGTTGAAGATTCATAGTTCATTGCTTGTAAAGTCTTGACTGTTAGTTCTACTTTGAACCTGGAAGTCACCTTTGAAGGAAGCTTTTGTAGATACTTGATGTACTCAGTCTTTCTGGGGCCTTAATACAAAACAGAAGATTCTAAATCTGGTTTTACATATTTTGTGTTATCTTGTAAGTTTTTCCAGTTTTCAATCATCATGTTTTTCTTCATATGCTTATGACTTACAGAGATATCTAGGTAGGAACAATTTGTGTTTCAATTAATTCCTATAAGCTCTTGAAGTGATCATCTATTAAGAGATTGGATTAATGAAACTGTCTGTGTAACTAATCCCCTCTAATCAATAAATCATCAGCATCTTGTGTAAGCATTAAGTATACTGCCTTGAACCTTTGGAACGTAGTTTAGAAGGTTTTCCAACTTATGATTGTTCTGTTTTACAGTCTAGAAACTCTGATAATCATATTTTTTGTTGTCTTATACTCACCACTATTTTTTATCTATATCACTGTGTAATGCTCTATAGCAGTCCTTTGCTGAAGTATTAATATAACCCAAAGGATTAATTACTTCAATTCTACATCTGTCTTCATTCATTGGTCTTCAAATATTTAAAAAAAAAAAAAAAAACCCCAAAACAATTATTTTAGATGCTTTGGCATTGGTAGCCTGACCTACTACTATCTCAAAGGGACAACAGAAACATAATGATGGGAACACATCATAATATTCCCATGACAGTGTACACTGCAAAAGAAGAGCTAAGGCAAGCTCTCGTCGCCAGAATCGTACCAGAGACAGCCAAGAGAGGTATAAATAGTCTCAGTATTCTAAAGTTCATTTTGATTACAAGCATGTTAATGATGAACAAAAATAATTGCATAAACAAACTTGTACCTTTTATGGTTTACATAACCATGTGGTTGTTGAGTGTTGGAAGAGAACGACAGCAAGAAAGAGGATGAGGCGTGAAAGGACTTCTCCACATCAGGGCAGGAAGCAGGTTAAGCAAGTCTGGAGGAAGAAGACTTTTTGCAATCATTCCAACAGTGGTGGACATGAAAGAGCCACATGTTGGAGGCTCCATCCAAAGTAGTGTCTCAAGGACAAAGCACTCGTGCAGAAACCAGTTGGTGAATATATTCAACAAGAAAATTTGCCACATTCCTCATGGTTCACTTTGTTGTGTAAGAGATGGTTTTATTAGATATGGTAGCTTGTCATGGCTGCGTTTTATAAATCATGTGTTGCGATTTAAATTGTAAAAGTGATGATGTGTTTTCTGTAACAACCCTTGTGAAAATTCCATGTAAAAATATATAAATACCACGGATAATGGGACACATATTCCAAGCTGAATGTTGGGCAGGACATCCTAGTGTGTGTTCATTTGGTTGTTTATGGCTAAGGCATTAAAGAGGTAAGAAGGTATTTTGGCACAATTATTTATGAAAATAATGGAAATTAGGAGAAAAGGAAGGTGAAAGGTCAGAGGTTGCATGTGAGGAGGAAATTGAAGTAAAATAATGGAAAATGAAGAAAATAGAGGTCTCATTAATAAAAAGGCTTATGAGGATCAGTTGGCAAGACTTGGTCAGTTTAGCTTTGGAGCTCTCTCATTATTCTCTCTCTCTCTCTCTCTCATACTCTTGGACACTTAGAGTTTTTTTGGAGCACTTTGGCATTGGAGCAAGAAAGGAAAAGAAGGCAAGAGGAAGCAAAGATCAAGCAGGGAAAGGCATGATCAAGCAGTTGCAACATGCTTCATTATAGGTATCAACTTGCATGCATATTTTCCTTTCTATATTTGGCATGCATGGGAATGCATGTGTTCCTTTTCCACCATGGCATGGGTTTTGCGAGGTTGGACAGTATTTTCAAGCTAGCCTTTCCATTTCCTGATAGCTTTGATGAGATGGGTTCTCTCAGGCGTTTTGTGGCGGATGGATGGATTGGATTCGAAGCTAAGTGGGGTGGATCTCTGAATTGACAAACACATGGTGGTAGTGGTCCCTGAACCAGACTGAGGATGCACGAAGCCACTGGCCTAGTAACCCCTGAACCAAACTGTGGGTTGCAGTAAAGCCAGATTGTGTGCCTCAGTGGGCCTAGGAATCCTTGTCGGTGAATGGCAAGATATACGGTAAAGCCAAGAGGTGGATTTTCTCTCCGTTGGGCCTAGTGATTCTAGGATGGAATGCACGGTAAAGCCTAGAGAGTATGTCTCGGTGTAGGGCCTAGTGATCCCTGGATCAGACTGCGGATGCACGGTAAAGCCTGAGAGACTAGGAGGCACTCAAATTCCTCACGGTGTAGGCGGAGAACTCCAGTGGCATCCACATTTATTGGTGTTTTTGATGTGTTCTATGAGTCCCACATTCATGCTTGGTATATGGCATGGATGATTTTGGCTGAAGAGAAACTTGGCTCATCCAATCTATGGTTGGGTAGAACGTGGTAGTCCCATCACCGATTGGTTCATTGCATTTATTAATGAGAAATTCATTCCCTTGATTTTCATGTGCAAATGTATTGATGTATATATGGATTTTGATGGCTGATATGTCCATTGTATTTCTATTCCTATTATGTTGGTTATATGTACATTTTATGGTAGCAACTATGTTTGGCTCTCAACATGTTTTTACTTGTGTTTGAATGGATATTGTATTTATGACCTAATAAGTGATAAGGCAGCAAAAGACATGAGGAAACAATGGTTCATGTCGATTCTCAGATAAGTATGAGATCCCTACTCTTAATTCTGTTATTTACACCTGTAGGTTACATGTTGATGATATGTTTGACAAAATGCCTATCATGGCTAGTAGGGGTCTGGTTATGATCTTGTTCATCTTATTGCTTTTTCATCCTTGTTTCCTTGTATCCTTACCAATTCTAAATGATCATTCCATTCTGGGCAGTGTCCCAGGCTCTAGGCTGAAAAAGGTGGCTCAAATCCCGGAATGCTAGCATTAGTTCTAAGACTAACTCGCCTGGGTAGTGTCTAGGGAGCGTTATAAAGCACGTTTCCAGTGTCTGGGGAGCGTTAGTCCTAAAACTAACTTGCCTGGGCAGTGTCTAGGGAGTGTTACCCTGCACTAAGTTTCTTAAACAGCAGTAGGACCCAAGGACAGGCAGTTTTAGTGGTTTACTTGTCTCCTAAAGGTTATTTGGGTGATGTTGGATGAGTGTATGTGATGTTTCATCGACTCCATTTCCTTAAAGTCACCAAGGAGGTTGAATCTTATCATAGTGGCCTCTCGTCGCATGTTTACCTCAGCTGGCCAATTGCTTGGGTAGATGTGGGAAGAGGGTGTTACAGAGTGGTATCAAAGCATGGTTAAACTCTCGGACTAGATGGGTTGAAGGTGTTGGTCATGCATGCATGTCAGTTGCATGTGCATCTTTTATACTTGCATTTCATGTACTTGTTGCATTTGCTTGATGATGGATTAGGGTTGTTAGTATTGGTGAAAGCTTATTTCAAATTAATAGACACGATGTCTTGATGTTTGGGACATGTGACTGACCTTGTATGAATTATATGTCGCTTACATGTTGATTTCATGATACCTACTTACATCCTTGTATGTTAGGTTACATTTTTGAATATTTTGATTACATGCATCAGTCTTGTAGGTTGATTACAAGAACTGATCGATTATGTTCGACTACATGCGGTTATGCGTATTGGTAGTTGGTTTGGCATTGCTTATGCATACTGTTGGTTGCATGTGGCAATGTGTACAATGGAGTAATGGTTGTTGTCATGCATGAGGTCATGGTTTGTGTAGTTGATATGGTCATGCATTGATGACTGGACTCTAGCTGGAATGATGTGTATATGGTTTGGTACTCATTTTTTATGTGTGTATATGCAGTTGTTATGCGTGTATGGTCTTGGTTATGATTATGCATGTATAGTAGGTCAAATATGCCTTGTGAAGTCATTGTATGAAATTTAGGTCATCATAGTGCTATTGGATGTTATTATGCTAATATTTTGGCTGAGATAGAGCAGGAGATGCAGATCATTATAATGGGATTGCGGCATTGGACTTTGGGATAAGAGAAAATCGTGATACAGGTATTGAATGTTTGGCATGCAGGTATGTAGATTAAGGATTGTTATATGCATTAGAGTTAGATACATTAGGTTTACATACATGTCTTTTGATGTTATGGTTACATTCATGATAAATGTTAGATGATTAGTGTAGTTATATGCACATGTGTCAGATAGTCAAGAAGGATAGTAGCTTGTAGTTGTATGCATTGCTATTGTTGTTTTATATTAGATAACCTCATGATTATGTTATATGATGTTGATGAGTATGTTATAGGTTAACTTGTTGATTGTTATATGACAGTTAACTTGATGATTCGGTTTTATGTTGTTGATGAGCATGATATATAGCTTATTGTTGGTATATGTTATTAACTTTATGATTAGGATTATTTCATTGAGATATTGATGTTATAATTTGGATTGGTTCATTGCATTGGAGATATTGATGTTATATATATTGCGTTAACCTGGTTTAACCTATGTAGATGGTTATGGTTGTGATACTCAGGTATGAGCTAACTACTAATCTAGATTGATCGTACATATGTGATTGTTATGCATGAACGACAAATGCTTATGAGTTTATGATGTAAACATATTAGTTATTTACTAATTGGATATAATGATCTTACTTGTGTTTGAACTGATATGTTGTGAATTTATATTATGCTAATATGGATTGATTGTGCAGACAAGATAGTCTTCCCTGAGATACATTAAGGTATGAGCTTGCTTATGTCATATATTTGGTGCTTGGTTATTTGATTATGTCATCTAGTTAATTTATTCAACATGGTATGTTGCAAGTTGGTTGAAAGTTTGATGAGTTTCATAATATGGTTATGTGTTCAATTGGTCCTATTTTAAAATGATTTTACTAACACATACGTGTTGAGACAATGGATATGTACTTGAGTATAGTAGGTGATAGTTGTAGCATTATGTCTAATGACTATGAGTTGAAAATGGATTATGAAATGATTGTTTGTAAAAGTTGATTTCAAATTGATACATATGATTGTCTTGATGTTTGGAACATGTGGTTGACATGTGTGAGAAGTTGGAGGAAATATGTCGATATTAGCTTGACAAGGTAGTAGTTGATGTGTTTATATCACTAATAGTCGGGTGACGTGACAATATATAGTAAGACTGTTATGAAACCAGCTCAAGAAAAGATAGAAAAGATAGATCAACGCCTTAGAATTCAGCCTCTTCGAGGGGGCAACCTCCTTTACATTACATAAATGAACAATTCTTTGATGATACAAATGACAAAACCTCCTTTCTATATATAGGAGTCTAAGGAGTCACAATATAATCCAGCCGACCTAACAATAATAATATAAAGCCACAAAAATAACAATAGAGGGATTCTATGGGCACAGAAATAACAACATGGGGGTAATAGGGGCACAACAATATAAATAAGTGGTATAACTACAATAGTAATGGGGTAATCACTAGTATTATAGGGACCCAACATGCCCCTCTCCTTCAAAAAAGTGTTGTCCTCAATGCTTGAGTAGTTCTGGATACTTCTGCATAAAATTCTCATCCTCCCATGTGGAATCTTCAGCGGATAAGTTCTTCCACTTGATAAGATACTCTGAAATTGCTCGATTTCATAGCTGTCGAGTTCTTGTTTCTGTGACTGCTTCCGGTTCCAGTATAATTTTTCCTTCCTCATCAAGTTCTGGCAATATTGTTTGCACTGGGAGCTTGTCGCCTATAACCTTCTTTAAACATGAAACATGGAAAACTGGGTGCAATCGAGAAGCTGCAGGAAGCTCCAATTTGTATGCCATAGTACCAATCTTTTGCAACACCTTGTACGGACCATAATACTTTGGTGATAATTTATTATCCTTCTTAGCTTGCTTTAGGGACATTTGCTTATATGGTTGTAGCCGTAGGAATACCCAATCACCTACATCAAAACTTCTTTCACTGCGATGTTGATCTGCCTGTTGTTTCATTCTATTTTGTGCCAACGAGGTTATCCTTTAAGAGTTGGAGGACTTGTTGTTGATGTTCGATGTGATGTTCCACTTCCTAAACCTTAGATTTTTCTCTTAAATATGATGTGATGGATGGTGGATGATACCCATAAAGTGCCATAAATGGGGTCATTTTTGTTGTTGTATGGAAGGAAGTGTTATACCACCATTCAGCCAGAGGCAACCATTTGACCTGTTAGCGCTGCTGTGCAAAAGGGTCAAGAATGGGTTCAAAATGCTTTTAAAGGCGACGAATATACGTATAGTCATGCTCAAGATCCATTCATGCTGTCAAAACCCTCATGTTGGGCTAAAAGGTCTTCCACCGATAAAATTTTGCGAGAGGAAAGCCCTTGGGAAGGCGGAAATGATCTATCGGGAGGCCTAAAGCACTCCAAAACAAGCAAAATTCAAAATCGCAGGCCTAGCAGTTCAAATGAGCGATAGTCGTTTGATCTGGCCGATCAACGGTCCAGATCGCATCGGCGGGTGATATCGCGTCGGCATATCGCATCGGCAGAATGGTAGTGGCAATGGCAGTGACAATGATGTGGCATCACCGATGAGCGATCGCCGATATCGCGTCGGCGTATCGCTATCGGGCGTTTCAATAGGAGCATGGCCTTTGCTTATATAAATGACCGCCGATGGGCCGGACCCGACGGCCATACAACGTTGTGTGCTATAGTATTTCGGGTCCGGAGCATTCACTCATATCGCATCGGCATTTCGCTGTCGGGACTGTCAAAGTGGACAAGGTCTTCACATAGGCTGTGTTCCGACCCGATGGGCCAGACCCGATGACCATAACACTCCATTTTATATTCTGTAAAGTCCGTGCCCATAGTGTTTTAAATATATTTTGTGTATTTTCTTTATATAAAGAAAATACAAAAAGAAGCTTATGGCAAGCGCCAATCGCTGACGGGGTTCGGGCCCGATAGGGTTCTAAAAGGCCAAATATATATATTTCAAGTCCACCAAAGCCAATTTTTCAGGTTTTGCGGCAGTTTTGCAGTGGCGCGGAAATCATTAATGTAAGCATACAATAGTACAGCGCAGTAGGCAGCTGCCTTCAATTGACAGTATGGCCGAGGAAGAGATAGGATGCCACAGATCCAGTCATAGCGTTCAGTGGTTATGGGATTCGCCCATACTTCGTCTCACCTACCCTAGAAGGATCGCAGAGCACCAGACAGGGACAAATTTATTCAATGCACGGCCAGATTTATACCAGGGGCCCATTCTTGAATGTAAATATGGTTGGTGGCCATTTATGGGCTCCTCCACGTATTGTTCAGTAGAGATATTTTGTATTGTAGCAGTATATATATACTCAGAACAGAGATGTAATGGATTGATGAGTGTTTGATGAATGAAAGCTTATGGTAGCTTTTTAACTTCTGGAGACTGTTAATACCATGAGACCTGCAGCTTCTGGTCTTGATTTCCATTAATACAAGCTTCTTTTGCTGTCACCTGCTCACTTTTCACTTCTGCTTCTTGTTCTAGGCTGTGCTTGTTTGCATTTATTGATGTGCTGTAAATGTTTGATATCAGAGGGGCTGTCATCCCACCTCTGTATTATGCTTTAGTGGCTCATTGAAATTGTTTGCAGGTTGTTGTTATTCAAATAGCAGAGAGCTGTCATCCTCATTGTCTATTGAATAATAGGAGTGCAGATCCTCTAACTGATTGCAGCTGGCCATCACAGAGCTCTGTGCATCTGCTGGTGCAATCTGTCTTCTTCATTATCACTTTTACCTTAAACCGTGAGTAGTTGGTGGTTGAAAGCCTTGTAGTTTGGGGGTCTTCACCCATGCCTGGGGTAAATCATAGTAGGAGTGGTTATCTGGCTTAGAGGTGCTGCACATCTTCCATTTATCCATCATTTTATCCAACAAAACTGTTGAATTTTTAATGTTCCCGAGCATCACTGATATACAACCTAGGTGAGTTTCTTGGGGTGTTAACATTAATTGGCGCCGTTGCCGGGGAGAGGAGAATCGAAGCTCAGCTTCCCTGGGAGACGACATAGCTTCAAGCTTTGACGACAGACAAGGTTTGAACACATAGTTCGGTTGTAATCATCTGTCTGGCGACTCCACTGGAGGAGGGCCATCCTTTGGCAACTCCACATTGAAGTTCTGGCGCAGTTTGTGAGGCATACTAGAAGAAATCCGCAGAAGTCTCCAGTTGTTCCAGTGCCTGACCCTGAAAAGATTGTTAACCCGAAGAAAACATCGCAGAAAGGAGCATCAGGATCAGGTAAGCCCAAGAAATCTTATTTGTCTCTGCATGAGGAGTTTTTAGTTGAGGATACACAATTTGAAGATTTAGAGCCTAGTATTGCTAAGGAAGAAATACCTGCAGAGACTCATAAAGCTCCTTCTCCCTTTAGTTCCCCTTTGAATCTGAGTCCGAAGAAAGTTTCCCATACTGTCCAAAACATCCCAATATCTTTCCCATCCATTACATTATCTCCCACTGCTCCATCTGTTAGTATTCTTCCGCATATTCCAAACATGGCAGGACAGCAAGCACCTACAAGGATTGAAAGGATTGTTGCTGCTAGATATGGACCTTTGATATTGCCTACACCTTTAAATGCCATGCCTACAGGAGAATATCAAAAATATATGCCCAAATTCACTGGAACAGAGGGAGTCACAGCAGAAGAACATCTTGAAGCTTTTTACAGTTATGCTGATAATTTAGACATAAGTGAGAATGATGTATGGATGAGAGTTTTTGTCCAGAGTCTTGATGGAGAGGTTAGGAAGTGGTTTAGAGAATTACCCCAGAGATCTATAACAGATATAGAAGCATTAGATGAGGCATTTTTGAAGCAATGGGGAGATAAGAAGGACTTGTTGTATTATCATACATAGTTTGGAAACTTGAAAAGAGAAAAGGGTGAGTCTTTACCTGACTTCAATAAAAGATTTAATAGAATGTATAGTAAAATACCAGCTGAGGTAAAGCCTACCCCTACTGCTGCCAAACTCACATATGCCAATGCTTTTGATTCTGACTTTTGCTTATTGTTGACAGAAAGATGATGTGCTATGCTGGGTGATATGCAAGAGGCAGCCTTGGAGGTGGAATCAAATATTATGGCAGCAGAAAAGTTAAAGAGTCAAGGTGACAGAAGAAGGTCGAGAGGTGAGGCTTCTTCTTCTACTGCATCAACTTCCGAGCCTAAGTTAGACAAAATGACCAAAATGATAGAGTCATTGTCTGCCGAAATTTCTAAGTTAAAAGTTGATCAGACTTCTGGCAAAACAAGGCAGCAAAACACATTTGTCCCAAGAAATCCAAACCCATTCAGAAAAGCAAATGAGCAGCTACAGATTATGCAAAGGGGTGAAGAAGCAAGAGAAGATCATAAAGTAAAAGCTCCCTTTCAGAATGCAGTCATGGAGGGGGAACAATCTGAAGAAGATGAAGATGAAATTCACTGCTTGGAGGATAAAGGTAATGCTGCATTTTTAACATTGGCCGAATATGAAGAGTCATTGCTGCAAGAGCAAAATAGCTAGAGGTGGGACAGTGGTGTCGTTCTGCAATCTGGTGAGCAGCAGCAAAGATATAATCTAAGATCCAATGCAAAGAATGTCAAAGAAAATATTGCGCAAGAAGCTGCCGCTGGAACAGTGCCACAGAACACCAGGCAAAGGAGACCAGCAGCTGATTCTGTCACCCTTAAAGCCCCTGTTCAAGAGATGAAAACTGCTGATAAATTGTTCTCATCTTTCAGTTTTGAGTCAGAAGTTCAGAAGCTGAAAATAGCTGTCCCTCTGGCTAAGTTGGTCAAGAGTGAAATGTCTAGGAAGCCCATCCTTCAGGCCCTTGAGCTAGAACCTAACCAATCCTCCATTGACTCTGTCAATTTGCAAGATGACAAGCCTGCTATCGTGCTCAGCCCCATGGTTGAACCTGTTGATGATAGTTCTCCATATTTCTATGTTTCATTAACCATCCATGATAAAATCCTCCACAACTGCCTGCTAGACACAGGGGCCAGTCACAATTTAATGCCTAAAACTGTCATGAAAGAGTTAGGCCTTGATATCACTAGACCTTATCATGATTTGTTCTCTTTTGATTCAAGGAAGGTAAAATGCCTTGGATTAATTAAGGATCTGGCCATTACCCTAACCCAGCTGCCCATGAAAAGTATGATGATGGATATAGTGGTGGCCGATGTTCCTCCTAAGTTTGGTATGCTGTTATCTAGAGGGTGGATTAAGAGACTAGGAGGGACATTGCAGAATGATCTATCTTATGCAACTGTTCCAGTGTTTGGAGGAGAAAGCAGGAGGTTATATAGAGAAGCACAGCTGGCATATGTTATTAGTGATGAGAAGAATCCTACAAACCATCCCATATATGCAGTGGATACTGATTTTGGAGCTTGCATCCTCCAAATAGAAGAATCTCAGAAGGCTGCATTGCATATCCGGAAACCAGCAGCTCAGGCTGAACATGATACAGGTGGTCAGATTTGGGAGATGTTCTTTGATGGAGCATGTACCAAGGAGACTGCAGGAGCAGGGGTGGTGCTAGTGTCTCCACAGCAAGAAACAATTCAGTTATCTCTAAAGCTGGTTTTTCAGGTGACAAACAACATAGCAGAATATGAAGCACTGCTGTTGGGCCTTCATGAAGCCAAAGATAGAGGAATAAAAAATCTGAAGGTATTTGGAGATGCTGATCTAATAATTCAGCAAGTAAACAGAATGTTCCAAGCAAAGCATCCGAGGCTGAAAGCTTATAGAGATGAGGTATGGAGAGTCAAAGAGTTCTTTGATTTTTTCTGCATTTCATATATTCCGAGAGCCCAAAATCAGCTTGCTGATTCCCTTGCTGTCTCTGCTAGTTTGTTCATCCCTCCATCGCCTCCCAAACTAGTTTATGAGGTACAAATGAAGTATAGACCTTCTGTGCCTGATAATGTCCACCATTGGAAGGTTTTTGATGATGACGATGAGTTAAGTAGGTTCCTTCAAGTCATTGATGAGTTCTCTGAAATGCAAATTGACCAAAACAATGATGCTTTGTTAGAAGATCCCAAGTCCCAGCTTAGAAATAAAATTGGCAAGAATAGCATAGTCCAGCTTCCTAGTAACCATATTCCTAAGGGTCTAATTCCTCTTGAAAGATTGTTTGACCGTAATGATGTGCCTTACAAAGCTGCCCAAAAAGAAGATCAGTCTCAAGTTTGCAAGCATGATATAGGAGGTCCAGGTCAACCCAAATTCATAAATCTCTCCACTAATCTATCTACTGATCAGAGAGCTGAATATTGCAAATTAATGAGGCAATTTGCTGATGTGTTTGCTTGGGAGTACAGTGATCTGAAAACATATGACAGGAGTATAATACAGCATAAAATTCCACTTGAAAAAGGCACTACTCCTTTCAAACAAAAGCTGAGGCCGATGAACCCTATGCTCCTTCCTCTGGTCGAGAAAGAAATTAAAAAGTTGTTGGCTACTAAAATTATAGTGCCTCTCAGATATTCTAAATGGGTGGCCAATCTAGTTGTTGTGAGGAAGAAGAATGGAGAAATTAGACTATGCGTTGATTTCAGGAATCTAAATAAATGCTCCAAAAAAGATAATTATCCCTTGCCAAAAATGGAGCATTTGTTGCAGCAAGTCTCAGGTGCCAAAGTGATGTCTTTCATAGATGGGTTTTCAGGCTTCAATCAAATCGCTGTGCATCCATATGATCAAGAAAAGACAGCATTTACCACTCCTTGGGGCACGTTCATGTATGCAAAATTGCCATTTGGGCTAATGAATGCTGGAGCCACCTTTCAGCGCGCTATGGATATTGCTTTTGTGGGTGAAAAGGATAAATTCGTGCTGATATATCTTGATGACATAACTGTTTATTCTGGCAGCCACCGTGATCATTTACAGCATTTAAGAAAGGTGTTTTTGAAGTGCAGAAGGTTTGGGATTTCACTCAATCCCAAAAAATCCCAATTCGCTTTGGAAGAAGGGAAATTGTTGGGACACGTAGTATCTGCTGCAGGCGTTCAAATCGACCCAGAAAGAGTCAAAGCGATTCGAGCCTTGACCCTTCCAAGATCAAAGAAGGATATACAGTCATTTCTTGGCAAAATCAACTTTGTGAGGAGGTTCATCCCCAATTTTGCAGAGCTGGTTAAGCACATAACCTCCATGTTAAGAAAGGGAGCAGAGGTAAAGTGGACTGATGCGGCCAGAAAATCTTTTGAGTCCATTAAGAGGGCTATTGTAGAAGCTCTGACTTTAAAGAGTCCTGACTATAGCAAGGAGTTTCATCTCTTCTCATTTGCCTCTAAGGATACCATTGCAGCTGTCCTGTTGCAACAAGATGAAGCAGGCCAAGAGCATCCAGTTGCCTTTTTTAGCAAGAATCTGAGGGATGCTGAACTAAGGTATGATATTATTGAAAAGCAGGCTTATGCTCTTATCAAATCTTTGAAGGCTTTCAGAGTATACATCTTGCGTTCCAAAATAGTTGCATATGTGCCTGCTGCTGCAATAAAGGATGTTTTAACGCAGCCTGATGCTGATGGAAAGAGAGCAAAGTGGATTGCAAAAATGATAGAATTCAGCATAGAGCTGAAGCCCACCAAACTGGTAAGAGGTCAGGGACTTGCTAAACTGTTGGCTGAAGAAAATTGCAGCTCTTTGGACATTGATTTCTTGTTCAATATAGCAGAAAATGGTATAATGGAAGAACATGAAACAGCTGAAACGCAGAAAGGACAGTCAGTGGCCGAGAACCTAGCCTCATGTAGCTGGTATGCTGCAATAATTAATTTCCTGCTAAAGCTAGAAGTTCCTTTAGAATTTTCTCAAAGTCAAGCAAGAGCGTTAAAGCTCAAGGCAACGAAATATTGCATCAATGGTAGCTTGCTTTATTGGAGGGATCCATCTGGAGTGCTTTTAAGATGCCTGGATAAATAGCAGTCAATAGAAGTTATGCAGCAGTTCCATGACAGCATGTGTGGAGGACATCATTATTGGAGAACTACAGCCCAAAAGATTCTCAGAGCCGGGTATTATTGGCCCTCTTTATTTTCTGATGTATTTGCTTTTGTTAAATCTTGTGACAGATGCCAGAGATTTGAAGGTAAGCAGCATTTGAAATCCCTGCCCCTAAAGCCAATTATTGCTAAAGGACCTTTTCAGCAGTGGGGCTTGGATTTCATTGGTGAAATCAACCCGCATTCCAGTGGCCAGCACAGGTGGATATTAGTTGCCACTGATTATTTTACAAAATGGATTGAAGCAATCCCAACAAGGAAGGCTGATCATAATGTGGTAATGAAATTTTTATCAGAAAACATTTTCAGTAGATTTGGTTGCCCACATAAGCTTATAACAGATAATGCAGCAGCCTTCAAGGCTAAGGAGTTGGTGGAAATGTGTGATTCAATGGGCATTAAACTTGTTCATTCCACCTCCTATTACCCCCAAGGGAATGGTTTAGCAGAGTCCTCCAATAAAAGTCTGATCAGGATTATAAAGAAGCTGTTAGAGGAAAATAAGAAGAATTGGGATGCCAAGCTGAAGTATGCACTTTGGGCGGACAGAGTGACCATTAAGAGATCTACAGGCTGCTCTCCTTTCAAGTTGGTATATGGTACTAATGTTATTTTTCCCATTCAACTTACCCTGCCCGTGGCAAAGTTGCTCTAAATAGCGCAAATTGAAGAGGATGATATGGCCAACAGAATCACTGATTTAACAGAATTATATCAGATCAGAGAACAGCTGATTGAAAAAGCTACAGCACATCAACAAAAGGTCAAGGAAGCCTTTGACAAGAAAACAAAAAGAAACAATTTCCAGGTTGGGGATTTGGTCATGAAATGGGATGCTTTTAAAGAGAAGAAAGGCAATCATGGTAAGTTTGATGCTTTATGGACAGTCCCTTTCAGCATTGCACAGATTCAAGGAAACAACACTTTCATACTGAAAAGTATGGGAGGGGAACCAGTTTTTGATGGCCCAGTTAATGGGCGGTTTCTAAAGAACTATGTGATTTAAGGTCTTCTGGCCTTAAAAGCTGTAAATAGTCCGCTTTTATCAGTTTTTAGTGTAGCCATAGTAGACTCCATGCCCAATGGAACACTAGGAATTTTGGCTAATTTGTTGTTGTTGGAAAGGCATTGATCTGCAGGTTCTTGAGACCTCACAGGGAGGATCTCATCCCCAGAAGGAGCCAGTGTTAGCGCTGCTGTGCAAAAGGGTCAAGAATGGGTTCAAAATGCTTTTAAAGGCGACGAATATACGTATAGTCATGCTCAAGATCCATTCATGCTGTCAAAACCCTCATGTTGGGCTAAAAGGTCTTCCACCGATAAAATTTTGCGAGAGGAAAGCCCTTGGGAAGGCGGAAATGATCTATCGGGAGGCCTAATGCACTCCAAAACAAGCAAAATTCAAAATTGCAGGCCTAGCAGTTCAAATGAGCGACAGCCGTTTGATCTGGCCGATCAACGGTCCAGATCGCATCGGCGGGTGATATCGCGTCGGCATATCGCATCGGCAGAATGGTAGTGGCAATGGCAGTGACAATGATGTGGCATCACCGATGAGCGATCGCCGATATCGCGTCGGCGTATCGCTATCGGGCGTTTCAATAGGAGCATGGCCTTTGCTTATATAAATGACCGCCGATGGGCCGGACCCGACGGCCATACAACGTTGTGTGCTATAGTATTTCGGGTCCGGAGCATTCACTCATATCGCATCGGCATTTCGCTATCGGGACTGTCAAAGTGGACAAGGTCTTCACATAGGCTGTGTTCCGACCCGATGGACCGGACCCGATGACCATAACACTCCATTTTATATTCTGTAAGGTCCGCGCCCATAGTGTTTTAAATATATTTTGTGTATTTTCTTTATATAAAGAAAATACAAAAAGAAGCTTATGGCAAGCGCCAATCGCTGACGGGGTTCGGGCCCGATAGGGTTCTAAAAGGCCAAATATATATATTTCAAGTCCACCAAAGCCAATTTTTCAGGTTTTGCGGCAGTTTTGCAGTGGCGCGGAAATCATTAATGTAAGCATACAACAGTACAGCGCAGTAGGCAGCCGCCTTCAATTGACAGTATGGCCGAGGAAGAGATAGGACGCCATAGATCCAGTCATAGCATTCAGTGGTTATGGGATTCGCCCATACTTCGTCTCACCTACCCTAGAAGGATCGCAGAGCACCAGACAGGGACAAATTTATTCAATGCACGGCCAGATTTATACCAAGGGCCCATTCTTGAATGTAAATATGGTTGGTGGCCATTTATGGGCTCCTCCACGTATTGTTCAGTAGAGATATTTTGTATTGTAGCAGTATATATATACTCAGAACAGAGATGTAATGGATTGATGAGTGTTTGATGAATGAAAGCTTATGGTAGCCTTTTAACTTCTGGAGACTGTTAATACCATGAGACCTGCAGCTTCTGGTCTTGATTTCCATTAATACAAGCTTCTTTTGCTGTCACCTGCTCACTTTTCACTTCTGCTTCTTGTTCTAGGCTGTGCTTGTTTGCATTTATTGATGTGCTGTAAATGTTTGATATCAGAGGGGCTGTCATCCCACCTCTGTATTATGCTTTAGTGGCTCATCGAAATTGTTTGCAGGTTGTTGTTATTCAAATAGCAGAGAGTTGTCATCCTCATTGTCTATTGAATAATAGGCGTGCAGATCCTCTAACTGATTGCAGCTGGCCATCACAGAGCTCTGTGCATCTGCTGGTGCAATCTGTCTTCTTCATTATCACTTTTACCTTAAACCGTGAGTAGTTGGTGGTTGAAAGCCTTGTAGTTTGGGGGTCTTCACCCATGCCTGGGGTAAATCATAGTAGGAGTGGTTATCTGGCTTAGAGGTGCTGCACATCTTCCATTTATCCATCATTTTATCCAACAAAACTGTTGAATTTTTAATGTTCCCGAGCATCACTGATATACAACCTAGGTGAGTTTCTTGGGGTGTTAACATGACCCATTGTGTCTGTTTATCAGATACAAAGCAACGAAGATATCCTTCCAAACATTTGTTTACTATCTCAGTTTGCCCATCAGATTGAGGATGATAAGATGAGCTATGAGCTAACTGAGTACCAAGACAAGAAAATAATTCTGTCCAAAAATTTCCAGTGAAAATGGGATCTCTGTCACTTACAATAATCTTTGGGTTTCCATGTAGCTTTTGAATTGTTTCCATAAATGCAGTAGAAACTGTACTGGCTTTAAATGGATGTGATAATGCACAAAAATGTGCATACTTGGTAAGTCTGTCAACTACCACCATGATGACACTCTTTCCCTCAGACTTGGGTAACCCTGTGATAAAATCCATTGAAACCTCCTCCCAACGTTGGCTTGGAATGGATAAAGGTTGTAATAGACCCGACGTCTTAATTGTTTCAACTTTATTTTGTTGGCAAACCAAACATTCCGCCACAAACTTTTGAATATCTGATTTAAGGCCATCCCAAAAAAATTCCTTCTTAACCCTGTGGTAAGTTTTTAAAAATCCGAGTGCCCTCCTAAGGGAGAAGTGTGCAATTCCATAAGAATCTTTTGTTTTAGCTGGGAATTCTTACAGAGGTATAAGCGATCTTTGTACCATAATGAATCATTTTGCCAGCTAAATGTATCAGACGTACTGGAATCTTGTTGTAGCTTTCGAATAAGTGCCCACACTTCTTCATCATTCTTCCATTCCTCCCTTGCTTCGTTTATCCAATCTGGTTGGATAATAGAAATGGCGCACAACAATGCTTCCACATCCTCATCCTTTCTTGAGAGTGCATCTGCCACCACATTTTGCTTCCCTTTTTTGTAGATGATTTCAAAGTCATAACCCAACATCTTTGTGACCCACTTTTGTTGCTCTTCAGAGGATAATCTTTGTTCTAAAAAGTATTTAAGGCTATCATGATCCGTTTTTACCTTGAAGTGTCTTCCCATTAGGTAGGGTCGCCATTTCTTAAGTGCATGGAGTATTGCCAACATTTCCTTCTCATAAATAGCTTTGCTTAAAAACTTTCCCTTGATTGGACGACTTTCAAAAGCAATGGGTCTTTCATCTTGCATTAGAACAGCACCAATTCCATTTCCTGAAGCATCACATTCCACAATAAAGGTTTTTGTGAAGTCCGGTGTAGCTAAGACCGGTGCTTGGCACATTGCCTCTTTAAGATGTTCAAAGGCCTTTGTTGCTTCCGGAGTCCATGAAAATGCATCTTTCTTCAATAATGTTGTTAGAGGTGCTGCTATTCTCCCATAATTCTTAACAAACTTGCGATAATACCCTGTCAACCCAAGAAATCCTCGCAGATGCTTTATGGATGTGGGGATTTTCCATTCCTTAATGGCTTTAATTTTGCTAGGGTCTACCTTAACTCCTTCATGAGATACAATATGACCCAAATATTCCACCTCCTGGACTCCAAAGAAACATTTGGATCTTTTTGCATATAATTGTTTCTCCTCCAATAGTTGTAGCACCCTGTCAACATGTTCAACATGATCCTTCCAAGACTTGCTGTAGATTAGTATATCATCAAAAAATACTAACACAAATTTTCTAAGGAATGGTTTGAAAATTGAATTCATCAAACCTTGAAATGTTGAAGGTGCATTAGTAAGGCCAAAAGGCATGACCAAAAATTCATAATGACCCTCATGAGTTCTAAATGCCGTTTTCGGAATGTCTTCAATCTTCATTCTGATTTGATGATATCCCGAACGAAGATCCAACTTGGTGAAGTAAATTGATCCATGCAATTCATCCAGTAATTCATCAATGACAGGAATGGGGAACTTATCTTTAATAGTGAGCTTGTTGAGCTCCCTATAATCCGGACACATGCGCCATGATCCATCCTTCTTGTGCACCAATACTACTGGAGCAGAGAAAGAACTTTGACTTGGTTGAATTATACCAGCCTCTAGCATTTCTGCAACCATACGTTCAATTTCACTTTTTTGGACATAGGGATATCTGTACGGCCTGATGTTTGGAGGAACACTTCCTGGAATCAGATGAATAGCATGATCATGATCACGCATAGGTGGGAGACCTTTGGGAGTCTCAAATACCTTGGAATGATTGTCCAGGACTTTTTGGAGATCTGGAGAAATAGATGATTCCGATGTGGAAACATCTAGCGAACATAATTGTGCAATTACACCTCTTTGCTCCTTTTTTAGAAGCTTTGTCATGCCATTAGAGCTGATTATCTTTCCTGGTTTCCCTACAATACCCCTTAATTCAACTTCCTTTCCTTCCGTAGAAAATTTGATGAAAAGTTCTTGAAAATTAAAAGCTATTGTACCCAAGGATTGTAGCCATTGGACTCCTAGTACAACATCAGCACCTCCCATTGGAATGGAAAGCATTGGGCTAGTCAATACATATTCTCCCATGGATAGCTTGATATTATGGCACCTTCCAGAGCAATTTATTGTTCCTCCATTTGCAATCATCACTTGACACTTTGGTGCTGGATATAGGAAGCAATTCAATTCTTTTGCTACCCTACAATGAATAAAATTGTGGGTGCTTCCTGAATCAATCAACACTATTACCTTTTTCTTCTTGATTTGTCCTTCTATCTTGATGGTTTGAGGAGTGGTAATTCCCGCCAATGCATTACAAGATATGGTCGGATTTATTTGTTCTTCATCTAGGCTTTGTTCCTGGAGTATATCTTCTTCTTTTGACCTTTCTTGCTCCTTTTCTTCTTCCTCTTCACAATCTATGTAGAATAATTTCTTCTCAGCACACTTATGACCTTTAGTGTATTTGCTATCACAACTGTAACAAAGCCCTTTTGCTCTTTTTTCTTCCAATTTTTGTGGTGTCAACCTTATAGGTTGTGGAAGACTAGGGGCAACAACACTTCCGTCTTTATAGTTGTGAGTGGTATGCTTCCTGGTTGCCATAATTTTGCTTTCCATTTTTCTTGCTAACCTGAATGCCTTCTCTAATGAATCAGGTTCCCAAAGGCGAACATCATGTTGGATATTATCCTTTAAAGACCCTATGAACACATCAATCCTATGCTCCTCTGGAATATCTTTTACCCTTATGTTCAATTTTTGGAACTCCTCAATGTGCTCCATTACTGAACCCTTTTGTTTGAGACTTATCAATTGGCTAAAAAAAGTGTTGCTTTTTGTATCTTCATAATGTGCTATCAATTCTTTCGTAAAAATTGCCCAAGTGATAAATTTTTTACGAGAGCAAAGCCATTGATACCATACAAACTGATTTGGTTCCAAATATACAGTTGCCATACATACCTTTTGTGTGTTTTGCACATTATTGAGATCGAAGAACTGCTCCATCTGTAATATCCATGTGGCGGGATCCTTGCCATCAAACTTCCTCATATCGATTTTTGGAATATGGTGGGTCTTCGATCCAACATTAGCGTCTATGGAATCATGATTAACATTACTTTTGTTCACATCATGAGTTTCCTTTACAACCTTTTCACCATTAGTAAGTATTTCTTGTAGAAAATTTGTCAAATCTGTCTTCAAATCTGCCATGTCTGTCTTCAAATCTGTCCTCAAATCTATCTTCAAATCATCCATCTTAGCTTCCATGCCATTTATCTTAGATTCCACGCCATTTATCTTAGATTCCACGCCACTTATCTTAGCTTCTGTTAGCTTTTGTGAGCGTGACATTTGTTGCACTTGTTCTTGTAATTTTGATATATCATGTAGCATTTCTTCCTCTTCTTCATGAGTCATGCTCGAGCTTTCAGGTTCCTTACTAGGTGTTTGCATTTTCTTTACTCGGGGCATCAGTTACCGATAATAATGCTTTACTATGCCCTTTGAATTCCGTTAAACCAAGCTTACACAAAAATTAAAAAAAAAACTACACACCTTTTTTCACTTTATAGAAGCCTGATATTGAATTTGATGTATCTCCGTAATTTCGGATCATCCAGTTCTGAAATTGCGACCTGTAGTAGCCTTCTGTGTCCTCTTTCCAATTCCACAAGTCTGACCCAAATTGGATTCTCCAAGGAAGAGTTATGTGAAATCTCCCACAGTGACTTGCTTTTAGACTAGTTCAGTAGAGCGAACTTGTACGACGTGCCACGAGTCACTGTTTCAACCTTTGAATCTGAAACACACATACAAGAAACTATAGTCCGTCCTCTTTCTGTACCTTCTTACGAAATTTCAATCTGATCCCCAGAGAGAAAGTTATGACGATTTTCCCAAGGTCACCTGTTTTGAATGTAATTCAGGAGTCCGCAAAAAGACCAACTTCCTCAGATCATATCTCCGCAAATATCGCGCGAAAAGCTCTGAAATTTGGACCCAAGGTTCAGGGCGATTTCTTCTCAAATGGGTTTTTTTTGCGACTTCTGAAACGTCACAGAAAAAAAGTTATAGCGAAAATTCCACGATGACCTGTTGGAGCAGCGAAACCCTAGAATCCAAAGCTCTGATACCAAATGTTATGAAACCAGCTCAAGAAAAGATAGAAAAGATAGATCAACGCCTTAGAATTCAGCCTCTTCGAGGGGGAAACCTCCTTTACATTACATAAATGAAAAATTCTTTGATGATACAAATGACAAAACCTCCTTTCTATATATAGGAGTCTAAGGGGTCACAATATAATCCAGCCGACCTAACAATAATAATATAAAGCCACAAAAATAACAATAGAGGGATTCTATGGGCACAGAAATAACAACATGGGGGTAATAGGGGCACAACAATATAAATAAGTGGTATAACTACAATAGTAATGGGGTAATCACTAGTATTATAGGGACCCAAAAAAGACTCAGTTGCGACATAGAAAAAACGTAAAAGGAAGGAGTTGGACAAGAATTCCTTTGGCTATGTTTGGAAACCCTAATTCCAAACGAATGAGTGCTTTGCATACAGGAAGTCTTCTTAAAATTAATCCTATTTGACATTATGTGGATATGTGTTATAGTCATGAACATGCAATTGAAAGGTATATTAGCCAGTCTCTAGTTGCGGGTGGATCTATTAAAGGATTGGAGTCCCTTGAGAGATGGTGTGGATGTGTTCAGTTGTAAGCAACGTGCTTGGCACAACAAGATTAGGTAACTGGTGTAGTGTTATGTTTATTTATGCATTAACAGTTATGTGTTAATGAAAGCATGATGCATGGAGTTGCATGGGATAGAGGTTGTCGTGAAATCTTGAAGAAGGCTCGAGTTGAGCTTTCCCTAGGAACCATGGGGATTGAGTCAGGGTGTTTGGTGTTAGTCTTGTGCTTTTGGTCTTTTATGAATTTTTGAGCTTTATTTGCGGCTTTTTTTATGTCTAGTGTATGGCCATACCACTTTGTTTGTGGAGTCATGTTGTTATTGTTTTTATGGTCTTCTTATTGTATGTTTCTTGTATTGCCTTTTATGTTTTGAGTCTAGGGAATTGGTTGGGAAAGAGGAAAGTTAACGTAGCTTGAGGAGAGTTATGTGGTACTGGATAGGTGATGTAAGACTCGGATGAATCTCTGTGCATGAGTAAGCACAGCGGAAGGTAATACTATGACAACCGGTTGGATTGGTTGGGTCCATTGTGGTAAATAGACGGTGACCGTACAAACATGAGAAAGGTAACTGAAAAGGTAAAGTAAATGGATCAGAGGTGTCATATGCTTTGGCTATGACGGGAACTGTTGCTCTCAATGTTGTGCATGTGTTGCATGAATAAAGGAAGTTATCTTAACCTTGACCTTGGTATTTAGTAATTATGCTATGATCATTATTATGTTGATGTTTATGCATGTATGTGTGTATGTATGTCATTGTCTGACAGGATGATGATTGTTCTATGCTAATGTTTATGTATATGTATGTATGTGTCTATGTATCTATGTTACTATCTGACAGGGTTGTCAGAGATCATTCTTGTGGAGGAATGATTTATTATGCAAGTGAATGGCATGATGAGGTTCCTGGTCTTACAAGGAATCAATTGGGAAGAGTAGTCACGAAAAATATACGAGGTCAGTATCATGTGGATATGATTTGGTATTGTATACTTGTATTATGCCTATGTTTATGTTATGACAAATAATGTTGAAGGATACATCAGCAAAGTGAAAGCAGTGTGGTTTGTGGCATGCTAGGATAAGCATGGATAAGACACTAGAAACAAGGTTTCTTGGTAGAGGTAGTGTGGTTTCGGATGTGTGGCATTACTGTTGTACATATAATGTATATGTTGTACATGTTGCATCTATGATGTGTGCACTTGTGGTGTTGTGTATACATAGCATGTGTACATGTTATTTATGCAATGTTGTGTACAGGATGGTACAAATAGGGTTGTGCGAATACTGCATATGGGGTGTTGTATACATATTGTATTGTGTTCATGACATATATGCGGTGTGTGTGCATATGGTGCTTTGTGCATGTTGGATATGCAGTGTTGTGTACAAATAATGCTATGTACATGTTGGGAATGCAATGCTATGTACAAGTGGTGTTGTGTGCATGTTGTACATGTGGTGCTATGTACATATGGTGCGGTGTGCATGATTGTACAAGTGGTGTCGTGTGCGTGTGGTGTTGTGTACATATTGTACAAGTGGCATTGTGTGCATGTGGTGCTATATACATGTCATGCATGTGGTGTTGTGTGCATGTCGTGCGTGTGGTACTGTGTACATGTGGTATTGTGTACGCATTGTATAATGGTGTAGTGTACATGTGACATTGTGTACACGTTGTGCAGGTAGTGTCATGTACATGTGATGTTGTGCACACGTTGTGCAAGTGGTGTAGTGTACCGGTGGTACAGTGTACATGTTGTACATATGGTACTGGTGTACGCATGGTATTGTGTGCATGTCATCCATGATGTGTTAAGGGCATGTGGTATTATGTATGTGCATCATGTAGTCATGGTATTGCGGCATGTGTACTCATTGTGTGGTACTTTGTGTAGGTACATGTATTGGGTGGTATTTCACATCGGGTATAGATGGATGCATTGTATTGTATACGTTGGGTGTAGGTGTATGTGTTGTATGTCAGGTGTAGATACATGTATTGCATGGTGTGGTATGTTGTGTGGTTGTATGTGTGTGATGCACACTCTGTCTCTATGCACATGGTTGAGGAGAAGGCACTGGGTGTTTTTTGGATATAGCAACTGATCCGGAGTGCGTACGGAATAAAGACAAAAGTAGAAGCTAAGGATTGATGAAAGGATAAATATCAACATTTTATTTCAGTTTTATTATGCATGTGATTTATGACTATGGTATATGATGATTATATGGGATCTATGATTTTGGTTTATGATGGTTACATGTGATTTATGATTTTGATCTATGATGGTTGTTTTTGAGCTAACCTGATGTGATATCTTTATATATGTTGATTTGGTCAAGATGCTAGTTTGATTTCTTGTGACAGGAAGCGAACAGAATTCCAAGTGTACCTTATTGACAAACTACAAATGAGGTATGATTTGACGTTATTTCAATTTATTTTGAATCTAATGGAAGTTATGTTCTTGGTACAGTAAGCATGAACATGCCCATTTGGGTGGCCGAAATCGACTGCAATAATTAGCAGCAAAAGAAATTGGAACATGCAGCAGTGTGTTGGTAAAGCACTTCATGAACAGGGCTATTGTGGGACAATGGTACCCAATAGTGTCCATTGATGATCTGAATATCACTCATATGTGACCTCAGTTAAATAATTATTATATGAAGGAATTACATACTCATGTGTTGGTGTGTGTCTATGTTATTTTAGGTAATGGATCGATCAGATTGCAAAATACACAGACACTGGAAAATGGAAAAGAGTAAGGAAAAACACAGTAAGCAAATGCAAGAACACAACAATTAATAAGAAGTTCACCCTACTCTCCAGGGCTACATCTCCGATCCAGCTTTCAGTGGTGGCCTTCTTTTATTGTGTCTTTAAAGCATAGAATTACAATGAGGAGCTCAATTTGAGTCTCCTGAAACGGAGAATGTTTGGTAGGGTGTGTTATGAAACCAGCTCACAAAAAGATAGAAAAGATAGATCAACGCCTTAGAATTTAGCTTCTTCGAGGAGGCAACCTCCTTTACATTACACAAATGAATGATTCTTTGATTATTCAAATGACAAAACCTCCTTTCTATATATAGGAGTCTAAGGAGTCACAATATAACCCAGCCGACCTAACAATAATAAAATAAAGGCACAAAAATAACAATAGAGGGATTCTATGGGGCACAGTAATAACAATATGGGGACAATAGGGGCACAACAATATTAATAAGGGATATAACTACAATAGTAATGGGGTAATCACTAGTATTATAGGGACCTAACATGCCCCTCTCCTTCAAAAAAGTGTTGTCCTCAACGCTTGAGTAGTTCTGGATGCTTCTGTATAAAATTCTCGTCCTCCCATGTGGAATCTTCAGCGGATAAGTTCTTCCACTTGATGAGATACTCCGAAATTGATCGATTTCGTAGCTGTCGAGTTCTTGTTTCTGTGACTGCTTTCGGTTCCAATATAATTTTTCCTTCCTCATCAAGTTCTGGCAATATTGTTTGAATTGGGAGCTTGTAGCCTATAACCTTCTTTAAACATGAAACATGGAAAACTGGGTGCACTCGAGAAGTTGCAAGAAGCTCCGATTTGTATGCCATAGTACCAATCTTTTGCAACACCTTGTACGGACCATAATACTTTGGTGATAATTTATTATCCTTCTTAGCTTGCTTGAGGGACATTTGTTTATATGGTTGTAGCCGTAGGAATACCCAATCACCTACATCAAAACTTCTTTCGCTGCGATGTTGATCTGCTTGTTGTTTCATTCTATTATGCACCAACACGAGGTTATCCTTTAAGAGTTGGAGGACTTGTTGTTGATGTTCGATGTGATGTTCCACTGCTTGAACCTTAGAATTTTCTCTTAAATATGATGTGATGGATGGTGGCTGATATCCATAAAGTGCCATAAATGGGGTCATTTTTGTTGCTGTATGGAAGGAAGTGTTATACCACCATTCAGCCAGAGGCAACCATTTGACCCATTGTGTCTGTTTATCAGATACAAAGCAACGAAGATATCCTTCCAAACATTTGTTTACTATCTCAGTTTGCCCATCAGATTGAGGATGATAAGATGAGCTATGAGCTAACTGAGTACCAAGACAAGAAAATAATTCTGTCCAAAAATTTCCAGTGAAAATGGGATCTCTGTCACTTACAATAATCTTTGGGTTTCCATGTAGCTTTTGAATTGTTTCCATAAATGCAGTAGAAACTGTACTGGCTTTAAATGGATGTGATAATGCACAAAAGTGTGCATACTTGGTAAGTCTGTCAACTACCACCATGATGACACTCTTTCCCTCAGACTTGGGTAAACCTGTGATAAAATCCATTGAAACCTCCTCCCAACGTTGGCTTGGAATGGATAAAGGTTGTAATAGACCCGAGGTCTTAATTGTTTCAACTTTATTTTGTTGGAAAACCAAACATTCTGCCACAAACTTTTGAATATCCGATTTAAGGCCATCCCAAAAAAATTCCTTCTTAACCCTGTGGTAAGTTTTTAAAATCCTGAGTGCCCTCCTAAGGGAGAAGTGTGCAATTCCATAAGAATCTTTTGTTTGAGTTGGGAATTCTTACAGAGGTATAAGCGATCTTTGTACCATAACGAATCATTTTGCCAGCTAAATGTATCAGATGTACTGGAATCTTGTTGTAACTTTTGAATAAGTGCCCACACTTCTTCATCATTCTTCCATTCCTCCCTTGCTTCGTTTATCCAATCTGGTTGGATAATAGAAATGGCGCACAACAATGCTTCCACATCCTCATCCTTTCTTGAGAGTGCATCTGCCACCACATTTTGCTTCCCTTTTTTGTAGATGATTTCAAAGTCATAACCCAACATCTTTGTGACCCACTTTTGTTGCTCTTCAGAGGATAATCTTTGTTCTAAAAAGTATTTAAGGCTATCATGATCCGTTTTTACCTTGAAGTGTCTTCCCATTAGGTAGGGTCGCCATTTCTTAAGTGCATGTAGTATTGCCAACATTTCCTTCTCATAAATAGCTTTGTGTAAAAACTTTCCCTTGATTGGACGACTTTCAAAAGCAATGGGTCTTTCATCTTGCATTAAAACAGCACCAATTCCATTTCCTGAAGCATCACATTCCACAATAAAGGTTTTTGTGAAGTCCGGTGTAGCTAAGACCGGTGCTTGGCACATTGCCTCTTTAAGATGTTCGAAGGCCTTTGTTGCTTCTAGAGTCCATGAAAATGCATCTTTCTTCAATAATGTTGTTAGAGGTGCTGCTATTCTCCCATAATTCTTAACAAACTTGCGATAATACCCTGTCAACCCGAGAAATCCTCGCAGATGCTTTATGGATGTGGGGATTTTCCATTCCTTAATGGCTTTAATTTTGCTAGGGTCTACCTTAACTCCTTCATGAGATACAATATGACCCAGATATTCCACCTCTTGTACTCCAAAGAAACATTTGGATCTTTTTCATATAATTGTTTCTCCTCCAATAGTTGTAGCACCCTGTCAACATGTTCAACATGATCCTTCCAAGACTTGCTGTAGATTAGTATATCATCAAAAAATACTAACACAAATTTTCTAAGGAAGGGTTTGAAAATGGAATTCATCAAACCTTGAAATGTAGAAGGTGCATTGGTAAGGCCAAAAGGCATGACCAAAAATTCATAATGACCCTCATGAGTTCTAAATGTTGTTTTCGGAATGTCTTCAGTCTTCATTCTGATTTGATGATATCCTGAACGAAGATCCAACTTGGTGAAGTAAATTGATCCATGCAATTCATCTAGTAATTCATCAATGACAGGAATGGGAAACTTATCTTTAATAGTGAGCTTGTTGAGCTCCCTATAATCCGGACACATGCGCCATGATCCATCCTTCTTGTGCACCAATACTACTGGAGTAGAGAAAGAACTTTGACTAGGTTGAATTATACCAGCCTCTAGCATTTCTGCAACCATACGTTCAATTTCACTCTTTTGGGCATAGGGATATCTGTACGGCCTGATGTTTGGAGGAACACTTCCTGGAATCAGATGAATAGCATGATCATGATCACGAATAGGTGGGAGACCTTTGGGAGTCTCAAATACCTTGGAATGATTGTCCAAGACTTTTTGGAGATCTGGAGAAATAGATGATTTCGATGTGGAAACATCTAGCGAACATAATTGTGCAATTACACCTCTTTGTTCCTTTTTTAGAAGCTTTGTCATACCGTTAGAGCTGATTATCTTTCCCGGTTTCCCTGCAATACCCCTTAATTCAACTTCCTTTCCTTCCACAGAAAATTTCATGAAAAGTTCTTGAAAATTAAAAGCTATTGTACCCAAGGATTGTAGCCATTGGACTCCTAGTACAACATCAGCACCTCCCATTGGAATGGAAAGCATTGGGCTAGTCAATACATATTCTCCCATGGATAGCTTGATATTATGGCACTTTCCAGAGCAATTTATTGTTCCTCCATTTGCAACCATCACTTGACACTCTGGTGCTGGATATAGGAAGCAATTCAATTCTTTTGCTACCTTACAATGAATAAAATTGTGGGTACTTCCTGAATCAATCAACACTATTACCTTTTTCTTCTTGATTTGTCCTTCTATCTTGATGGTTTGAGGAGTGGTAATTCCTGCCAATGCATTACAAGATATGGTCGGATTCATTTCTTCTTTATCTAGGCTTTGTTCCTGGAGTATATCCTCTTCTTTTGACCTTTCTTGCTCCTTTTCTTCTTCCTCTTCACAATCTATGTAGAATAATTTCTTCTCAGCACACTTATGACCTTTAGTGTATTTGCTATCACAACTGTAACAAAGCCCTTTTGCTCTTTTTTCTTCCAATTGTTGTGGTGTCAACCTTATAGGTTGTGGAAGACTAGGGGCAACAACACTTCCATCTTTATAGTTGTGAGTGGTATGCTTTCTGGTTGCCATAATTTTGCTTTCCATTTTTCTTGCTAACCTGAATGCCTTCTCTAATGAATCAGGTTCCCAAAGGCGAACATCATGTTGGATATTATCCTTTAAAGTCCCTATGAACACATCAATCCTATGCTCCTCTGGAATATTTTTTACCCTTATGTTCAATTTTTGGAACTCCTCAATGTGCTCCATTATTGAACCCTTTTGTTTGAGACTTATCAATTGGCTAAAAAAAGTGTTGCTTTTTGTATCCTCATAATGTGCTGTCAATTCTTCCGTAAAAATTGCCCAAGTGATAATTTGTTTACGAGAGCAAAGCCATTGATACCATACAAACTGATTTGGTTCCAAATATAAAGTTGCAATACGTACCTTTTGTGTGTTTTGCACATTATTGAGATCGAAAAATTGCTCCATCTGTAATATCCATGTTGCGGGATCCTTGCCATCAAACTTCCTCATATCGATTTTTGGAATATGGTGGGTCTTCGATCCAACATTAGAGTCTATGAAATCATGATTAACATTTCTTTTGTTCCCATCATGAGTTTCCTTTACTACCCTTTCACCATTTGTAAGTATTTCTTGTAGAAAATTTGTCAAATCTGTCTTCAAATCTACCATGTCTGTCTTCAAATCTGCCATGTCTCTCTTCAAATCTGTCTTCAAATCTATCTTCAAATCATCCATATTAGCTTCCACGCCCTTTATCTTAGATTCCACACCATTTATCTTAGCTTCTGTTAGCTTTTGTGAGTGTGACATTTGTTGCACTTGGTCTTGTAATTTTGATATATCATGTAGCATTTCTTCCTCTTCTTCATGAGTCATGCTAGAGCTTTTAGGTTGCTTACTAGGTGTTTGCATTTTCTTTCCTCGGGGCATCAGTTACCAATAATAATGCTCTACTATGTCCTTTGAATTCCTTCAAAATAATTTTTCAAACCATGCTTAAACAAAAATTTAAAAAAATCTACACACCTTTTTTCACTTTGTAGGAGCTCGATATTGCCTCTGATGTATCTCTGTAATTTTGGATCATCCAGTTCTGAAATTGCGACCTGCAGTAGCCCTCTGTGTCCTCTTTCCAATGCCATCAGCCTGATCCAAATTGGATTCTCCAAGGAAGAGTTATGCCAAATCTCCCACAGTGACCTGATTATAGACTAGTTCAGTAGAGCGAACTTGTACGATATGCCACGTGTCCCTGTTTCAACCTTTGGCTCTAAAAAATATATACAAGAAACTACAGTCTGTCCTCTTTCTGTACCTTCTTACGAAACTTCAATCTGATGCTCAGAGAGAAAGTTATGATGATTTTCCCCAGGTCACCTGTTTGGAATGTAATTCAGGAGTCTGCAAAAAGACCAACTTCCTCAGATCATATCTCCGCAAATATAGCGCGAAAAGCTCTGAAATTCGGACCCAAGGTTCAGTGCGATTTCATCTCAAATGGGTTTTTTTCGCTTCTGAAACGTCGCAGAAAAAAAGTTATAGTGAAAATGCCACGATGACCTATTTGGAGCAACGAAACCCTAGAATCCAAAGCTCTAATACCAAATGTTATGAAACCAGCTCACAAAAAGATAGAAAAGATAGATCAACGCCTTAGAATTCAGCCTCTTCAGAGTCTAAGGAGTCACAATATAACCCAGCCGACCTAACAATAATAATATAAAGGCACAAAAATAAAAATAGAGGGATTCTATGGGGCACAGTAATAACAATATGGGGACAATAGGGGCACAACAATATTAATAAGGGATATAACTACAATAGTAATGGGGTAATCACTAGTATTATAGGGACCTAACAGGGTGGTTCTTGGATTCCCCAAGCCACTAGAGCGCACAGACTCTTTTCCTTTCCAAATCTTGACCTCTCTGGTCTTTAATGGGAGGAGCCCAATGTGGTGCTCAATTCCCGACAAATCCTCTCAGGGATTGCTTGTCTGCTCGATGTCCTTCTATCTTGAGAGTTTGAGGAGTGGTAATTCTTGCCAATGCTTTACAAGATATGGTCTGATTCATTTCTTCTTTCTCTGGGGTGGGGTCATGGCATATATCCTCTTCTTTTGATGTTTCTTGATCCTTTTCTTCCTCCTCTTCATATTCTATGTAAAATAATTTCTTCTCGGCACACTTATGACCTTTAGTGCATTTGCTATCACAATTGTAACAAAGCCCTTTTTCTCTTTTTTCTTCCAATTGTTGTGGTGTAACCCTTGTAGGTTGTGGAAGGCTGGGAGAAACAACACTTCCATCTTTATAGTTGCGAGGGGTATGCTTCCTGGTTTCCATAATTTTGCTTTCCACTATGTCACAAAGCCCTTTTACTCTTTCCAATTGTTGTGGTGTTGCTCTAAAGAAGGTGTTGCTCTTTGTATCCTCATAATGTGTTATCATTTCCTCCGTGAAAATTGACCATGTAACAAGTTGTTTACGAGAACAAAGCCCTTCATACCATAAAAATTGATCCCGTTCTAAATATGAGGATGCAATACATACCTTTTGTAATAGTGGTACACCATGTAGATCAAAATATTGCTCCATCTGAAGTATCCAATTTACTAGATCCTTGCCATCAAACTTCCTCATCTTGCTTTTTCATGATTTTAGGAGCTTGATCTTGAAACGACTGTAACTCTGTACCTTCGGATCTTTAAGTTTTGAAATTGTGATCTGTAGTAGCCCTCTGTGTCCTCTTTCCAATGCCACCAGTTTGATCCAAATTGGACTCTCCAAGAAAGAGTTATGCACAATCTCCCAAGATGACCTGATTATAGACCTTTCCAGAAGAGCGAATTTGTATGAAGTTCCACGTGTCACTTTTTCAACCTTTGGCACTAAAAAATATACACAAGAAACTACAGTCTATCCTATTTTTGTACCTTCTTACAAAATTTCAATCCGATGGTCAGAGAGAAAGTTATGATGATTTTTCCCAGGTCACTTGTTTGGAATGTAATTTAGGAGTCTGCAAAAAGACCAACTTCCTCAGATCATATCTCCGCCAATATAGCGCGAAAATATCTGAAATTCGGACCTGAGGTTCAGCGCAATTTCTTCTCAAATGGGTTTTTCTTTTAGCTTTTGAAACATCGCAGAAAAAAAGTTATAGCGAAAATGCCATGATGACCTATTTGGAGCAGCGAAACCCTAGAATCCAAAGCTCTGATACCAAATGTTATGAAACCAGCTCACAAAAGATAGAAAAGATAGATCAACGCCTTAGAATTCAGCCTCTTCGAGGGGGCAACCTCCTTTACATTACATAAATGAACAATTCTTCGATGATACAAATGAAAAGACCTCCTTTCTATATATAGGAGTCTAAGGGGTCATAACATAATCAGAGCCGACATAACAATAATAATGTAAGGGCACAATCATCACAATAGTGGGCTTCTATGGGGCACAATAGTAACAATATGGGCACTACATGGGTACATCAATATAATAAGTGGGTTGTACTAATAACAATAAGGGGTTACACTAGTAGTATAGGGGCCTAACACTGCCTTACGTTGCAGGTCAGCTCGTCTCTCTGTTTTTCTGCTTCTTGCTTCACTGTCTTCCTTTCTTTTTTTCTCTTCTTCCCCCTTCTGCTCTCTGGTTGTTCATGGCTTAAAGCCAATTTGTCTCATGACTGCTCGCTTCCTCTTCCACCCCTTCAGTTCGCCTGTTGCTGTTCGCTTGGAGCTCCCTGCCTCTGCGTCTTCACCAACGTTTCACAGGGAGTGGCCACTTGTCCTCTCACGAACCATGCCAGCTCGTCCTCAACGGTTCGGTAGTTTCGGTTACATTGTGGAATGACTCATCCGCTAACTCAGCGATCAAATCGGACGTCAAATTCTTATGTGTCACGGATTAATCCCCTGTCAAATCCGGTTTCTTCATCGGGCACAATCTCCACCGTCAGATCTGGAGCCCCTAGATCCTACAACATTCTCTCATTTCGTGCGGTTGACTTACTCGACCATTAGCGCGCAATGAGCGGCAGTTTTCTCTCTCATCCGCCGGACACGCATCAGGCGCTGAATGGAATCGCTCATTTTTCTCCAAACCCACTTAGCGCCCAAGGATGCCTCCGATATATACCGCCGATTTTGCAGTGCGAGTCCCGCCTTTCGCCTTAGCGATTTCCCCACGGTTTCCCGGCTTCCCATGTGACCGAGTGCTCGGGGCCTTTCCTTTTCGAGGGGTTTTGCCTAGCGATGCCGCTAATTGCACATCAAAAATGGCCTCCATTTCCCGATTCGGGCTTCCCAAGTGCCAATTTTGCCTCTTGCGCGGTCTCCATGGGCCTCGGTCAGCGCGCTTTGACCGAGGTCCTCGTCGTTCCTTGCTAGCTGCAAACTGCCACTGTCTAGAGGTCTTCCTGATCGCTCTGTGTACACAAATTCGAAGTCTGTCCTGTTTTGATGTAGTCATGGCATTTTGATAATCTTCATGGATCCAATTCGAATCAATTGATTTCCATGAGCATGCTATGACTGGTATGATGTGTTGAGGTAGGTATATGCCTTGGTTTTTGTATCTTCCGATGCGAGGAAGCCTTGCCAAGGGATGGACTTCCCGGGATGGGGGTGCTAGTGGAACTTGGAAGGTGAGTGACTGCACGGAAGGGGTGACCAAATTCCCGAGGGACTGTGTAGCAGAGAAGGGAAGGTCACAGATGGATTTGTTTTGGTCATTAGAATTTCCATATGGAATCAGATGCACATTGGGAGTGCGCCCTAGAACAATGAGCCGATAATTGTTCATTGAGAGGACAAGTGGCGCGGGATTATAGCGCTGGACATTGGATGCAGATTTGACTTTGCAGTGGATTCTGGAACCTAGTATTACTGTAAGGGTGGAGGTGTGAGCCTCTAGATTTCCTTGTTGAAAATTCATATTATTTTAGTTGTTGGTTGAGAAAATGTACATATGTGTATGTATATGTGGTTATTGTAAATACCATAATGATCTATGTTATAAAGCTCCAGTATGCGGTATGTTGTCATGTTGTCATGATGTTTTGATTTTGAGTAGATCTTTCCTTATAAATACTGTAACGAGTTGTGTTATAAAGCTCCATGGGCAGTATGTTTTGTTATCAGCAGTCATGTTGGTTATAGGTGTCATTAAACACCAGGATGGTGTTCCCCCAAGGGGGAGGGTTCTGTAACGACCTTTGTGAAAATTCCATGTAAAAATATATAAATACCACAAATGATGGGACACGTATTCCAAGCTGAATGTTGGGCAGGACATCCTAGTGTGTGTTCATTTGGTTGTTTATGGCTAAGGAAATTGGTAAAGGCAATGGCTAAGGCATTAAAGAGGCAAAAAGGTATTTTGGCACAGTTATTTATGAAAATAATGGAAATTAGGAAAAAATGAAGGTGAAAGGTCACAGGTTGCATGTGAGGAGGAAATTGAAGGAAAATAATGGAAAATGAAGAAAATAGAGGTCTCATTAATAAAAAGGCTTATGGGGATCAGTTGGCAAGACTTGGTCAGTTTAGCTTTGGAGCTCTCTCATTATTCTCTCTCCCTCTCATACTCTTGGACACTTAGAGTTTTCTTGGAGCACTTTGGCATTGGAGCAAGAAAGGAAAAGAAGGCAAGAGGAAGCAAAGATCAAGCAGGGAAAGGCAGGATCAAGCAGTTGCAATGTGCTTCATTGCAGGTATCAACTTGCATGTGTATTTTCCTTGCTAGATTTGGCATGCATGTGTTTCTTTTCTACCATGGCATGGGTTTTTCCAGGTGTGACAGTATTTTCAGCCTAGCCTTGCCATTTCCTGATAGCTTTGATGAGATGGGTTCTCTCATGCATTTTGTGGGGGATGGTCAGATTGGATTTGAAGTTGAGTGGGGTGGATATCCGAATTGACAAACACATAGTGGTAGTGATCCATGAACCAGACTCAGGATGCATGAAGCCACTGGCCTAGTAACCCCTAAACCAGACTCTGGGTTGCGTAAAGCCATATTGTGTGCCTCGATGGGCCTAGGAATCCTTGTCGTTGAATGGAGGGATATACGGTAAATCCAAGAGGTGGATTTTATATCCATTGGGCCTAGTGATTTGGGGATGGAATGCACAATAAAGCCTGGAGAGTATGTCTCGGTGTAGGGCCTAGTCCTCCCTGGATCAGACTGCGGATGCACGGTAAAGCCTGAGAGACTAGGAGGCACTCAAATTCCTCACAGTGTAGGTGAAGAACTCTAGTGGCATCCACATTGATTGGTGTTTTTTATGTGTTCTATGAGTCCCACATTCATGCTTGGTATATGGCACAGGGGTGATTCGCTGAAAAGAAACTTGGCTCAGCCAATCTATGGTCGGGTGGAACGTGGTAGTCCCATCACCGATTGGTTCATTGCATTTATTAATGAGAAATTCATTCCCTTGATTTCATGTGCAAATGCATTGATATATATGTGGATTTTGATGGATGATATGTCCATTGTATTTCTATTCCTATTATGCTGGTTATATGTACATTTTATGGTAGTAGGTATGTTTGGCTCTCAGCATGTTTTTACTTGTGTTTGAATGGATATTGTATTTGTGACCTAATAAGTGACAAGGCAGCAAAAGACATGAGGGAAAAATGGTTCATAGCGATTCTCAGATAAGTATGAGATCCCTACTCTTAATTCTATTATTTACACCTGTAGGTTACACGTTGATGATATGTTTAACAAAATGCCTGTCATGGCTAGTAGGGGTCTAGTTATGATCTTATTCATCTTATTGCTTTTGCATCCATGTTTCCTTGTATCCTTACTAATTCTAAATGATCATTCCATTCTAGGCAATGTCCCGGGCTCTCGGCCAAAAAAGGTGGCTCAAATCCCAGAATGCTAGCTTTAGTTCTGAGAATAACTCGCCTGGGCAATGTCTAGGGAACATTATAAAGCACCTTGTCAGTGTCAGGGGAGCGTTATAAAGCACCTTGCCAATTTCTGGGGAGCGTTAGTCCTGAAACTAACTCGCCTGGGCAGTGTCTAGGGAGCGTTACCCTGCCCTAAGTTTCTTAAACAAAAGTAGGACCCAGAGACAGGTAGTCTGAGTGGCTGACTTGCCTCCTGAAGGTTATTTGGGTAATGTTGGATGATTGTATGTGATGTTCTGTCGATTCCATTTCATTAAAGTCACCAAGGAGGTTGAATCTTATCATAGTGGCCTCTCGTCACATGTTTACCCCGGCTCGATGGTTGCTTGGGTAGATGTGGGTGGTGGGTGTTACATTTTCCATCACTTATTAAAGTAACGATGATGTTTGGCCTTTTATTGATAGTTGGAGATTGATTTCTATTATGATGTAAACTTGACCAAAGAGTGTGTCTTATAAACTCTTGGCAAGTATGAGAATGCTCGGGTTATTATTGGTCATGTAATTGAGCATGTAATTTGCAAATATGCAATAAAATTTTGCAGAGGATGCACGTGTCAGTTCATCACTTATGGGTCTGAAGGACAAAGGTGAAGGAGAAGGAAGGGTGACCTATCCAGACACCTTTGGTGCAGACAATGTAACACAATAGTTGCATATTATGTTCATGCTTTTGGAGGACCAAAATCTTCTCAGTGGGGAGGAATGATCCAGGTGCCTCCAAACACGCCCAGAATTCAGCAGTGGCTTGAAAATAGCTCAAAAATCAAGTTCCTCATATTGAAGTGAAATCAAGACCAGATCGTAGTGCTCGTCTCCCTGATTCCAACAATGTGAACGACACTCAAATACGAGTTCGTATGCTCCATATATTCGCAGTAAAATTTATGGTCAAACTTGGCCAAGTGGCAGGTTTAAGGAGGCAACAAATTGACAAAAACACAGCGCACAGAATAAGGCCATCGGAACGGGCGAATTTGTCAAATAGTTAAAATTCCCAATGACCCTTATTTTCGTCGAAGTTAAAAAAAATCCAATTAAAAATAAAAATAATAATAATAATAACAATAATAAAATAAATAAATAAATAAATAGGGGCGGGTCGGGCCCGCCAGACCCGCCCACCCCAACTGTCATATTATATTTGAAAAAACAAATGTGATGTGGGCGGGCCTCCGTATTGATGGACCCGCCAACCGATCGTCACTAGTCAACACTATTAACGGCTATAAAGCCCGACCTTTATACAATAGAAACTGTAATGTATGATGGGGTTGGCGAGGGTTGAACCTGCCCAACCTAAGTGAGTGAACCCCCAACAGGCGGCCCCGCAATAATTGCCAACCAACGGTTAAACAAAATACACTGCATTCCAAAAAAATTGTTATGTAAAGGCACATTTAACCGTCGCAGTGTTTGTTAACAGTTAACACGTCGAAAACCGTTGGGTGTTATAACTGTTAAACGTTACCATGTGACCGATTCCACAACGCGCCAAATAATATGTAACCACCGGTTTAAAATTTGAGTGGGCGGGTTTTGAACCTGGCCCGTCTCCCAAATAATTCGCCAACGTTACCAAATGGCCAATGACCAACTCGTTGGTAAATCCGTCAACCCTTTTATATAAAAACCCACTTCATTTGCTCAACGACCGATGTTGGAGAGCATAACGGAACCATGAGCCAGGGAATATCAAGATGTTGAAAGATTCTCTTAAGGGCTAGAGGTGCTAATAACAGAATTTGTCAAGCTTATAATCATTTTTGCACTTTTTCTCTCCAGGGGTCAAATTGTGCAGTCAGAATATCCATCTGAGCAGCAAAAATGCAGGTGTCCAACTGCAAGGAATCTTTGGAGAATCTTGTGGAATCTAAAAGATTCCCTTAGAGGCATATTTTGATCTAGGTAGAATAATGCCGACTTTATAGTCATTCTTCACAAAATTTCACATGGATCACAGTGGTGTGCTTAGAATCTTCATTCAAGCAGTGCATTTTTCGGCCATCTTCAGGAAGGAATCTTTGGGGGAATCTTCAAGATGCCTGAGGGTCCAGAATTTGATGGGGTCAGAAAGGGGCAAAGTTTATAGTCGTTTGACATGATTTTATGCCACGAGTTCAATAGTGCAGTCCATTTCAGCAGTTGAGCTTTGCATTTTTCTGCCATCTTCGAAAGTTGAGGTATATGATGCAGTTATCTTATGATTTTCTTATTATTTGCTCAAATAATGTTTTTGTTGTTGAGATCCCTTATTACCATTATGTTGAGGGATACTTGTATGCCACATCTCGTGAGATTTTCTTAGATTGTCATGCTGAATGGATGCCTAGTTGAGTGAGAGTTCCTATAGGGAGAACGTCTCATGGAGAGATATGCCACTCTTGTTGATGAAATTTGCCTATATGAGTGAGAGTTCTTGAGAACGTCCCATGGAGAGACATGCCAATCTGGTTGAGGGTATTCATCATTGTAATGACAAAGAATTTACTATGTACTCATCATCATCTTGTAGCATTAATGAAGCGGCCTCCCCACTCTTGACAACAGGGCCCGGAGACATAACCGACGATGGGTGAACTCCGTTATAAATGCGTTTGTGTCTTGTGATTTGATGATTGTTATTATGTTTCATCTTCTTTACAGTATGAACATGTGGTTATACTACTCTTTCATACACAATTCTGCTAACATCACTGAAGTAAAAGATCTTAGTTAATTCTGGTAGCTGAAGAGATCTGGATTAGAATACCCCCATGGAATTCTAAGAGAAAATATCAATAAGTTTCTCCTCAATCTCCATAAGCTCAACATGACATTTAGTCGTTTATTTTTTGTCCCATTCTGCCACAAGACACTTCATATGCTTCATACTTTCTACAAATTGAGCCATTGTACTCTTTGAATACTCGGGATTATAAAAACATTAGTTATGAACCACTAACTACCAAGATACTTCTCTTTTGACTATGCATGATTAAACTTGAAGGGACTTGAAGGATTTTTGCTCTCATTCTCAGGTTACAAAAAAATAAATCTATGGTTAGAGCAAGCATCGACCCCTCTCCATAATCTATATGATAAGAATTAATCACAAGTGAGACACAACAAAAAACTAGTAGAAAAGGCTTAAGTCAGTTTCAAAACTTTGTATTGTTCTAATGATATGAATTTATAGTACATGATTTTGACCATTCGATATCATTGACAACTCATCAATAAATCATGACAACAACCCATCAAAGATAATGATTGACAACTCGCATCAATGTGGTCTTGGACTTTGTGATTATTTAGGGACTCACAATCTAGCATTGTATCACTCTTAGACCTCCAATAAACCTTATGTTATTAAAAACTTATCCAACTATTTTGAAACTCCTACACTACCACTCTTGTCATTCCTTAATGTTAGCTCCATCAGAACTTACTCCACAGAAGCTAATTTCAAATTTTCAAACAAATATAAAAATTATTGTGCTCATGGATCTTGTTGTGTTGATTACCCCTATACCTCTCTCCTAGCGAGAGTTATATTCAACTCACCACTGATAATAATATTCGTCTCTTGTAAAACCCTCTACCATTTTAAAAAATCCTAGAACTGTTTATGCTCCACGTACGAGTTAAAACAAATAACATCTAGAGAACTACATTCAATTCTTTGGCTTCCCCTTCCAAAATAATACTTGCATTAAACCCACTTAAATTTAGAGTTGAGAAAGAAGAATTCCAAGTGGAAACTAGACCCTCGATAGGCCCTTTGCATCATGAGCATAAAAATTTCAACTAAGAAGAAGAGTCTACAAAAATTCAATAGCTTTGGTCTTAGAAACCATGCTTTCTTACAATAGAACACCATCACACTTAATACAAAAGGACATCCTTTGGAGGGTTATTCTTTGCATGACACACTCCACCCCTCACACATTATTTGACATGATTATCATGAGGAAACATTAGCCATGGGATTCTTAGCTCTAAGTGCACTAGTAATAGTTTGATGTCTACCTTGAAACATACTTTTTGTATCTTTTAACTTAGCTTTCAAGAGAAATGACTTGTGCCTTGGAAGTTTTGGAGTATCTACAAATGGAGCAAATCCTCCATCCACGACATTAAGATCTAACCTCTTTCGAACGAAATTGATAGGGAGGACAGGAGGCCCTAGACTCTAAGTATGGAAGAGAGAGATCAAAAGAAGTAGTTGGGTGAGAAAGAGCCCCATTAAATTAAACATAAAACCTAATATACTCAAATCCAAGTCCCTACCCATAATTCCTAAAGAATTTTCCTCCGACATGATATGAGCATGTATAAAAGGAACAATAGTAGGTATTAAGAGAGAATTGATTTCCTTGGGAACATAGGGAGAAATTCAACACTTACCTTTATCCTCCTTGATCAAATACTCTAATGGGGAAGCCTAGAATTGTTGGGTGTGTGTTATATTCTTTCCACAACTAGTGCCACACGTGAAGCCGAGGGGCGGGAAACCCCCCTTTTTGGGGTGTTTGAGAGGGGCGGTAGCCCCCCTCTACGGGGTCGAGGGCAGCACCCTGGGAATTTTTTTTGGACCCTATATTAGGTGGGCAGACCTACCTATGGTTTTGTGCATGGGTTTTGCACATGGTCTTGGGCAAGATGGTTTTCTACCCATGGTATCTTATAGATCTAGTCAAGGGAATTATGATTATGTTAAGATCCAGGGTTAATAGATTGGGGGTTATGGATGCTTCAACATGTATATATATATGTGTGTGTGTGTATTGTAAAATTGAAAGGAATATAATGAAAAAACAATTTGGTAGTCCCAATTTTGGGATCCAGGGGAAAATTTCTGTGTATATATGGTTTATGTTCTCGCCATTGTTTATTTTCTATTTTTTAGAATCCGTATGCAAGTAATTTCTATACAGAGTTAAAACCTACATTTGGTATTAGAGTTGTTTCGGCTTCAAGGGGATGCATTTTCTGCTGAAGGGTTTTGCTCGGGCCTATGGTAGACCCTGTTCAGTGGGAGATCTGCGGGATTGATTCGTGCAGTGAAAGAAGATGGCGAGAAGTGGAATGATAGAGATCGAGAAATTTAATGGTCAGAGTTTTGAGTTGTGGAAACTCAAGATGGAGGATCTATTGGTGGGTAAAGATCAGTGGATCGCAGTAGATCTGGATACTAAACCAACGACAACATTAGATGAAGTCTGGACAAAGTTGGATAAAAAAGCAAAGAGCATAATACAGTTGTGTATCTCAGATTCAATATTGTTGACTGTATCAGGTGAAGCTACGGTGAAGGCTTTGTGGGACAAGTTAGGGACTTTGTACCAATCTAAGTCTCTAGTGAATCAATTGTTCCTACGGAAAAAAAGTTGTTTAACCTAAGGATAAAGGATGGAGACTCGGTGACAGATAATTTGAATGCCTTTAATATTGTGGTAAGTCAATTTTTATCTGTTGATATTAAAAATTTGGATGAAGATAAGTGCATCAGTTTGTTGTGTTCTCTACCAAGTTCGTGGGATAGTATGGTTGTTGCAATAGGTAGCAATATAACTACCTTGAATTTTGATTAAATAGTCTCATCCTTGCTGTTGGAGGAGATGAGACGGAAACATATGGAGGGACAGTATGGAGATGCCTTTTCTGTAGGAGGATGGTCCAAGAACATAAATAAAAATAAGTCCTCGAGTGGGAGATCTAAATCTAGAGGGAGATCTAAATCTCCAAGAAAACCTATAAAGGTGTGCTAGAAATGCGAAAAGGAAGGGCACTTCAAAAAGGATTGTAGATCTAAAGCTCTTGAGAAAGGAAAGGGATCTAATGATGCTCCTTCTGTAGAGGCGAAAACAACCTCAGATGAAGGTGGGGATGTGTACTTGGCTTCTTCTTCAAGTACACATGTAGATCATGAGGCATGGTTGATTGACTCAGGTGCATCCTTTCACTTCACTCCCCACAGGGATTGTTTTTCCGAATATGAGAAATATGATGGTGGTGATGACAGGAAGGCTAGAATCGTTGGTTGTGGAAAATTCAAGTTGAAGTTGCAAGGTGGAAGGATTAGAACACTTTCGGGTGTTCTACATATTCCTACATTGGCGAAAAATATGTTTTTTGTAAGAAAGATGGATGATGCAGGTGTAAAAATAGTGTTCAAGAAAGATACCTGCAAGATGGTTCGAGGAGCACAAGTATTGATGCAGGGAGTTCGGATTGGAACTTTGTACAAGCTTCTAGGTAGCAATGTTATTAATGGATGCAATAGTTCTTTGGTTCCTAAAAGTGGGGTAGAAAACCTTGTGGTCTCTGGAGAAAATACCATTCTATGGCATCAAAGGATTGGACATATTAAAGAGAGGGGCCTTCGAATAATTCATGGTAATGGCATGGTAGAAGGTATGTCTAATTTCTCTCTAGATTTCGATTTCTGTGAACATTGTGTATATGGGAAGCAAGATTGAGTAAGTTTTCCCTCTGGTGGGGATATTAGAGCTTGTGCACAATGATGTGTTTAGACCTATGTCGGTTCCATTAATGGATAATTCTATGTACTATGCATCATTTATAGATGACTTCTTAAGGAATACATGGATATATTTCCTCTGGAAGAAATTTGAAGTCTTTGACGGGTTTAAAGAATTTAAGGCTCTGGTGGAAAAACAAATAGAGAAGAAGATAAAGGTGTTGAGGACAGATCATTGTGAAGAGTTCTGCAAGAAGTAATTGAAGATTTCTGTTAGAAGTGCGGTATAGCACAACAGAAGACTACTCCATACACACCTTAGCAAAATGGAGTTGCAGAAAGAATGAACAGGACGTTGATGGATAAGGCAAGAAGCACGCTCAGTGGTTTCGGGTTAGGACAGGAATTCTGGGCAGAGGCGGTGGAGATTGCATGTTACCTGGTTAATATATCACCTTCATCAGCTTTGGAGGATAAGTCTCCACAAGCGGTATGGACTGGTAAGAAACCCTCTCTTTCGCATATGAGAATATTTGGCTATGATGCATATGTACATGTTCCAAAGGAAAAAATAACCAAGTTGGATAGTAAATCTGAAAGGTACATCTTTATTGGGTATAAGGATGGTTTAAAAGGTTATAAGCTTTGGAACCCAAAAACAAGGAAGGTGTGTACAACCGAGATGTGGTGTTTAGATAAGTGAAAGATGTTATTAAACTTGAAGTCCTACCAAAGGAACCTGAGAAGATATAGTTTGATCTAAAGGAGGAAGAATCATACTCTACAACAGAAGAGGAATCACAAGATGAAGAGCCACAAACTCCAATTGTGAGAAGATCAATTCGAGAAAGAAGGCAGCCAGAAAGGTATAGTCCATCTGCTTTCTATTCAAATTTTATTTTATCTATTGCTAATGATTATCCTAGAACTGTCAGGGAAGCAGTAGATTCAGAGGATGGAAAACTCTGGAAAAGGCCATGGTTGATGAAATGACATCTTTACACAAAAATGAGGCTTGGGATTTGGTGGAGTTGTCAGCTGGAAGGAAACCCATTGGCAACAAATGGGTGTTTAAGAAGAATATGAATGCAGAAGGAAAGGTGGAAAAATACAAAGCTCGGTTGGTAGCAAAAGGTTATTCCCAGGTGTCGGGAATTGATTTTGGTGATATTTTTTCTCCAGTTTCCAAGGTGGCTTCTATTAGATTACTTTTGTCAGTTGTTGCTGCTTTTGATTTTGAGGTAGAATAGATGGATGTGAAGACAACATTTCTTCACGGGGATCTGGAAGAAGAGATCTACATGAAGCAACCTGAAAGCTTTGTGGTGAAGGGTAGAAAAGAACTGGTATGCAAGTTAAAAAAGTCTTTGTATGGGTTAAAATAGTTGTCAAGGATGTGGTATCATAAATTTGATACATTTATATGGGGACTTGGCTTCACCAGAAGCAAAGCTAATCACTATGTGTATTTTAAATTAATTGGTGACCAAGTTATTTATCTGGTTTTGTATGTGGATCATATGTTGTTGATTGGAAATGACAAAGAAATTATCCAGGATTTGAAGACCCAATTGTCCTCCAAATTCGACATGAAGGATCTTGTTGCTGCAAACTATAATTTGCGCATGGAAATTAAACGAGATCGAGCAAAGAGGAAGCTCTGGTTCAACCAGAGGAAGTATGTCGAGACAATACTGCAGAGGTTTAATATGCAGGATAGTAAACCGGTGAAGGTTCCTATTCTTGTAGGTGTAAATTTATCTGTTGAACAGTGTCCCAAGACACAAGAAGAGGAAGAGGACATGTTCTGTGTTCCATACGAAAGTGCATTCGGTAGTCTGATGTATGCAATGCTCTGTACTAGACCAGACATTGCACATGCAGTGGGAGTATTGAGCAGGTTTATGTCAAAACCAGGAAAGGAGCATTGGACAACAGTGAAACAGGTTTTCAGGTATTTGCATGGCACTAGTGATTATGGTTTGTGCTACCAAGGTAGACCGGGATTGGACAGAGTTTTGAACATCCATGGCTTTGTTGATGTAGACTGGGCTGGAGATTTGGATCAGAGAAGATCTACAAGTGAGTATGTGTTTAACCTATTTGGAGGTGCAGTTAGTTGGATGAGAAAGAGATATTATGTAGTGCCACTTTCAACTACAAAGGCAAAATACATGGTAGGCACTCATGCAAGCAAGGAAGCAGTTTGGTTATAGAGATTGTGTTCAAGTATGGGGTTAGTACAATGAGCTATAAGAATAGACTGTGACAACCAAAGTGCAATTTTTATTGGCAAAGAACCTTGCTTATCATTCAAAGACAAAGAACATTGATGTTCAGTATCACTTTGTGAGGGATATGGTTGAGGACAAAAAGGTTTTGTTGGTAAAGGTGGACACTTTGAAGAATACTGCATATGCATTGACGAAGTCTATGAATATTGAGAAGTTTTCTTGGTGTAGAGAAACAATGGGTGTTTGTAGGGTTGGACCAATGACTAAGATCTCTTGTGACCCTTGTGCGGAAAAGGAAATAATAAGTAGGAGAATGTTGGGTGTGTGTTATATTCTTTCCACGACTAGCCCCACGTGAGAAGCTGGGGGGCAGCCAACCCCCTCTACAGGGTCCGGGGCAGCGCCCAGGGAAATGTTTTTTTGGACCCTATACTAGGCGGGCGTACCTACCTATGGTTTTGTGCATGGGTTTTTCACATGGTTTTGGGAATGATGGTTTTCTACCCATGGTATCTTGTAGATCCGGTCGAGGTAACTACGGTTATGTTCTAATCCAAGGTTAATAGATTAGGGTTTATGTATGCTTCGACATGTATATATATGTATTGTAACATTGAAAGGAATATAATGAAAAATCAATCTAGTAGTCCCAGTTTTGGGATCCAAGGGAAAATATCTATGTATATATGTTTTATGAAATCGCCATTATTTATTTTCTATTTTTTAGAATTCGTATGTAGGTAATTTTTTAACAGGGTTAAAACCTACAGGAATCCAACATTGCAAAAACTACTCCCAACTTCTTCAAATTTCTACAATGTTTCCACTTGATGCATCTTTATCACTACCTTTGAATCAATTGAATGAGTGTCCAAGACTAGTACGTTTGGTGGTAGAAGATTAGAAGAAACAATCTTCCTACTGCACCTTATTGGAATGGAAGAATCAACGAGGAATTTTTTAATCAAATGTATGACCTACTACATTTGGAATACTAAAAGGGAATCATCCAATAATATAAAATTTGGACAAAAGATTGGGACTACCACCCTTTTCTAAAATCCAACTCTATAAGCATCCTAGACACTCTTTTGTCCTCATCACCAAGACATTGGTTATCAAATAAGGAAAACTTCCCCATAACATTAGTAATTGATTGAAAAACAAGAGTTGATTAGAGCTCTGATGGAAACCCTGGAAGAAAAACCCAAATATGTCGAACTATAAAGGACTTGTATTGTGGGATGAAAGCCAAATGTTAATGATTGAGAATAAGACTTTATGGGGTCTAAATCTCGGTTTCAACTTGAATAAATTCTATGTCCTCCTTTGATTTAAACTCAAAACACTAGTAGACCTTTACCAAAACATGCAACCAAGGCATATAGCCCAAGAAATTCGCACATACGACAACCATCCAATGCATTAAGTGAGCCTTTGATGCCATTTTCCCCATGAAATTACCAACTAGAGCTCAGGTAGATAAAACTCAATTTAGCTAATACAAATATCATGCCCCAACAATAGACTAACTTTTCTAACCCGAGCCTTCACACAATTATGGATGTGCATGAACTTGGCTCCCTTGTCAGCATGAGTGACATTGTCCTAAGGTACTTTGGGATCCGAGACTTTACCCAGTAAGACATGGGACTTGAATTCTAGTATAGGATTTGTTTGAAGCCCTACTATATTCACACCCTTACATCTTGCACTGAGGAGCATATATGTATCATCTGAATGGGATTGAGACTCTTGCATGACCTCCAATGAATAATCTCTGGCACAATAGAGAACCTGCCAATATTCCTTATCCATATGGAAAATCGTTAGAGAATCTAAGTGTCATTTTCACCATAATCCAATAACTCATCTTCCATAATTGTGTACAACCTCTTCAATCTAACCAACACATAAAAAACCCTGGAGAATAATTGGGACTATAGAAACCTTAGACCTACTCCCATCTAGCTCGTAGAAACCCTAGCTCAAACCTTTGTCCCCCAATTATAGATTCATGCTTTCTTATACAATGAATCTTGTAAAACTCCGTCATTTATTTATTTTATTATTATTCTCACATGATAACATTATGTGACCATGATATCTCCATTCAGTGAACCTCTGACATAACACATACATTTATAGGATAATTTATTATCACTTATAATACTATAATCTCACTAATTAAATAAAATATCTAACATATTAATGGTTGACAAATTTAAAGTAAAGTAAACCAAGATTAAACTTAAATCAAAGACTAATAGTTTAAACCACTTTATTGTAATATCCTTGTAAAAGATACTAATTCCAATTCAATTTTTTAAGTTTTATCTATTTATTTTAAAATGATGTCATCTTTTTCTCATTATATAATAGTTTCTCAATCATTCATGTATTAAAATTTTTAATTGAAACTTTTAATAACTTACAAGTTTCATATATATTTGCTCCTTTTCATCAAAAATGTAATTTTTGATGAAGAATAATAGTAACTACCAACCCAAATAAAACATTTGCATGAAAAAATGAAAAGAAAAAAACATTTGCTAATAAAATGAACCCTTAAAACATTGAATTATGTTCGATCATGTTTGAAAATGAAGATCAACCCATGAACCTTTTGCATCATCTTCTATATAAGTCAAGGGGAACATGGCAAATATTTATGAAACCATGACGATGAACATATTTTGGAAGCTTGACATTGTAGAAAATGTTTTTATTGGAGTATAATGTTTTTTTGACAAGGTTTGTATCCATACTAAACTCTTTAACGAGTTTTGCAATGTATTTGATTGTTCATACAAGGAAATGTATGGCATTGACTCCAATATATTTCAACATGAGATTAAAACATATGAGAATGTTAAAAAGGTTTTCATAATCTTTGATCGATAAATCTTAGGAAAGTTGTGGCAATTAAGGTAAAAGTAGCAAATCTACTTAAGACAGGTTTTATTTACCCAGTTCCTCTAACAGAATGGGTTTCTAACCTTTTATTGGTTGATAATAAACAAGGAACTATTATGGTATGCATGGATTTTAGATATTTAAATCAGGTTTGGCCAAAAGATAATTTCCTGACATCTTTTACCAACTATATTGTTGATGAATGCACCGATAACGAGAATTTATTGTTTATGGACGGATTTTTGGGCTATAAACATATACAAATCTAACCTAAGAATCAACACAGGTTTGGTTTTATTTTCCCTTGGGTACATTGCATACCATAAGATTCCTTTTGGCCTAAAAAATGTTGCAGCCACAGTCTAGCAAACCAATTCATATGTTGTTGCGAATAATACTGAGAGGGGGGGTGAATCAGTATTATTAGGTCAATTATTTTTCATTTCACAATCAGATTTGTATACGCTACTTCAGTTAGTAAATACCGCGTATGTACGCAACTTCAGTTAAGGAAACAAACGTATATAAGCAAACTTATAATTTAAATTATTCTTCAGATGTTGATCATTAATCTGTGCATCAAACCATATGAACAGTAACCAGGAACAGTAAAACAGAAGGGGCAATTACACATAAGAACACAAGATATAAGGTGGAAACCCAATGTGGGTGAAAACCACCTGCTGCAATTCGTCTCTATCTTCTTTCAATTAGAAACTTCTTTTTACAATGTTTCTGTACTGGTGCAGTCTTATACCAGTACACAGGCTGCTACCTGCAAAAGGCTACAACCTTCTCTTGTTCTCCAGCTTCTCCTGGAAGGGAGCTACAACCCCCTTAGCCCTTGTACTAGCTGAGGTACTAGTACGTAGGTGCTGACCTACAGAAGGCTACAACCTTCTCTTTTCTTCCAGGGACCACATTTCATAAATTTTCAAACTGGATCCATGAATATCAATCAAACATCAAGTATATCTACATTAACCAACCTCCTTTGTACAAACCAATACTGAATCAACCAATAACTTCTCAGAATGTTGTAACCAGAAAACAGTACCAGTAACCAAACACCAATTTTGAACCCAGAACACTGCAGCAATAAACAGAAGCAGCTAAAACATATTTCATGAGATATACGCTACTTCAATATGTGGAACCTGCATGCATACGCTTCTGTATCAAGGGCATCCTGCGTATACGCTATTTTAAGTTAGTGAACCAGCGTGTATACGCACCTCTGCTGCGTTGAACCTGCGTACAGATCTATAAAAGATAATTTATCCGTTTTACTTATTCAGACATTAGTTATACCTAGATTATCATATTTATAGATCACGTCATGCGCCAAATATAACAGATCAAAAATTACACAAAGATACTTCTCTTCAAAACGCCTTAAGATCTTGACCCATCAATAGAACTTATCCTTCTCCTTGCGCTCAGGTTCCTCCTTGATTTAGATCTAGTTATGCACCATAACCCAATGACAATATTCTAGATCTTGCTCTTCATAAGATATTCAATGCTACAGTTCATCCTTTCCAAATGATCTCCTTCCCTTTTTATAGACTTAGGCCTTACTCAAACCATGGTCCAAAACCATAGAGATCCAATACTAGGGACTCAATACCTGGGTTCAACACTTTGGATGCAATACCAAGGTCCAAAACCATAGATTCAAATATGTCGAACTAAATATCATGGACCCATCATAAGTTTTCCCACATGTACGTGCTTTTCTTTGCATGAAAGTGCGTGCATACGTATACGCGCCTTTTGATTGGTACACCCGCGTGTATATGCGATTTTGTTCAGAGCAACTGGCGTATACCTCATTTTCTTTCATTCTGAGAGCCTGAACTGAGATCTGCCCTTCATTCTGAGAACCTGAACTGAGATCTACCCTTTGAGTGAGTTGCCATCAAGGACAACACCTGTGCCATAGTACCAAACCTGAGTCACAATGCCAACAATCTCCCCCTTTGGACTTGATGGCAACCCCAAGTTACTCAAAATCATTCTCCCCCTTTGACATCAAGGGCAAAGGGTTATGCTCCCCCTAAATACATGCTGAAATCTCTATTCTGCTGTGCTGTAGGCAAGGTCTGCAAGAAGATGTTTTACAAAAGAAAACATGACTTTATACATTATAAATGACCTTCCTATCACCAAAGACTCATACATACATCCATCTCCCAACCAAGTGGGGACTGACTCATCTACCCAACCAAGTGGGGATACACCAAGAATTTACACATGATAACAACAAGAACATTACTTCATCCATCCCAGGCATAGTGGGGAAACCAAGATAGGCCGTTACATGGCCTTGATAAGAAAAGAAATACATGACATAGAGACGAAATATCTACAGCAAGACTAGCATCTGTCAATCATCAACCATCATAACCATCAATCATCATTCAGACCAGCAACCATGCTCTCCCTCATGCACCTGTTCCACCTGAAATTAAACAACTGTGAATGTAAACCAAGAACTTCTAAGATAATGCCAACAATGCATTATTAGAAGAGTATATGCTCCCCCTGAGCCTGTGCCAGATGGTCTCTGCCAAACTTATATCAGACTCTTTTCATCCTGAAGCTGGCCCACTATTTTTCTTTAAACCAACATATACGCGATTGTATCTTCATAAACCTGCGTATGTACGCGAATCCTCCTCATGAAACTCGCGTACAACCACTTTTCTCTAAAACAGACAAGATTCAGCAGCAAGATGATGCATCAACTACCCCCAGCTTCTGTCTGAGGTATTCAAATGTCTCCCTGGGCAGTGGTTTGGTGAGTATGTCAGCAACTTGTTCCTTAGAGGGAACATACTCCAATTTAACCTTTTGTTCAAGCACTTGTTCCCAGAGAAAATGATACTTGATAGGTATGTGCTTAGTCTTTGAATGCATGACAGGATTCTTTGAAATACTGATTGCACTTGTATTATCACAAAAAATGGAGATAGGTGGAGTACAAGTGATTTGTAGGTCTTGCAATGTTTGCATCATCCAAAGGAGTTGTGTGCAGCAAGATGCAGCAGCTACATATTTTTCTTCAGCTGTAGATAATGCAATTGAACTCTGTTTCTTGCTAAACCAAGATACTAATCTATGACCCATAAAGAATGCACCACCACTAGTGCTTTTTCTATCATCCACGCTTCCTGCCCAATCTGCATCTGTATATGCATGAAGTGTGAGATCTGTATCTCTAGGATACCATAAGCCATGGTCTTGAGTTCCTTGAAGATACTTGAAAATTCTCTTAACTGCCTGAAGATGAGTTTCCTTTGGATTTGCCTGAAACCTTCCAACTATTCCCATTGCATGCATAATGTCTGGTCGGGTACCTGTTAGATAGAGCAGACTACCAATCATGGATCTATAGGTTGGTTGATGTACTGCTACTGATTCATCATTTGCGCTGAGGCTGCATCCTGTTACCATAGGGGTACACACTAGTTTCGAATCCTCCATCCCATATTTCTTCAAGATCTGCTTGAGATACTTGGTTTGTGATAGAAAAATGTCGTCTTTGTTTTGTTGGACTTGTAAACCAAGAAAATATGTGAGCTCACCAAGCATGGACATTTCAAACTCTTTCTGCATCACCAAGGCAAAATTTTGACTCATGTCTTCTTCATTGCTACCAAAGATGATATCATCAACATACAAAACAAGTATTAGCAACTTATCATTGTCAATTTTTATATATAGATTGCTATCTGTTGATCCTTTTATAAAACCTTGTTGATGGAGGTACTTATCCAATCGATAATACCAAGCCCTTGGAGCCTGTTTAAGGCCATAGAGAGCCTTTTTTAGTCTGCATACAAGTTTTGGATCATTTCCAAGAATAAACCCATCTGGTTATTCAATATATACTTCTTCATCCAAGTCTCCATTCAGGAAGGTAGACTTCACGTCCATTTGAAATACTTTGAACTTCTGAAAGCTAGAAAGAGCAAGGAACATTCTTATGGCCTCAAGTCTAGCAACTGGTGCAAAAGTTTCTTCAAAGTCTATACCTTCTTGTTGAGCATACCCTTTACAAACAAGTCTGGCCTTGTTTCTAATCACATCTCCATTTTCATTCAGCTTATTTTTGAATATCCATTTTGTTCCTATGACATTCTTATCTTTTGGTCTAGGAACCAACTCCCAAGTGTTATTCTTTTCAATCTGCTCAAGTTCTTCCTCCATGGCCTTTACCCAGCATTCATCCTTGCATGCATCTCTTACATTTTGTGGTTCAGTGGAGGAGAGTAATGCTAGATAACTTGAAGCTTCTGAAATGGTTCTTCTTGTTTGTACACCTACCTCCTTTTGCCCCAAAATTTGGGTTTCTGGATGATTCTTCTGAACGTACCTGGATGGAGTCTTTTCTTCTATTCTTATCTGTTCTTCTGGTGCCTCATGGGTTTCTTCTTCATCATGAATATGATTTGATGTTGAAGGATAGTCTTCATCATCTTCGAAATCTTCAGATTTTACTTGCCTGGGAGTGTTCCCTTCTTCATCAACCACTACATCAATCCATTCGACAATTTTTCCAAGTCTTTATTGTAACACTTATATGCTTTGTTGTGAGGAGAGTAACCAAGGAGAATGCCTTCATCTGCTCTAGGTTCAAACTTGCCAAGGTTTTCATCAGTCTTTTTGATGTAGCATTTGCTTCCAAAAATTTCGAAGTATTTAACTGTGGGAGTCTTACCATACCAAAGTTCATGAGGAGTCTGAGTGTTGTTTACCCGGACGTTTGCCTTATTGAGAATAGTAACTGCAGCAAATGCGGCTTCTCCCCAGAAGGTTGCGGGAGTTCTAGACTCATCAAGCATAGCACGAGCATTTGTTGAACCGTTCTGTTCATTCTTTCCACTACTCCATTTTGTTGAGGGGTCCTTGCAGTAGAGAATTCCCTTCTTATTCCATGTTCTTCACAAAAATCGAAGAATTCATCTGAGGTAAATTCCCCTCCTCGATCAGACCTGTGGCATTTGATTCTGTGATTTGATTCGTTTTCAACCAAGGCTTTGAATGCTTTGAACTTTTCGAAGGCTTCATCTTTATGCTTCATAAGTACTAACCAACACATCCTGGAAAAGTTGTCAATGAACAATATAAAGTATTCTTCTCCTCTATGAGACCTTTTCCTGGATGAACCACATACATCAGTATGGACAAGTTCAAGTGGCTTGCTAGCCGATCCTTCCTTCTCAGGGAAATTAGTGCTGGTTTGCTTACCAAACTGACATGATTTGCATATTGTATTGTCTGGAATTCTAATGTCAGGGCGATCACGAACCGCCTAATATTTGCATGCTTTCCTTATCTGAGAAAAGCTTAGATGCCCCAATCTTCTGTGCCATAGCCAGTGTTCATCATTCTTGCTTAGATAGCATTGTTGTTGTCCTCCCTTGAGTATGTATAAATTATTTGGAGTTCTTATGCCTTTGATCACTGTTTCTCCTGTATCAAGCTCACGAACAATGCATGCATTTGATTGAAATATTACTTCATTACCTTGATCACACATTTGACTGACACTCAATAGATTATGCTTTAAGCCATCAACATACATAACATTTCCAGCCTTGACCTTTTCTTTCAAAAACACAGAACCTTTACCTTTTATGAGTGCAGGGGTGTCATTTCCAAATGAGACCTTCTTTTCCTTTTCTAAGGCACTATATGACTGAAATTTTTCTTTATCACTTGTCATATGTTTCGAGCATCCACTGTCGATGTACCACTGATTTTCCTGTCCTTCCGCATATAAGGCTATCCCACATCTTTCTGGTTGCGATTCTTTCTTTCTCCATGTTTTAGAATTCAATGAAACTTGCTCCTTCTGAGTTGTTTGCCGAAACCTACTCCTGCATTCAGAATCTTCATGACCGAAGTTGTTACAAATAGAACATTCTACTTCATTCTCAAGAGCATAAAAGTTATTGTAGGTCCTTTTCATGATCCTAGTCATACTCCTTTGTTTTTGAGCTTCTCTAGTCATGATGGTCTTATAGGCAACACATTGAGCAGCTTTGTGACCAAAGTTATGACAAGAGAAACATTGGCCATTGAAGAAATTTCTGCGATTATCAAACCTACCAACCAAATGATTGTAGTTTCTATTGACATACATTCTTGAGGCAAATTGAGAATGATTTACCTGTGGTTGGTTGAAGTTTTTGTTCATCCTTGAAGTAGATTGCCCCTAATTTACTTGGTAATCTTTGTTCATTCTTGAAGCAAATCGTCCCTGATTTACTTGGGGATTTGCATTATGCTTTTGCTGTCGATTGTCAATCTGTTCACTTTTTCTTGCTGCATCAAGATAACTTTTGGAGGTGGATGGCTTCTGTGCTTGCTTCTGTGCTTGAGACGCTTCTTCAGTATATCCAAGACCTATCTTGATTAGAGGAGAACGTTGCACTTTGATAATCTCATCTAAAGTTTCAGATCCCTTAGAAAATCTAAGATTAAGAGCTTTTGATTTCTCAATATATTTTCTAAGTCCCACAATTTCACATTCTAACTTTTCATTGTGTTTTTCTCTTTCAACAAGTTGGAATGTCAGAGTATCTATAATCATATTCTTTCCCTCTAAACAAATTTTGAGTTTAGAAATTTCTTCATAGAGACCTTCTTCATCTATAGCATCCAAGAAATCATCATCTTCAAAAGCCATCAAAAGTCTATAATCATTACGTTGTTCATCTTCATTACTATTTGAATATCCATCACTGTCTTCATGTGTATAATAACTCTTCTTACTTACATTTTGTTTTCTATTCCATCTAACTAGTTCCTTACCTTTGTCAAGTTTATCTTTATGAGGACACTTGGCAGCATAATGACCAACTCTTCCACAAGCAAAGCATTTGAAAGGCAACTTACCTCTGAATCTTCTAGTTCCCCGTTGAAGGTTCTTGACAAAATTTGATTCTTCCTCTTCTTCTGACATATGTCCTGACTCATTGTAATCTCCTTTTCCTGAGGCTTTGAATGCAGCTTCTCTCCTGTCTGATGGTCCCCCTTTTCTCATTTCGTAAGCAGTTAGAATTCCGTGCAACTGTGACATGGTAATGCTCTGTAGATTCTGTTTTTCTTCTATGGCAGAAACTTTTGAATCAAACTTAGGAGACAAAGATCTTAGAACCTTTTCAACCAAAACAACTTCTTTTATTTCTTCACCCAAGTTTTTCATACAATTAACAATCTCATATATACGTAGGAAGTAGTTAGCCACGCTTTCATCATTGTGCATTCTGAGATTTTCATATTGAATTTTGAGAGTTTGTAGCTTTGCTCGTTTTACCTGTTCATCTCCTTCATAGCTCAGAACGATCTTGTCCCATATTTCTTTTGCGGTTTTGAGTTGCATAACCTTGACGAATTCTGATTGAGATAGGCTCCCTAATAGAGTATTGACAGCCTTTGCATTTGTTTCATACTACTTCTTACCAGCTTTATCTGTAGGAGTTGTTGACGGAAAAGTGTATCCTGTTTCCACAATATCACAAACTTCTGTACCAAGAGATTGAAGATAGGTAGTGATTCTTACCTTCCAATAGACGGAGTTGCTCCCATCAAAAATTGGTGGCCTGATTGAAGCTTCTTTTTCGTAGTTGCTCATGATGATAGATCTTCCTTCAAGCAACCAAGCTTCTTCTGAAGGACCTGCTCTGATACCAATTGTTGGGAATAATACTAAGAGGGGGGGTGAATCAGTATTATTAGGTCAATGATTTTTCATTTCACAATCAGATTTGTATACGCTACTTTAGTTAGTAAATACCGTGTATGTATGCAACTTCAGTTAAGGAAACAAGCATATATAAGTAGACTTATAATTTAAATTATTCTTCAGATGTTGATCATTAATCTGTGCATCAAACCATATGAACAGTAACTAGGAACAGTAAAACAGAAGGGGCAATTACACATAAGAACACAAGATATAAGGTGGAAACCCAATGTGGGTGAAAACCACCTGCTGCAATTCGTCTCTATCTTCTTTCAATTAGAAACTTCTTTTTACAATGTTTCTGTACTGGTGCAGTCTTATACCAGTACGCAGGCTGCTACCTGCAGAAGAATACAACCTTCTCTCGTTCTCCAGCTTCTCCTGGAAGGGAGCTACAACCCCCTTAGCTTTTGTACTAGCTGAGGTACTAGTACGTAGGTGTTGACCTACAGAAGGCTACAACCTTCTCTTTTCTTCCAAGGACCACGTTTCATAAATTTTCAAACTGGATCCATGAATATCAATCAAACATCAAGTATATCTGCATTAACCAACCTCCTTTGTACAAACCAATACTGAATCAACCAATAACTTCTCAGAATGTTGTAACTAGAAAACAATACCAGTAACCAAACACCAATTCTGAACCCAGAACACTGCAGCAATAAACAGAAGCAGCTAAAACATATTTCATGAGATATATGCTACTTCAATATGTGGAACCTGCGTGCATACGCTTCTGTATCAAGGGCATCCTGCGTATACGTTGTTTTAAGTTAGTGAACCAACGCGTATACGCATCTTTGCTGCGCTGAACCTGCGTACATATCTATAAAAGATAATTTACTCGTTTTACTTATTCAGACATTAGTTATACCCAGATTATCATATTTATAGATCACGTCATACGCCAAATATAACAGATCAAAAATTACACAAAGATACTTCTCTTCAAAATGCCTTAAGATCTTGACCCATCAATAGAACTTATCCTTCTCCTTGCGCTCAAGTTCCTCCTTGATTCAGATCTAGTTATGCACCATAACCCAATGCCAGTATTCTAGATCTTGCTCTTCATAAGATATTCAATGCTTCAGTTCATCCTTGCCAAATGATCTCCTTCCCTTTTTATAGACTTAGGCCTTACTCAAACCATGGTCCAAAACCATAGAGATCCAATACTAGGGACTCAATACCTGGGTTCAACACTTTGGATGCAATACCAAGGACCAAAACCATAGGTTCAAATATGTTGAACTAAATACCATGGACCCATCATAAGTTTTCCCACATGTACACGCTTTTCTTTGCATGAAAGTGCGTGCATACGTATACGCGCCTTTTGATCGGTACACCTGCGTGTATACGCGATTTTTGTTCAGAGGAACTAGCGTATACCTCATTTTCTTTCATTCTGAGAGCCTGAACTGAGATCTGCCCTTCATTCTGAGAGCCTAAACTGAGATCTGCCCTTTGAGTGAGTTTCCATCAAGGACAATACCTGTGCCATAGTGCCAAACCTGAGTCACAATGCCAACATATGCCTTCCACAATATCAAACATATTGTTGAGCCCTATCTAGATGATCTCACTACTTGCTCTTGAAAGAGAATTGATCATGCAAAACACCTCCATTTAGTTTTTGATCAATGTAATCATTATGAAATTTGGTTGAACAAACGCACATGTATATTTTGTGTAACATTTGGGTGGTTGCTAGGTCTCATCATTTGGAAGAAGGGGATCATGGTCAATCCATTGAAGATTGAGGCTATAATTCAATTGCCTCCCTCACATAATATGTAACAACCTTTGATTTTATAGGGGAAAGTGAACTTATTTCAACATTTTATTGTTAAATACAGTAATATTACAAAGGGTTTTACACACTTGCTTAAAAAAGGGCCCCCTTTCATTTGGGATGATTTTGCACAAATGCCTTTCGATACCTTGAAAAGGTGTTAGTCTCTTCCCCACTATTGTGTTCTCCAAAATACATTAGAGATATCCTTTTGTACCTTATCGTGGAAGAATCTACCATTAGTACAGTTATGGTTCAACAAGATAACAAATTTAACAAGCACATAATCTATTACCTAAGTCATGGTCTTGTGAGTCTTAAACTTAAGTATACGCACACGGAGAAATTAACGTTGGTGGCAAAAATGTTGTCCAGATACTCTAGCATTATATTCCACTAAAGAAAACCATAGTTGTTGCTAATGCGAATCCATTTCAATACGTCATGACTAGATGAGTGGTGGGGGGGAATTTAACAAATGGATTGTAATTTTACAAGAATTTAATCTTTGAGTCAACAACAACAAAATCCAAGAAATCTTTGGTTTTGGTAGAGTTAATCTGGAAACTACCTAGGGAGAATGAGAAATGTTTTGACTAGGATTCATTCTCTGATGAACACTTATTTTGCATGGCTTTGACTGATCCTTGGTATGGGGATATTCTAATATATCTCTAGACTTTGAAGTTTCCTCCATATTACTCATGAGATGAATGACGACATATTTGTCACTTATCAAAAAATTATCTCATCATTGTTGAGACTCTTTATCATTATGGTGTAGGATAAATCTTGAAATGTTGTTTGACTTGTGATGAAGCAGATAAATTTTTGAATGATTACCACAATGGAGCATGTGGTGGTCACCTTTTGGGCTAGCTATAGCCTAGAAAATCTTATGTGTGAGCTACTTTTGGCCTTCAATTGTTTATGCCTTTATATTTAGTTCTTCTATAACTCTTTTTAAACCATATAAGTAATAATTTAATTACCTAATGACAGAATTAACTTTAATAATTTTATTGGAATATTTATCTAATATAACTATCTTTTGCCCAATTATCTTACACCTAATATAACTAAATTTATATAGTTATTTACCTCACTAATAATTACCATTTATATAAATTAAATAAATAATTTACTATTATAATTATTAATTATTAATTTTATATTTATTTATTTATTTAATAAATAAACAAATATATTTTTATTATTGATATATTTATTAAAAATAAAAATAAAAAAAATAAATAAATAATTTACTATTTTATTTATATATCTATATATTTAGTTATCTCCACCTAATATAACTAAACTTATATGTTTATATATGATTTTATATTTATTTACCTCACTAATAATACCATTTATATAAATTAAGTAAATAATTTACCTTTGCTATTATATGTATTAATTTATATTTTTATATTTATTTTTATTTAATAAATAAATAAATATAAATTATTATTAATTTTATTTATTTAAATAAATAAATATAAATTATTATTTATATAGTTATATATTTTTAATAAATAAATAATTTATTATTACTTTATTTATATATTTATATATTAATTTGGTTATCTCACACCTAATTTTAACTAAATTTATATATATTTATTTATTTTTGATTTATTTATAATTTTATCATTGATATATTTATGTATTTCTTACCTTATATAACTAATTTTGACCTTGCTCCCTGAGTCAACCTTTGGCCAGGTAACCGTTGGTGTCTCTGCTCTAGCTATTTAAACAGGCTAAGCTGGATCTGTTCTTCAACTTGTCCTGACGATGAACCACACTGGTTGGTTCGAAACGCGTCGACAAAAGATTGGTTATGTGATTTTGCCGAAGATTATCTAAACAATGTATCAAAGTTGTCAATAAGTGCCATCTATTTAAAGTGTTCACTTGAAAATTGTATGTAAATCCTACTCCCCTTTTTCTTGTTATCACCGTTGATCCCTTCACCAAGTGGGGGTTGGACTTTGCAACATGTCACTCAACTTCATCTAGGGCGCATGAATATGTCTGCTTCACTAAGTGGGGTGAGGCCATGCCAACATTCTCAAGTGATGATGAAACACAAATGTTTTTCATCTTCAACCAAGTCATATCAAGGTTTGGTGTGCCTAGAGAGATTGACATTGGTCATGGTAGCCATTTCCATGATAAGATGATGTTAGAATTCAATTTAAAATTGGGGTTTATGCAAGAGAATTATTTGCCATACTACCCCTAGGTGAATGGGCAAGTAAAGGTTGTTAGGAAGTCCTTGAAAACCATTTTGCAATGTAATATACATGAAAATAAGACCAACTAGCACATCATGTTATATCCTGCACTCTGGGAATATCAAACTTTGGTTAAGACTACTATGTGGTTTACTCCTTACCAATTCATTCATGGGGTGGAGTGATATCTCCAATTGAATGTAAGATACCATATTGGAAGTTACTAGTCAAGCTCTTTCCAATCACAACTAGTTTAGAGAGTATCTTGTTTACTAAGAATAGCTTGATGAGCAACGTTAAGATGTTGCTACAACAAATGAGGCCCATAAAAAGCATGTAAAAGTTAATATGACAAGTCTACCTATCCTCATATTTTTTCCAAAGGACATGTTATTTTGGTGTATAACCAAGATAAGGATGCATTAGGGGCATGAAAGTTGAAATCAATGTGGTATGAGACTTCTATCATAAAGTATGTACTTAAGAAAGGGCCATATGAACTTGTTGATCATGATGGAGACAAGTTTAATAAGCCCAAGGATGGGTTCTATCTCGAGAAATATTATGCTTAAGCATTTACTTTTTTTTTGTAATCAATGTACATGCTATATAGTTTACTTTTAGTTTTTGTCAATTTGTTGATCACACTATTGATATTTTTTGCCAGATGTCGATGGATGATTTAGTCTTTATAGAATACAGAAACGATGATAATCATCATAATCAAAGCTTAGCTTCCACAACTTAGAGTGATTTATTCTCCCACTGACCAATTGATCACATTTGGTAGTGCTTGCATCAATGTTGCAACCAATAATACATACATACATATGTGTGTGTGTAAAATACAAAGAGTGAATAAATGTCCTACAAAATTAGGACATCAAGTCGATAATCATGTCTTAATAGTTTGATCAAAACAATACTACAACTATAATCTAGGCTCCAAGTCCTAATGAGTGACATGGTAGTAAACTATGGCATTTGTTACTCACTAAAATAATTGTATCCACAGTTGTGGTATTCCTACCACTCGATGTTACATACCCTCAAGGAGATCCTTGATTTGAGCTATGGGCACCTTTCGGGTCAATCCCTCTAGGTTCCTTTGTACTAATCAAAGAACCCTTTATGCATCTCCATCGGCCTACTCCTCGCCTCTACCACACCGATTGTGATGTGGGAAGCCTTGTGGTATAATTGGTCCAATATCTGCATGATCAAGTATATTTGTCATAATTTTTGTTCACATCAAAAAGATTTCAATCCTTGTTGAGTTAATTAATAAATTTAAAAACACCTACAAATCAAATAACTTTTAAAAATAAAGTTGTCTTACCTATGTTGCCCGAAGTAGCATTGGGGGAGAGGTAGGGCAAGCTCTATATCTCCTTGAAAATCCAACCCTAAATAAGCATATTCTTCAATCACGATGATCTACTACTCCCTCTAGTAGAAGATCTCTTTGTGAAGTTGGGTAATGTGATTCACTATCCTCTAAGTCTACCCATCTTTCCATACGAGGCTCTCTCGAGTGTGAAATGTGCAAATCTACTTGTATTAGAAGTGCTAGAATCCTCTTAAAGAGGAAGGGGCACAATACACTCCCATATCCAAAGTCCTTTGTCTTCCCAAATGACAATCTATGGGTTGTGTCTTCATGCTACTCTGTAAGGTAGTACACTAGTTAAAAACTATTGGGCATACGCACTCCACTATAATAAACACCTGTGGTATAGATGATTGATGAAAATATGTTGAGCTCATTACTCATGTTACAATGAATAAAATAATCTTGAGCCTAGGTTTTGGATGTTTTGGATAGGGATCTAGGCCCCCACCTTCTAGGCTTCATCAATGCAATACACATTGATGTGGTCCTCGATGGTCAATCCTCCATTGGTCCTCATCATTATGTTCACTACCTCTCCTCATCGGATGAGACCTATTATGAAGTAGATGTTTTACACTTCAATCTAATGGGGCATCTCATCCAACATAAAAATATCTTGATCGAAGCTCTACTAACTAGTTAAGATCTATAGTAAGTACCTTTGTTGTGTATATTTGGCATCAAGAAGAGTTTGAGTAATCCACAATATCAGAGGGAATCCATTATTTCTTGATCCTTTAACACATCATTATTAACTTCCTCATGCTCTCTTTCTTGTCATGTGATAAGAATCATGCCTTGGAAATATTTTAATTTTTGAGTTAGGTGTCATTTTTTCAAAGAGGGAATGCACATACATGAGTGTTACTCTAGACATTCGTGTGTATACATGACTATCCTTTCATGATAGGGCCAACCATATGTAATCAATGTTAACAAGACCCATGTTTGTGTAGGCCCCCCTTTAAATTAAAAAAATCTATCTCAGATTCGCATAAAAATATATTCTATTCAGATCAATTGAAAGAGAAAAGAGTCTAGAATCACTTGGTATTGATGATTTGTGAGTTGGTCACACAAATCTCTAAAATTCAACATTTTAAGTTGCCGGACCTTTTCACTAAAATGCACTCCAACGGGGTAAAATGTGTGGTAAAATTGATATTTTAACCATTATATTCAAGTTATTAAACCCACTTTTCTATATTTCTCTATTACTATCTCACCCATTAGGCTGACCTTTAATCTATATTTTAGTGGTTTGCTCGTTTTTTCTTTGTGATTATGACCTAATTTTGTAACTCAAAGTCATTTTTCAGCGTATTTGTTCACATTTGATCTATTGTGGCAAGTAATGTTTGTGAAATCTTACATAAAGGATAAGATTTTCCCACCTTTGCACTAGGTATTATGATCTCGTATGCATAAATTTTCCATAGGATTGATCCCACTACTTTGAGACATCACCTTCATTTGTTGTTTTATGTGTCATAACTTAGTGTTAGAGCCTACCTTTACATGAGCAACCAAATTAGTGCCTCATTAGCCATTTGGCGTCCATGCTACTTTATAATCTTAGGCTCGACAGTCCTCTTTAGACTTGCCATACCTTTTCAATGACGTGCCTTAAAGTTATACAATGATCAACTGTGGAATGTTTAGGTCTAAAACCTTCTTACCCTTCAACATGCTTATCTTTTTCTTTTGTCTACTTGCTAATTTTATTTTCTAACATGCTTCCAAATAGCTTTGCAAACAAAGGGTTTATCATTATGGTCCTATAATTGGAGGGATTATTGACGCCACCGCTCTTGAAAAGAGGTATTGCCAGACTAGTTGTCCAATCTGTGGGGAGCCCCTATAATAAACCAAAAGTGCTTATATTATCCTGCTATGGTGTGCGGCTCAAGGAGTAGACTCCCCTCATCCGTGAGTCTCAGCTCTTGCCAAAATCATAAGAAATTAATATATCTGCTTGCAGGTTGTTGGATGTACTCTTGGTGTTATAGTGGCAGCTACGAGAATTGATCCTGGGTCTTCCTTAGATTAGGTCTGGCAGTTACCGATTCACCCTGTGCCTAAAAAAAATTGGCCCAGTCTAACCTATAGATGAAATAGTTTTTTTCACGACATTTTTTCTAGTTAATTTTAATCAAAATCTCGTAGAAATTTTTAAAAAGTTGAGTTTAAGTTGTTTAATATGTAGAAATCAAGTGATCGAGGGTTTTTCATGGTACTAAATCTATTTATGTATTCAAAAATATATTTTAAATAACAAAAAATTACATTATTTCTTGAAATTATTTTACAAATGAAAAACTATTTCGTCTTAAACTTAGATTACCTCTTAAAAAAATCCAACTTAAATTTAATAATAATTTTTTTATATCTGATTTAAATTTAATAATAACTTTTTATTTATTTTACACATGAAGAATGGGAGTTTATGATTCTATTCTACGATGTGTCAACATCGAGTGCCATCATAAATCATTCAAATAAAAAAACCAATTAGTTTTCAAGTCATAAAGAAAAACCATTCTCAAATTGAAAGTTGAATTCGATTTTATGTCTGAGGTTAATATCATATTTTTTAATTGACTAAATTTTAATATATATCATCTTATATTTTAATTGAATTTTTAATAAAAAAGTAAAGAATTACAATGTTAAAAGATGAGTATGTTGATAGATAAATATTATTTGGTTATACATATATAATTTTGAATTAATTTAAATAAATTCAAATTTGAAATTTTAATATATATTAAAGATTTTGCACATTTTTACATTAATTTAAATTCATTTATTATAATTTTGGATTGATGTTTTTTGTTTTTGTTTTGTTTTTTTTTGAAAAATTGTAATTTTATTTAGTTTGAGAATAGGGACAAAATTATATTTTGTAGATGCTTGAAAGCATTCAATTATGACGGTCGAAAAAGCTTACAAAAAAAATTGAGCATAAATTCCAAAGAAACAATCCTCCAATAATCGGAGGTCCACATAATAAAGCATACATCAGGGCTCGAAAAAATAACTATGAAAGTTACATATTGGAGCTAAGTGTAATAAACACTTCCTCCAATAATCGGAGGTCCACATAATAAAGCATACCTCAGGGCCAAAACTCGAAAAAATAACTATAAAAGCTACATATTGGAGCTAAGTGTAATAAACACTTAACTATCTTTTTCTGCTTTTTCCTTTTTCTCTACTTTTTGCTAAACTCCTTGATTGGGATTGACAGTTACAATGGCTAATTGATTCTCTTCCATGATCAAGGTGACCTTTTGTTTGAGACCGAACTCTCAGATGCATGGGATCTTTTGATGCCTCCCAACTCTTTTTCAATGGGACTTTTGCTGATATGTTGCATTGGAACTATAGATTTTGCTGCTTCAGTAGCTTTTTGGCTTTAAATAACTGTTCCCATCTATTCAACTCCTCCGTCCACTACTATTCCTTATGGATTCTGAGTGTCCATATTTGTAGAATCCTCCTTTATTTTGTCATCCTCTTCTTCTGAAGAATATTGCTCTTGGAACTGCCATCTCTTTGGTTTTTGAGACTTTTTTTTTTGGATCTTTCTTTGCGCGTGGACACATATTTTGTGAGTGTCCGGTTTGAAGACAAATGCGACATCAAAATGCCTTGTTTTTGTAATCTAAAAGTTGGGTCCACTAACAACTATTATGAGTTAGCTGTATGCGGTCAGGTAAACCCTTACTAAGGTCTACCTCTACATAAACCCTGACAAAGGTAAAAATACCCTTTGTAGGTCTTTCTAAATTCGTCTTCACGTACTTCCCCAGTGTATTTCCAATCCCTTCTAATACTTGGTGATCACAAAAAGTGAGGAGAAGGTTATGTAATCCAACCCAAACTGGCATTTTGGAAACTACCACTGTGTTGGCATCAAAACTTGGAAACCATGGGGTTATAAAAAGCCCTGAGCTACCCAAAAACCATGGACCTTCATTTAAAGCGAATTGCAAATCCTTTAATGTATCAAATTGTGTAACAAAAAAATCCTTGGAGCATAGATGGATTTCACAATTTGAGGTCCAATTGGTACATACCCATTAATGTGGATCCCCAAATTTGGGCCAGAATCCATTAAATCTACATATAACTACTCGGGATTAGAGAGTCGAGAACAATTCAGTTACTTCTAGAACGTTAATTGCCATAGTTGGAACTTGATTCATATGATCCACGATGTATGGTCCAAGGATATTGGGATTTGAATCAGATTTGTTTTGTGTCTCAACCTTTCCTTTCATAACGTCCTTAAACAAAGTTGGTCCCTTGGGATTACTAATTCCAGGAAAGCCTCCATGTAGCCACAAATTTATGACGATGGAGTAATTTCGTTAAATGCACGCGGTTGCATAACATCTTGCAGTGATCTCCCCACATAAAGCATACTTTGTAACTTTGTCAGAATACCTAACTTATTTTGGACCTTTTGCTTCAGATCCTGCACTAGATCCACATCCTAAACCCCAATAAGAACTGATTTCCCATCTAGGGTTTTCACAAAGATTTGAAAAGAACCCTCTATTTCCATATTTAGTTGACATCCCTCATAACCAATCAATTTATGCCTTGGCTCCCCCACCTTCGGTGCCTCCCGCCCCATTGTAGGGGAAAAACCTTATGGATGTAGCAGAGGTCCCATAAATCTCCTCCAAATCATTATTTGAGTTACACAGTCTTCTTACGACATACCTTTCAGACAAATTTGTGAAAATATGTGGCATATCTGCTTCATGGGTGGGTTTTTCCTACTTATGCGAAACCAATTGGGAAAATATCTACCCACATGGCTCCATGAAGCAAGTATACCCTCTTTGTTCGTATCCTCTTCGACATTCCTCTCGCAATCCATAAGATCCTTATGACTTTTGTTACATCCATGACTATTGACAATATTTTTGCAGTCCATAACCCCCGTGCAAGTCTATCCACGAACGAATCTGTAAGTGAGGGGTCGAGCCACCACATCTTTGAAGTCCAAGAAAAACTCTTCACCCTTCCCATGTAATATAAGACTGTGTAGGCTATTGAATAGGGAAAATGCAACCATAACCACCGCAAAAACGCTCCAGACCATCTGCGAGCATAACCATACTCACGACCAAACAACAATTCACCAGGGCGGTGGTCACCAAATGCTTCAGAGGCAGATTAAAGCTTGACGACAACGAAAATTTCATTGCAGATAAAAACCCTAACATTCATTGTTGTAAACCTCTCCAAACAAACAAAAATTAATAATGATGATTCTTATTTATTTTATAATTGAATTAAAACAATAAAAATACATTACTATAAAGTTAGTTGTAAAGAAACAAAAATTGAATATGTTTTTTCTATATATAAGTTGGGTTTTAGAATTGTTTGGGTACAAAGTCTTTTATAAAGTATTAATAACTTGTCTAATTACTATTGGAAGGATTTATTGATGGACTTAAATAAAATTAATTCATTTTCCAATATTTAAATTTGATTCAAATCTTTAAATTTTCAAAGAAGGGTTTTAATTTATCAAAGTGCAGTGAAAATAGGTACAATATAGTTAATAGATAAAATGACTTTTTCCACAAAATTTAATGATATAATTTTAGCTAAAATTGTGATTTATTGTTATTTAAATGAGTTTTTAATTTTATAGATAAATTCAACATCTTGAAAAAACTCTACCAAATTTTGACATAATTCACTCGAGAAAATATCTAAACAAATAATTATTTTATTTATTAATTAAACTACATTATTCAATATTCAACTTCCCTTTTTTCACATTTCCAGTGAATTTTTTCAAAATTAAAAAAACTCATTTATTGAAATTGAATACAAGCTTTTAAAGTTCTAAAGTTAATTTAGACATTCCAAAAAGTAAAAGTATTTTAAATAATAGAAAATTATTTAAAATACTTTTACTTTTTGGAATGTCTAAATTAACTTTAGAACTTTAAAAGCTTGTATTCAATTTCAATAAATGAGTTTTTTAATTTTGAAAAAATTCACTGGAAATGTGAATAATGGAAAATTGAATTTTACTATCAATAGTAGGGAAAACTATTATAAGTATTCGCCAATGTACATTGACTCATCATTGTTATCTAGGGGAAACCACATCACTTGGAATTACCACTTGGTGGTTTGCAAGGGGGGCATTGACTCATCATTGTTATTTAGTAGAAACCACATCACTAGGAATTACATGTTAGTGGTTTGTAAAGGGGTAGGCTTTAGCTCATGCAAGATGCCTTTGGGGCTTGGACCATTAACCTATTTCCTTATATCAGAAACAGATAAACTCTTAACTAAACAAAAACAAACTCTTAACTAAACAAAAACAACGTTAAGGCATACTCAAAGAAATAATAAAAAGTTAAGACATATTCAAAGAAATAATAAAAAAATAAATTTTTACTCCGAGTGACCAAAAACGATAATTTTGCAAAAAAAATTAAAAGTAAAATCAAATATTTACACTGCTCTATGATGCGGCTCATAAGATACCTAAAAAGAATTGAACAAATGAGAGTAGGTAGATGGCCTAATGTTATCTTCAATGAAGGCATCAGTGAAAGAAAGAAAACATGGATGAAACAAAACTACACATGGATGCAAAAATGGGATATCTACCTCAATGCCTGTCCTACAAATAACAAGGAGCTAAAGGATTTTGTTTTGGAGAAGTTTCGTAAAAAGGTATGGGGAAAACAGTTGGGTAGAAAGAAGAAATATTACATTGAAGAATTCAACCCTAGGTGTGATTTACAACAAAAAGAGTTCATTGGAGCTAGCATTTCGTGGAGGGCAAAGGTTCTTATTACTCAATTAAGGACCAACTCACATCAATTTTGGTGTGAAACAAGATGGTGGAAAAGGCCTAAAGAAGCTTGGGAAGAAAGGGTGTGCACATTTTGCGCGTTTGGGGCTGTGGAATCAGAAAAACATTTCATATTGGAATGTGATGCATTCAAAGACATCAAAGAAAGTTATGAGAACATATTTCGGTGTGAAACAAGATGGTGGACAAGGCCTAAAGCAGCTTGGGAAGAAAGGGTGTGCACATTTTGCGCGTCTGGGGCTGTGGAATCGGAAAAACATTTCATTTTGGAATGTGATGCATTCAAAGACATCAGAGAAAGTTAGGAGAACATGTTAGCATCAGTTTCTTGGCATTGTATTTTTAGCGAGGAGATTGTTAGAAGGTTGGGTCAGCTTATCATCAATTTGAATCGGAAAAAAACTGAATTGCAAAGAGTGAAAAATAGAAAACTAATAGTCTCATAAACTATTTTTAGTTTCGTAGACCTTAAAATATCATTTCATTTCATTATAACATTTAACATTATGGAAAGGTCGTGGAGGCGGCGTAGTGGTAAGGTCGACCTCGTCATGACGGACCGGTCTTGTGTTCGATCCCGAGCAAGGTCGGTGCTCGTCGTGCGAATAGTAACCGAACCGGGCCAAGCCCACTACCTTTTGTACAGTGATGTGTGGTTTAACGGTAAGACACATGGGCGAAGCCCGGGAGGTCTGAAGTTCAAATCTCATTGAGTACAGTGACCTGCTGTGGTGGCGGCTAGAGGGGCGGACCCCCCTACCGTGGGTGTGCTCTTGCTAAAACCATAGGATCTTAGTATACCCGACTTGCAGGTGGTTGGTTATGCTCTTGGTGTTATAGTGGCAGCAATGAGGTTTGATCCTGGGTCTCCCGTGGATTAAACTTGATAGTTACCGATTCACCATGTGGTTAAAAAAAAAAAAAAAAACATTTAACATTATGGAGGTGACCAAATCACACCATGATTGATATGCATCATCCGCCTAAAAGAGTGGTTAGCGTTGCATCCACCGATATGGAGTCAATATCAAGTTAGACACCGTGGGCCCTCGAAGTTGGTGAATGTTGACGACACCAACTCCTTCCTCAGAATCCCTTTATCACATCGGTTATTTAAGTGACAATCCTGAGTGGGTAGATTTGGAGTGTAGCCCACCTCACCATAGCATATATTCAAATACCTACAGGCTCCCATATTAGTGCCCATCTTCAGTTTCATCTATTTCAAAGGAAGGGGAGGGCATTTGATATTTGGAGTTGCAGGGGTGCAAAGCATGGCTATGGCAATGGCGACCATGCGAAAAATCTCCAGTTCAGCCTTGTTTAGGCCCGGATCGGCTATGCTACAAAGAGCTCTGCAATCTACTGTATGTATTTTCTCAATTTTAACACACATCTTTACATTCAAAGTTCAAACAATACCCATCTTGTCTCAGCTGAGAGAGAGAGATTTGTGTTGTATGCCAGGTTGCTCTTTCCAACGAGGCCGACTACTCTCGTCTCGAAAAACAAAAGTCCCATGTCACTGTGAGCCTCTTCGCTTTCGCTCTTGAAACTCGGAAGGATCTATTCCTATAGAGTGCTAAATCCAGGGTCATTTCATAAGATCATTAGTATATTGGGTTTGCTTTTCTATAGTTGATTATGCTTATTTTGCATACTGAATTTTGCACAATTTTTTGCAGTGGCCAAAGCAGCTGAATGCTCCACTGGAGGAGGTCGATCCCGAGATTGCGAATATCATAGAACTTGAAAAAAATCGACAATGGAAGGTTGGAATCTTATTCTCGTGTTCCCTATTTTCTTTGCTGATTGGCGGTCAGGAGTTCATTTCCCATTGAGCCAGATACCCTTCACACATCGTTTGATTGTCCCCTGTAGGACTCTTAGCTCTAAACGGGGAATAGGGAGGAACTATAGCATTTCGTAATTGATTGGGAAATAAATTGTTAGTTTCTATTCACCAGTAAGAGAAGATCATACAAATGGTTAGCGCCGAACTCCTTAAAGTCTAAGCAAACTCAACTAATTGGGTAATCAAGATGGGTTCAAAGGCATAGTTGGATATTGATCCGATATATAACATTTATACTAATGGAAAGATTTGATCCATTTACAGAAAAAATAGCCTCACTCTCATCCAATTTTAGTTTCAAGTTTAAACTTTGAACGAACGACCTACATAGAAGGGAAATTACGATTTAATGGAAAAATGAATAAAAGAGAACAACATCAAGAGCAACAATTTTGTTCGGAGCAGGAATGGAGGACCTCGTGACAGGAAGGAAGAAGAGCCTTCGTTAAAGTAGCGGCCATAGCTAGTCGGCACATAGAAGGCATTGCAAGGCTCACATTCCAGTCTTTGAAATATAAGCCCGCTGGCTCATTGGGGCGGCTCCAGACGGACCTAACTTATTTGAGTTTGAAACTCCATCTTTTGCCTCCCCTTATGCAAGGCCAAATTATACCTCTTTCCTTCCAGTGCCTTATTCTATTCTACTCTTCTGTAGGGTGCAGCTGGAGGAAGATGAGCAAGCTAGGATACCGGAAACGCTGCCCCCAACTCCCAGAAACGCCGAGCGGCGTTTCGGATATGGAAACGCGTACGAAACGACATGGAAATGTTTCCGCCACGTTTCACTTTTTCGGAAACGGCCAACCTAAGATCGGAAACGTTTCAAAGGAGTTTCAAGAAAATTTGATCTGTTTTCAGAAAATTTGAATTCCAAGTTTCCAGGTTTCCAATGTTCCATGCACTTTATTGCTAGAATATATTCCAGGTTTGTTTTCCCAGAGCATGTAAATCCAGCTGAATTCTTTGCAGGTCTTGTATCCATTGATTATAGCTCATCTGAAAGTGAACATTTATCTTGAAAAAGGATTCATGACATGATAGAGGTATTTGCCAACAAGTTTTCAACAATGCCAGATCTAAAGGATGGAAACTTGGAATTTGGAATGGAAACTCATAAGGTATCTATGAAATCAAGAAAGAAAGTTGTTACCCTCAAAGCTGGCTAGTGGAAGCAATTTCTTTGCATTAGGTTAAATTTCTCATTACTTTTTTACTAGTATCATACTTCACAATACTTAATTGCTTAAATTGTGGCATCTTGATTCTTGGTCATATGATCTTAAGTTGTGAATAAATAAATCCAACTTACTTATTTCTATGAATTTCAGATCATCTCCTATTGTAGCTACTAGAATATAGTCCAATTTATAATGTGTAGACGTTATTTACAATGATTAAATTTAAATTATATTCAATGATACTTAACAATATTTCTATGTCATGACTCCTTTTAGAGTCTAGACCAAGATACTATGCAACATACTATTTACAAAGTCAAATTCACTATGTTGCCCCTGTGTTAGTGTTGTCAAATTCATTAGAAAATTATATAATTCCATGAAGTATGATGTGACTCTGAAAACAATCTCATATTCCTTTAAACTGTGAGTGGGTATTGATATTTTAATCAAAGGTGTTAACTTGAATGTTATAATAATCATTGATGATGATGATGACAATGTTTATATTGAATTGATGATGATTTGTTTATGTAGAATTCATGATGATGATTATATATATATATCGTTTCCTTGCCAGATCATATCCATTTTTTGAAGATTTGTCGTATTCGTTTCAAACCCCGTATCTGTATCCGTTCCTGTGTTCGTTTTAGTGCAACTTAGTGAGCAAGAAACCAACCCTAGAAAAAAACGGAGAACCCAAAGAAATAAAGGGAGTAAGCCTTGCTAAAAGGGAACCACTTCAAAAAGGGTTGCCAATTTCTCTCAAATGATGCCAATAGGCAAGCCTGGTGGAATTGGAAAAAGGGTACTTATATTGCCCTTGAAAAAACGCTGAGCAAGGGAGCCCAATGAATCAGAAGGTTCATGTTTGGTAGCGAGAGATTCAAATGAATCGAAAGACTCATGCTTGGTTTGGAAGAGATGATGAATTCATGAATTTGATGAATAGATAATCTATTTTCATGTAGTAATCAATAGCTCCTAATATAGTTCTAAATTCCAAACAATATTCAATATTTGCCATTACGGTTATCTAAGGTAAATTATACTCCCCTAATAGAGGCAAGAAAAGGGCATCTCATCAATGTTGCTTCTGAAAATTTGCAGCTATCACAAGATTCAAAGATTGAGATGATATAATTTGAACAACAAAGAGCAATTAACTAGGCCAGACAACAAGATTCTTGCCATGGTTAAGGAAGAGCTCTAGGAACTTTGAATTATCATTTCAATACCTAGTTACATTTACCCTCTTCCTTTATGTCATGGTTGGTATCGTTGTTCCTTTGGGCTGTCTTTGATGGCATTGGTGCATTTACGATTAGACAAATCAAAGTCCATTCTTCTTAACTTTCAGTTTTTCCAAAAGACCAACTTATCTTGCAACATGCTAATAAAATCTTGATAGCCGCAACATGTTCTCTTTAAATAGGTAATTTATTATAATATTGGAGGCAACTACTATTACTTTTTTGGATAATTAGAGTCTATGAGTATTTAGTTATGCATAGTTCTATTTATGAGGGGGTTGTTCATCCGTAATGTACATTCAATATTTAGAAGGGACATCCATATCTCATAAAGTACATCCGTTTTCTTGCCACATGTCACAAGAGTTGGGTAGAATTGGACCTCAAACCTAAGGGATAAAACTAGATTTGTAAGGCATTCAATATATGAAGGGTGACCGTGCAATAAGTCGAACATAAGATTAGAATCATTTGACAAAATTTTAGGATTATTTAATCACATAGTAAAATTTCTATTTTTACGTTACTTTACTAGTTTCCGTTGTCTCTGGAAAGTATGTTGACCTTGTTACCTCAACCTCGTTGATACAAGCACACAACAACAATACAAATACTCAAGTATGATAGTAGAAACCCAAGAGGGAAAGCAAGCATGCATGTAGAGAGCAGGTTGTTGCATTGTACATATGTGATGTACACTCATTTATATTAGTGTTGCAAAACTTGGACTTGATAATAATTTCTTGGGGATCCTCAACTATGGAAATAAAAAAATACTTACAAAAAAATTGGCAACAACGTGACAAAACTTGAAGATTGAGGAATGGTTGGGCACATGAAGACTCTTTAGAAAAGAAAGCGTCGAACACACAGTGTGGAAGAGAGAACAAAGTCGACAATAGATTGAGTAGCCAAGAGAGACTGCCACTTTTCTGAAAACAAAGGGATGTGAAGGAAAGTATATTACGCACGACAAAGAAGTGCGAGAGATTAATCTTCTTCTTCTTGATCGATTCCCCCCTTCTATGTTTTCTTGCTTGGTTGGTTGTTGTTCTGGAAAGTGTCCAAGATTGGTGCGAATAACGTGGAGCTATGGAGCACAATGGAAGGAAGCCATGGTAATCGTGGAGCTAGTTGCTACACCCTGTACTTCATGAACCTTGGGTGTTAATCCCTGTGTTTTGTGTTTGAGGTTATTGGACTGTGTGTCTATTCTTGTGAGGTCAGTGGGAGACTTAGTGGATGACTGAATCACTATGGTGCTTGCTATATAGTTGATAAACCACATGGACAAGGCAATTTGAGTTACTGTGGGGCTTGGGGCTTGCTAGAGTGCTGTTAATCACTTGGATAGTGCACTGTAGACACCTGTGGTGCTTGCTATGAAAAGACTATTGACAAACCACCTAGACAGTGGATTCAATCCACTGGACTGAGCAGTACCCCATCTGGACCCAGGGTAAAGCCCTATGAATGGACTCGAAAAAGTAATTGAGTTATTGTGGTGCTTATTATTAGAGGATAGTTGATAAACCACGTGGATAGTGAACTCCATCTCAGAGTGCCTATTTAAACCATTGGTGTGAAGTCCCTTGAGCAAGCATTCCCTCATACTATGGATCCAGCTTGGGGTCGGTCAGCTGCAAGAAAAATTGCAGTGTAGTTGGCCTAAAGTTGGGTGGAGAGTTGAAGTCCCTCCTTCAATTGCCAACCACTTCAATATATTCAAATAAGTATAAAGTTGTGCATATTTGGATCACATGTTGTGATAGCCTTGTCTGTTAAAGATTGTTAATATGATCTTGTGTATGTATATTTTTTCCCAAGGAAAAATTGCAACTTTATTCATGAATGAACAAAATTACATATTGTAGATGCTTAAAAAAGCATATGCAGAAATAACCGATCTTGGAATCCAAGATCAAAAAACAAAAAGGACATAAAAAATTACTCCCTTCTGCCTTTCTTTTTTTCCACTTTCCTCCAACCATTATTGTTGGGAGTGGAAGATACAATAGACATTTGCGTTTCTGTTATATTTGCAGGTGATTCTTTATCAGAATCTGAACTTTCTGATGCATGTATTCTTTTGGTGTCGCTAACTTCTTTTTCAGATGGGATTTTCTCTACCTGTTGTTGTTGTATGGAAGGCATAGGAACTATTGAGGAATTATGTTTTTCGTCATTCTTTTGCCTAGATTCCTGGGGCTTCGGGACATTGTTGTGTGTAGCTTTTTCTATGATTTCTACCTCCTCTGCTTCAGCTTCCTGTGATTTAGAAAATTGCCATCCTTTTGGTTTTGAAGCTTGTCGCTTTTTCTTTTTTGGATCTGCTTTTGCTTGTGGACAGGTGTTTTGAAGGTGACCGGTTTGTAAACACATACGACAACGGAAGGCCGTATTCTTGTAATCTAGTGGCTGAGTCCACTTCAGATTGTTATGGAGCAGAATAATTCTATCGGGTAATCCTTTACTAAGATCTACCTCTACGCATATTCTGGCAAAGGTAAAAATGCCTTTTGAGACTTGATCTGTGTCCATTTTTAAGAACTTCCCCAAGGAATTCCCTATTCCCTCTAAAACTGTGGGATGCCAAAAATGATGGGGAAAATTATGTAACCTGACCCAGACTGGCATTTTGGAAACCACCATGGTATTTGCGTCGAAATCCGGGAACCATGGTGTCAAGAAGAGACCTCCGTTGCCCCAGAACCACGGTCCCTCATTTAAAACATATTGCAAATCTGTTGCTATATCAAACTTGACTATGAAGAAACCTTTTGAGCAAAGATCAACTTCACAATTTTCTGTCTAGGTAGAAAATATCCATTGATGTAAATTCTTAGATTTGGGCCAAAATCCATTGAATCTGCATATTATTGCTTTTGTATAAAATTTTGAGTATATCTCATTAACTTCTCGCAGGTTGATTGTCAGTGCCAACACTTGGTTCATTTGCTTCACAATATAGGGACCAGGTATGTTGGGACATTGTTCTTATTTTGTGGTTCTGATCTCCTTTTAACTGCGTCCTTGAAAGAAGCTGTGCCTTTGGTGCTGGTTCCCTGACAACCTTTAAGGAGACGTGATTTCAGGATGATGGTGGAATCAGTTCCTATGCCATAGTCCTGTAACTTGATTCCTTCTTGCAGAAGTTTCCCCGCATAAATCAAACTTTGAAAACGTTTTGGAATACCTATCCGTTGATGGATCTTCTGTTGCAAAACTTGTACTCGTTCCTAGATCTCGATCCTCATACTTACTGACTGCCCAGTCAGGGATTTAATAAAAATTTGGATCAGTTCTCCTTCATTCAGATATGAGGGATGACTGTGCAGATCCGCCTTCTTATGAGTTAGATCTCCAACATCCTGCTCTGCGATTCCATCTAGCCTTGTTTTTAAAACAGACTTTGTTGTTCCTTCCACCGGATCAACGAGTAAGAAAGAGGGAGGTCTCTCTTGACATAGTAATTCTTCGATGGGATCGGGCAATCTATTTGGACCTGCATCAAAATTGTTGAGTTCACTTTTGTGCCCACTAGATCTTTCCCATGCGATTGCCTAGGGCACAGGTCGCTATAATAAAGGATGCCATACAAATATGGAACTGGAGGGAGGTCCACGATGCCGGGCTGTCTATAAAATATAACCCTTACTATCCATCGTTTAGCACTTCGAATCTCTCTCCAGCTTATACTTCTGATCCTAGATCTACTAGATCCAGAGATTGTTTGGCTAGGGCCGGGTCTGGAGTGCTTCTGTCACCATGGATTGCCGCAAAGGATTTGGGTTTGTTTCTTGTGTAGCAAATCCCCATTGTCGAAAGTCGTCTCGTTCTCTACCTTCAGATCCGGGATGGGGGAGGCTGGAGCTATAATTGCATAGCCAACACTGCGTGGATCTAGCCATGATTTTGAATCTGATATGAATCGATGATACGCTGATGGTTTTTGAATCCGATTTGAATATGATCTAGCCGTGATTTTTGAATCCGGTCTGCGTGAATAGGTATATGTCGATGCTCGCGGGGATTCCAATCCTGTCCCAGGATTTGCGATTTTGATCGTAGCAGGTGATCTGCAAACTTGGAAAGTTTGTATTCATGGGTCATCTAGTGCATTAGTCACTGGTGATTTAAAAGATCTTCGTCAATCTGTTTCCCATCTGCTCTCAGGGGATGGAAGCTCTTTGCTAGTCTTTCTCTAGCTTGCCCAGATTTGTCCTTATTTGAATCTTTGAGACAGAGAATTCTGGATTCGCAAAAACTTGCAGTGCCAAAAACCCTCGCCTCTCTGCAATTGCTCGAACTCATCATCTTTGCCCTCACTAGTAAATCCAATCTTGGGTATATATATATATATATATATATATATATATATATATATATATTTTACTTGGAATGAAAGCACGGGAAACCCCAAAGTACTTCCCCACGTTTCGTGGATGGTAAACCGGGTAAACCATCGACCCTGATTACGGGGCCTTGCCCTAAGGGAATCGAACAAAGTCAAACTCGTGATCAACAACAACTAGCAACAATATCAAAGAACTTCACTTCTGGCTCTAGACCACTTGAGCTAACCCTTAGGGCTATATGATCTTGTATTTTCATGTATGAATGCTTGAAATTTACAATTGCATTCATTGCTAGCTATCTTGAATATTATGGTTTCAATGATTGGTAGCACCATGGTGCTACTGCCATATTCATGATTGTAGGCTATTTATATGCTATGAGTTGAGTGTATACACAATTGTGTTGGTAGTACCTTATGGATGATGATTACAAGCTGTGAATCTTTGCAAGTTTTCTTTTTTATTGTTGTTTGGATTGTAACTCCATTTATTTACTCAAGAATTCCCAATGTTAAGAAATGAATGGTAAATTGTGTAAGAGTGGGTTGCAGACCCATGTTAATGGGCTGTTTATTTGTGAGATCTGTTGGAGGTCAAGGGTCAACCTCAGACTGTGTTTTTAGGAACTTTGGCTTTTGGGCTGTTGCACCTTACCTTAGAAACTTTTCCCTTTTTCCCTGTTTCTTAGTGCGTCAAACGAATTTGGCAATTCGAAAGTTTGTGGCTGGCGGGGGTAATTACTTTGGGATTGAACCAAATTTCTCCATGGTCAGATTTTCCCCTTTTGTCGCGTGAGTATTCGAAAATTCGAAAGTTCGGGGGTCTTGTAAGGATCACACCTTTGCGCAGGTCAGATTTTCTATTAACTGGATTTGGCGTTATATCTGGTGGTCATGATATTCAGAGGATGGCAAAAGTTGTCCAACTCTTGGGAGCCCAGATGCCCATAGGTTCGATTATCTTTCCTTTCACTTATTGCGTAGGGGCCAGAGTGCATAAGTCATATTAGGGTGCACATCCCATTGTTGTATTAGCTTGAATCCAGTAACTAGTTGTTGACCAGAGGTGTATGCCTTTTGACAATGAACCAAACTTAAGAGTTAAGCGTTGGAAGATTAGCGGCTAGGGAACCATGCCTGGTGTAACCATTCACCATGCTATATGGAAGTTCGATGAATCCAGGGGTGTCAAGTGGTTGCACATTTGTGCAGACCCGGATTTAGGCAAGGCTGAATACACTAGTACCGGGACGGAATTCTAGCGTGGCAGTGCCATGGGGTCCGAGTAGAGTACATGTGGATGCCATGTGGTAACCTATGGTGACGTGGTGGGATTGAATGGTGAAACTTCTAGAGGGCATAACTTACAATCTTGAAGTCAGATTGTGGCAAAGATCATATCACTCGAATGCTCTCGACAAGTTGAGTACAATGGTGATGTGAAAATTGAATTCCACAAACTTGAGAGAACAAACATTTGTAACCCCATCTTCATAATAGACGTTGGGGGTCGGGTTAAAGCAAGCTAGTAACACCTTCCACTTCCCAATATGAGTTCAGGGGGTGGGAGTGTGGTTATAATGTACCCCACTGTACTCCATGTAGTAAGGTACGATCGACTACCTCTACTTTGAAATTTATGGACACAGTCCTAAAATTGATACCTCGACCTATGGTGACGTGGTGGGATTGAATGGTGAAACTTCTAGAGGGCATAACTTACAATCTTGAAGTCAGATTGTGGCAAAGATCATATCACTTGAATGCTCTCGACAAGTTGAGTACAATGGTGATGTGAAAATTGAATTCCACAAACTTGAGAGAACAAACATTTGTAACCCCATCTTCATAATAGACGTTGGGGGTCGGGTTAAAGCAAGCTAGTAACACCTTCCACTTCCCAATATGAGTTCAAGGGGTGGGAGTGTGGTTATAATGTACCCCACTGTACTCCATGTAGTAAGGTACGATCGACTACCTCTACTTTGAAATTTATGGACACAGTCCTAAAATTGATACCTCGACCTTGGATTCCTAAAAAAAATTACGAAAACAACACATAAATATAAAAGGATGGGGTCTACACTAGAGAGTTATCAACAAGAGTGATCAAGTTTGTTAAATCTCTATGGATGACTGCTTGAATGATTTGAATCATCACTAATTTACATAAACTTTAGTTATGCTTTTAATTTTTTTCATTTATATCAAGTTTTATATGTGCACCCCTGACATACCCTTATCCTTTTTTGAAAAAATATTGTGTCTATGCCTGTTCTTGTAACCACACACCCTTGCAAATTACCTTCATCATTAATTGTTTGACCTTTACATTTGAATTTCAATGTTGTTAGCCTTGAAATAATCACTATGATCTATTTTGTCGTATAGTCTATTTTATTGCTGCTAGCATCGTGATAATACCCTGATGTGACAATTTTTTGGGCAAAATGATATTATTGGCAATAAATAGCATGGCATTTTCAAAAACAAAAATATCACAATGATATCGTACATATCGTGCGATGATGTAAAATATCATTGAGGTTGCAAATAAACGTGCGTAAGTAACCTTGTTTGGGTTTTCTTGCTCATTTGGAAAACAAGAAGAAGGGTTTGGAGAGCAAAGGAGGAGGACATTGGTTTTGCGTGGAGGGTTGACGTCGAGAGGCTTGTCATGGCTATCAAGGAATTGATCCTTGATTGGTTCGAGGAGGCATCAAAGGAGCAAGGGAGAGAGAGATAGAAGAGGAGGAGGAGGGAGATGAGGTGACTATTGAGACTGGAAGTGAGCTAGGGCCACCAGCTTCAGGGATTCTGGTAGAGTGTGCTGAACTTAGCAGTAGCACTAGTAGAGGACATGTCTATCTCTTATTTCTTCTTGTAGAAGATGATAGTGTCTAATGCTAGCCTCAATGTCTTCTTCCCCTAAAGGAAAAACCATTTCTAGAGCCATTACCTTTGCTTGTTAAAGGGGCAGAGAAAATCACTAGTTTATTTATCTGATTTAATTGTAGATGACTCATGATGATGAGATACGTTTATTAAACTTTTTGTTGATATTTTGAGCTTTGAGTCAAGATTCAAGACATGATTTAGTGTTGATGTGTGATGTAGAACTAAACATCTTATATATTAGTTTTGTTTTCATTTTTTTTTCCGCAGATTAGTTCTGTTTTCATAGTTGTGTGGAAATGCATTTATTTGATGTTGTTGCTCTAGATGTTAAAAAAATTGAAAAAATGAATATTTTGTATTTTTTTAATTTTGCCGATATTTCGTGATATTTTTTCCTTATATTTATGATATTCTGCTTTTTGGGGCCCTTGGCGACATTTTCACTGACACAATGTCAGCAAAATTGGTCTATTTTATCTTTTAGTGATTTACATATGGTTGACATAAATTCATTTAAGTGATGATGTATATCATTACTTTCTTAGTTGGTTGCTAGCTTTCTTTTTCTAAGAAAAACTTTACAGGCAAACTCCTAGGCACTTCCCCACATTTGTGGATAGTACTTAGTGCAAACTAGTTGGTGTTGATTATGTTGCCTGATCAAGTGAACATTGAGTGAGGCACACAACAAAAGTAGCCACTGTAAGGAATTGATCCTGAGACCTCCTGCATGAAGCTGAAAGTACTCAATCACTTAGCTAGCCCGCCGACTATTTAAGTTTTCAATTGTGTGATGGTCACTGTTAGCGCAAAATCTAGTAGGCCTTGAAGAGGGAAACCCTACAAGACAAAAGCTAGATAAAGTGCTAAAAATGGTGTAGAGACCCAATGTCACCTCAACCAAAACCCCCCTACTCTTTACGGACTTTCACTGATGGGAGGAGCCTTGGTAGGAAGGAGATAATTTAAAATAGATATGCGAGGTCTAAGGCACAAAGTGATCAAGCTAGAGCTCATTCAAGAGAGAAGCTCAATAATGGTTCAAGGCTTCAAAGAAGCAAATCACTCTCTAAGAAAATCCCAAGAAAATAAGGCTCAAGACCTAAGGTTTTGAGGTTTTTCAATGGTAATAGGTATTCACAAGGTCAAGGCCCGAGGGAAAGGGTTTCTTACAATGATATTCAGCTAATCCAAGGCTCATGAAACCCTCAAGAAAGTCCTCAAGTTGAGGGAAAAGAAACTAGGGTTTCCCTCTTAGAGCAACACCTAGGGCAAGAGATTTTATGGATGAAATTTGAGTGGATGCCCACCAAATTGATAGGTTATGTAGTTTAGACCTATCTCTTGATGTTTAGGCTCTCAAATCACCAAAAGGGTCTCCTCCCTAAAATTTCATTCCAAGCCCTAGATTTTTGTCCTAGCCTTAAGGACCGAATTTGAGAAGATAAAATTATGGAGGAAATTTAAGGTTGATCACCAAAGACTTGGATTAGTGCCTTGTCCTTTAGGCATATGGAGTCAAGGATGCTCTAGATAAGCCTAATTTGTTGCTAAGGAGGCCGAAATTTGATGCCCTATGTATCAAAATTCCAACATTTACCCACTCAATGATAAATGGAGTTTGATGGAGAGTTATAAGAATTCCTCCATTAGGAACATTCATTACATGTTATACAATGAGTAGCATATGCTCAACTATATAGCCTTCAAAATTAGTTTTCAACAAATCAAGGCACATATTAACATAATTGAGAAGCAACAATTCCATGCATTAGACAATTTAAAAAATGAAAATCTTCAACAATAGGCACTTACAAGATAACATTTAGTATATCCATCCATTCATCAAAGAACTAGCTCCAAAAACAATCCCAAATAACTTCTACACATTGAAATGCATCCAAGAATACTTCAATGGCCAAGAAGGAAACAAGTGCGAATTCTCTTATGCAGTCCGAATTCTCCAAGTCATGATGATGAGAGAGTGAAATGACCTCTCTCTTATTTGTACATGTCTAATGATCTCTAATTTTAGCCTAAAGCCCCTCAAGTCATAAAATAATGGGCTAATACTAGGTGAGATTACAAGCCAACCTCATAGCCAATGTAAAACATAAGAATTAACCCACAAAAGAGGCTGAAATGTTGACGTCAACCCCTTATAGGGCAAGTGTTGGGCTCCTCCAATGCTAAGTCAAGTGTAGAGGGCTTAAAAAATTAGGATCTTGGGCTTGGCACCTAAATCTCCATGTAAATCATCTTGTGGACCCCAGATTTGTGTTTGGGGCACAAAATGGGTCTCATGGGTCTCCTGGTGATAAAATAGTCTGGTTCTGCTCCAATGTTGAGGGCTTAGACGATGGTGTTATCCCTCCCATGTCTCAAAGGCGAGACAGGCCTCATCTAGGCCTTGAATTGACTGCCAAACCATGTGTACATTGCTAGGCTGGTTGGGGGCATGCTAGTCCAAGCGCATCATCTCATGAATAATGTGGTGCAAAGTGCAAAATGTTGGGGTGCTATATATGCCAATGGAATGGAGTGATGCTCTGCAAGTGATAAGAGTCCCATGGCTAACAACGCTGCACCTGTAGGGTGTTATATGCTCCTCCAGTGGACATGAGCCCTAGTAAAGTTGCCCAACCCATGATGAAAACCGCCTGCCAATTTCACACAATGTCTAGTGCTGCTTCTTCACCATTAGGGACAATAATAATTAGCGCATCTAAGTGAACCAAGCTTGTTAATCAAGGGAAAATTGATACCTCATATGGGGCTTCCCTTTTGAATTTAGGACTTTGATCTCATAATAATGTTACCTCCCTAGGTAGGAGTGGCTAATAGACAACCCTGTTAGGTGTTCCCAACCCCTAAAGGGGAAGATAGGTCCTAGGTACATCCTTCAATCAATAGGTGGCATGTGAATAATGATGGAATAGAATGGGGATAAAGGGGTCTCAAAGCCAAATGCCATGGTCAAAGGGGTAGCGATGATGTGGAAGTCCACATTCTGGGGATATAGATGTAAGGAGGGAGCAATCGTGGATACATGAGTTACCCCGACCTTTGTTTTTCCTCCCCTCTTATTACCTTTTGCCTTTTCTTGTTTTTTCTTTTTATTACTGCTCGAAGATATAAGAAATGAGAACATGATGTGTATGATGTATAGTAGTGATTAGCCCCTTAAAGGTGGGGAAATTCATCTCCCACCAGGGGTTGGGATGTGCAAAGGTTCCTTGTAATGATGTAATAGGGCAACATTGGCCCTAGGACCATCAGCTACAATGTGGCTGTTAGGGGTTGCTAGCTCTTGGTTGGAAGAAGATGATTAGGAGAAAAGTTGTCCTACGGGTACCCACATTTGGTGGGTAACATTTGGCTCCAATTAGGACATGAGCTCACCATAGAGCGCATGATCCATGTACTCGAATGGGGAGTTCATGAGAACCCCAACAATCTCGTGGGACACAGACTTGTATCCTGCACATCACAATATAACTATTAGGAGCATGTGCCCTAGGCGTACTTTTGTCGCCCATGTTTTTCATCAAGTGATAAATCCATACTGAAAAGTAAATCTATACTAAGGAGCAAATCTAATCTATAATGCAACTATTTTAGCATAAGAACATAATATGATGATAGTAGCCATGCAAACATGATTTGCAATGCACCTACGCTACCGTGTAATGCTAGCACACTATGCCTAAGCTAAGTATAGTCATACAACCAATGCAACCAACATATTACAAGATCAATATCATTCCTCTTATCCTTATGATCAATCATGAGATAAATCCAAGAGCAAGCATAACAATAATCATATGTAGGATCACAAGGGTGGGAGGTGGGAAAATAAGAAAACCTCATGGAAGGGAGTTGTGGATGAAGGGAATGAATCCTACTTTTATCATCAAATCATTTCCTGTGAACAAAGAATGGAGGATCCAATGATCAAGCTCATGAACTCCTTTTCAAGAGCCTCCTTAGTGGTGTCATGCTTCATGGTGGCCTTAGGGGCACAAGGGGGAAAATGAGGGGATAGCTGGTAGAGAGGATCCCAACAACTAGATTGTTCATTACAAGGATCATATTGAAAAGGGGCAACCAACATAGGTTCATTAGTGATAGGAGGGCTCAATGATGATTCCTCTTGATCACGAGGGAGATAGGGCAAGACAAGGTTTCTATTAACATCATCATCGATACCATAGATGGGATCTTTGTCAAAACGATGACTATTGACCTCCCACTTTTCTTCGTTAAAACTTAATATGCATGTAGTCTTCAATGCCAACTCGTGGGGAATACATAGGATCGCCCTCCTTGAGGTGCTCATGAGGCTTATCATCGAACTCGACAACCATGGTGTGTCTTGCTTGATATTCACCTCCCAAGGATTCATTTTTGTCATGCATGTTATTAATATCATCAGTGATAACATCCTTGATAAAGGTAGGACAAACCTCAACTTCACTTTCAACAGTTCCATTTTCATCATCAGTGTCGTAAATTGGATCATCCTCAAAATGATGGCTGCTTCCATCCCACTTCCCCTCGTTTATTTGCAAGAATTCACAAATGTCAACCTTTGGAGAATCAATGGGGACCCCATTTTCAAGATCTTTAGAGAGTACATCATCTAATATCGCTTCTTGTGCCAAAGAACCATCTCTATCATGTTCTTCAACATGGGTCAGGGGCTTCACAAAGATTTCCTCTTCCTTGTTATCGTAGTCAATTCCCCAATCTGGATTCCGCATTCCAAAATTCTTCCATATATCCTTCATCAACTTGATGATTTTCTATATTTGTGGCTTCATTTGGGTCACCCCAACCCTCCTTTGGCACATCTAGCTCTAGGACTTCCTCGGGTATGGTGTAACATTGCTGGTGACCTTGTTGTGAGCTACAATGTATTTCTCGTACAACATCACATAAGACGTTGACTGCATAATGCTTGTAAGCGAGGTCTATGAGAAGGGTTTTTGTAGGATTCTTTTCATATTCCTGTTGCATCTCATAGAGCTCCTTTCCTTGCTTGCTACATAAATTCAACAAGAAAGTTTTATCGGTGCATCCTTCAACTAGCTGCCTGCAATGCTCCCTATATTTATTCACTTTTTCTTGAAGTATTTGGAGAGTTTCAGGATCTAAAACTTCATCATCATCTTGGTCACTACAAGGCCAATCAAGAATTATTTCTTCATCACGAGGACCCCCTAGAGTATCCTTAATATGGTCTATTCCTTTAAACCTTGCATAACAACCAAATGCAAAGTCGCTTGGGTGAATTTTTGTGGAAATTTCTAAACCGAAATTCTACTGCAGCAACTGATTTATTTCACCTACTTATTATTCACAATAAGTTGTTTACGAAATCCCTTCAGCAAATATTAAAATAAATTCTACTGCAGTTATCACACAATTACCCAGAAAAAAATACATGCACAAGAACCAATCACATCAACACAGTTGTTTTTGGACAATTGTCCTCGGAAAAACTCAATGCGGGAAAACCGGTGCAGCAGATGAGGGCTTTATGAATCTTCAGCAACAATTTCTTTTACAAGGAATGATTTTACAGAGAAACTGAAAGAAAACACCTGAGACTTTCCCTTTGAGACTATCTGGCACTTTGGAGATCCTGCTCCCACTCCTGCGTCACCTCTGCGTCACTCTTTGTGGCCCAGCGTGGCTCTGAGTGACTTTGCGTCCCTCTGCGTCACTCTCTGTGGCCTAGCGTGGCTCTGAGTGACTCTGCGTCAGCCTGCGTAAGGGCTACGTCTCTCCTCTGGATTGCGTCTCACTTTGCGCTGTCTCCCACTGTCCCTGTGTCACCTCCTCCTCAGTCATTGCTTGCTGTTGATGCCCTCCTCTTCTTCCACCCTGCAACTCTCCCTTTGAAATCAATCTCCTTTACTTGAGAATCAATTTTCCTTGAGATACTGAGTATCTGCCGGTGTGTCTCCAAATGATCCTCAAGTCTTCTCTTATACTTTTCCTGTTGATGAATCAACGACCGAGATTAAGTCTCTAATCAACGGCTAAGATTAAAACAGAGTTGATCCTCGTATTCTAGAAACTTCTCACCCTTATTTTTATTAATACCCATTAATATTTTTATTTTCCTAAGTTTAGACTTGGGAACCCATAAAAAATATTAATTATTTTAATAACTCCTCATCTGGGTGGAATTTCTCAAAACGATTTCTGGGTCTTGGAGATCTCATGTGCCTTAGCCTCTCCTCCAAATTTCAAGGCTAGAGCACATCCGATGCTACCAAAAATCAACATTCGCTCTTAGCGAGGAATGTGCTCTAGTAATGCTTCATCACTGAATCATCACACTGATCCTCCGCATCGGTACCTGTGCTGATGCTAGGCCTGTTGCCCCACATCCACTGCACTGCTGCTTTTTGTATTGCTGCCCATGACACTGCCACTGCCACTGCTACATCTGTACTGCAGCTCCCTCTCAACAAGTTGTATCATGCTGCCCATAGCACTGCCACTGCTAACTACTGCTTTGCAACTCCCATCACTTATCCATTTCTGCTACTGAAATGGATTCTTTACCATCCCCATCTTCTCCTTGAAATAAACAAACTTTGTTCTTCCTAGAGCCTTGGTGAGGATGTCTGCCACCTGTTCTCCTGTAGGAGTGTACCTCAACTGCACTGCTCCTCATTGGACACTGTCTCTGACAAAGTGACACCTGATATCAATGTGCTTCGACCGATCATGAAATACTGGATTCTCAGAGAGCTTGATGCAACTTTGATTATCACACATGATCTTGGTCGCTTCCATCTTTCTCCTGAATAGATTCACAAGCAATTTCCTAAGCCATATGGTTTCGCACGAAGTTGTGCTAGCTGCCATATACTCTGCTTTAGCTGAGCTTAGAGCCACGGATTTCTGTTTCCTACTGCACCAGGAGGTCATTCCTGATCCAATGTTGAAACAATACCCCGCTGTACTTTTCTGATCTACCGAACTTTCAGCCCAATCTGCGTCAGTGAACCCACTCTGCCTAATGTCATTGCCTCAGGTGTACAATAGTCCATGCTCGAATGTACCTTGCATATACCTGGGAACATGTTTGGCTGCTGCCCAGTGCACCCTCTTAGGTTCCACCATGAACTGACTGAGGGTGTTGACAGCGTAACAAATGTCTGGCCTGGTATTGACCAAATACATCAGGGACCCTATAAGTTGCCTGTACAAGGTGGGATCAACGTCTTTATCTTCTGATGCATCAATCTTCTTCCAGTTGGTGATCATTGGAGTAGCCATAGGTCTACAGTCCTGCATCTTGAATCTCTTCAAGATCTCTGTAGCATATCTCCCTTTTCCAAGGAAGATCTCACCCCTCTGCTGCCAAACTTCCAAACCTAGGAAATAATGCATCTGTCCCAAATCCTTCATGTTGAATTCTGTGGCTAGGTTCTTCTTACAGTCTTTGATGAGCTTGGATGATCCTGTCAGGAAAAGATCATCCACATATAACACTAGGATTAGAGGTTCATTCTCTACGACAAGATAGTAGAGATTAGGGTCTGTGTCACTCTTGACGAACCCCATCTTCTGCAAGTAGCCATCAATTCGACTGTACCATGCCCTAGGTGCCTGTTTAAGCCCATACAAGGATTTCTTTAATCTGCATACATGAGATTTCTTCTCATGTGTCTCAAAACCTTCTTGCTGTTCTATGTATACTTCCTCTTCTATTACCCCGTTCAAGAATGCCGTTTTGACATCCATCTGATAAATCTCCCACCCCATCTGTGCTCCCAGAGATATCACGGTTCTAATAGAAGTATACCTGGCTACTGGGGCGAAAGTTTCTTCGTAGTCTATCTCTTCCTTTTGAGCATATCCCATAGCCACAAACCTGGCTTTGTATTTCTCCACACTGCCATTTGCAACATATTTGACCTTGTAGATCCATCTCGAACCTACCATTGACCTGTCCTGAGCCCTAGGTACCACTTTCCAGGCATCGTTGATCATTATAGAGCTGTATTCCTCAACCATAGCATCCACCCATACTTGATGTTGAACGGCCTCCTGAAAACTAGAAGGTTCCCCAACCTGAACTACTAAGGCCTAGTATCTGTCTAGCTATCTTCGCTCCCTTTTATTATTCCTGGGTGCACCAATGAAGTCCTCTATATCCCGTAGAATCTGTCGGAGTTCCCAACTCGTTCTTCTACTGGTAGTAGGCACATCTATTAGCTCTTCCTCTTCCTGATATTCCTCCTGTTTTGAAGCTTTGTCTTCACGAGAATTTCTGGTACTGGTTTCGGCTGGTCGAAGTGGTTTGACCAACGACTTGTCTTTCCACTGCCCCTCGGAAGGCATTTTTCAGGGTTTCCTGAAAGCTCTGTCCTCCATGAACTTTACATCCGGCCGAACTACTACCTTCCTACTTTCTGGAATATAGACTCTATATGCCTTAGCATTCTCACTATATCCCACAAGATATCCTTTCTCAACAGTTTGATCTAATTTCTTTCTCTTTTCTTCGGGTATACGACAATATGCTAAACTCCCAAATATCTTGAAATCACTGACTTCAGGTGTCTTCCCGGTGAAGACCTTCTCCGGAGTGATTTTGCCTAATGCCTTGTGTGGTCCTGTTCTGGACATAAATTGCCATGTGACATGCTTCTCCCCACAGGAATTTAGGCATATCCTGATGATGACGAAGATAGTCACTGGGGCGCGATGGTAATGCGGCACCTAGAGTAGGTTGAACAACCCTGCCTTTTCGACTCCATGCAAGTGGTTGCGCGACTCCAACTCTACAACTCTTGTCGCGGTGTTTTTCTTCGGCTTCACGAGCTGCGCGGTCGCCAGGTGAGGGAATTTCTCGTGGTCGGTGAGATCCCAATCTTCGAACTTCAAACTCGGCACCCGTCTTAGGTGCGCTCCTTCGAAAATGATATTGTCGGTTAGCAATGGAATTTGTAGAGAGCTTTTACTCTCATCGATATCCTTGGGCACCTTTGCCTTCCCCTTCTGCGGAGGAACAAACGCGGGCAGCCTGATTAGAGGGTCTGCATCCTCGGTTTCTTTCTCCATGTCTTCGTCCTCATTCTCTTCTATCAGGATGTCCTCAAGGTCTTCCTCTTCATCGGTTTCCCAATTAACCACTTTCCCCTTTTCTTCCATGGTCAATTTAGTTCGTAGCGGGTTTCGAGGGGACACGCGCATCAGAATCATGGCCTGCTTATCTTTCTTGGGTCTCGGCGTGCGCGGTGATTTAGGGATTTCCGCAACTATCTCGACGCTCTCAGGGGCATCTTCTACTGTCATGGCTTGCGCGGCCTCTTCGGCGGTCATTTCTCTGATTTCCCTGGCTTTTTCAGGCGTTGCCATTTTGTTTGTCCAAAAATCTCTCAACTGCTCAACCAGATGCTCAAACAACGCTCTCAACAGGTTAAACAGGTCTCGGTTCAGAATACTCTAGGCACACGACAACTCAATTCTCAAATGACCAAGTGTTGTTTGCTGGGCAGTCCTTTGTAATTTATAGCGCCTTTTGAATTCAAGTTCGACCGTTCCTCCCAAAGTTGACTTGAGGGTCTGACCCAGGTTCGGAGTTAATTAACCAAACAAATCCCTATACTACTGGCCCTTTCGGCAACAGCCTGCGGAGCACGGATTGAGGTCTTAGTCGAAGTAGTATGGGGGGATGCTAGAACCAAGTTTCCGCACCCTTGAGATGTCTGAGGGGTTGGTTTAGTCCAACTGTGAATACCTTCGCGCACTCTCCTGTCCTGCGAGGCCTTCGCGCTTTGTTATAATCGCCTTTGCGCAACCCTAATCAGAGGTTGAGGTGATTTTGCGCTGCTAAGGCAACGATCTGTGCTCTTTCCCTAAGTTACACTACGGATCTTACTTATCTTCTTATAACTGTTAGTTAACTTCACGTAAATAGATACTTATCTTATATTTGCTTATTCAACACATTCATATAAGTTCGCGTAGCAAATAAACAGTAAACTTGCAATTCATACCCAATATACTTCAATGCATAAAACAGGAAAAAGACACACAGAATGATAAGAAACTTCTCTTTATTATTTTCTCCAACGGTTACAGACTCGACTCACCCTGCGCACTCAGCTGCAGGGGTCCGCGCACTCAGCTGCGGACTACTAGGCCTCTGCGCACTCAGCTGCAGAGCCTTCTCCTACTCTACAACCCAAAGACTCGACTTTACACTTCAACTTAGACTCAATGCTTCATCTTCTCTTAGATTGTTCGATTATTTCTTAGATGTCTCTTTACAACTTAGAGCCTCGCTCTATTTATACAATCCCATGAACTTTCAAGCCGACATTACATTACAAAAGTAAGGGTGACCAACCCTATGACTCAATTACAACTTCGTGCTCCGCGCCCACAAATTGCGGAGTCTTTACATCGGACTTAGTCAAAACTTGGGCTTTAAGCTCCAAAACTTGTCTTGGGGGATCCCGCGCCCAACAAGCCAATTCATACGCAATATACTTCAATGCATAAAACAGGAAAAAGACACACAGAATGATAAGAAACTTCTCTTTATTATTCTTTCCAACGGTTATAGACTTGACTCACCCTGCGCACTCAGCTGCAGGGGTCCGTACACTCAGCTGCGGACTACTAGGCCTCTGCGCACCCAGCTGCAGGGGTCCGTGCACTCAGTTGTGGACTACTAGGCCTCTGCGCACTCAGCGGCAGAGCCTTCTCCTGCTCTACAACCCATAGACTCGACTTTATACTTCAACTTAGACTCAATGCTTCATCTTCTCTTAGATTGTTCGATTCCTTTTTTAGATGTCTCTTTACAACTTAGAGCCTCGCTCTATTTATACAATCCCATGGTTCGCAGACCATGGGTAGAACTTTCAAGCTGATATTACATTACAAAAGTAAGGGCGAACAACCCTATGACTCAATTACAACTTCGCGCTCTATGCCCATAAATCGTGGAGTCTTTACATTGGACTTAGTCAAGGCTTTAAGCCCCAAAACTTGTCTTGGGGGATCCCATGCCCAACAGGCCCCCAACACAAACATCGTGACTCGCCCTCGAGTCACTCTGTCGGTGCGGAGATCTTCGTGCGGAGACCTCTCAACTCTGTCCGAACTGCTGCAAGCTCGACAACGCACTGAGCCGCTGCTTGTTGTACCTCCTGCATGCGCTGTTCAGAGACCACTGTGTCTGAACTGCTTCCTTGTATCTGCTCCTGTGTTCCCTGCATCTGTTTATAGTCCCGCGCAATTGTGGGGAACTGGTTGTCCTTAGGCAACTCCCAAGTTACCAGCACTATGGATAGCAGAAGCCGTGCATAGTGGAAGGTCTTACCCTGTTCCTGTGCCTCACGGCAATTCTCCAGGAATTCCTTGCACAAGTACTCTGACTAGTTAAATTGGATGCCCTCTGCACACTGCGCGGCAAGTGCTATCACTGGCGCGGGCACCTCATCCGCGCGGCACTTCTGCATAACCTTGCCAGCCAATATCTGGGTCGCAACTTTGACTGCCTTGTTGTTGATACTGGAGATCGCGTACCCTCTCTTCTTCTTCTCCAGCTTGAATTTTGCCTTCATGGCCTCCGCGATGGCCAAGTCAGTGCTCTTACCCTCCGAAATATCTGTTGGGTCTTCCCCTTTACAAGGGAGTCGAGTAATTCTATTGATCAGGTGGTCCGTGATGGGGATGAGCTCCTCCAACCACAAACACCCATCATGCACCAGGTAGAGCAATTGCCTGATGACGAAGATAGTCACTAGGGCGTGATGGTAATGCGGCACCTAGAGTAGGTTCAACAACCCTGCCTTTTCGACTCTGTGCAACCACTTGCGCGGCTCCAACTCTACGACTCTCGCCGCAGTGTTTTTCTTCGGCTTCATGAGCTGCGCAATCGCCAGGTGAGGGAATTTCTCATGGTCGGCGAGATCCCAATCTTCGAACTTCAAACTCGGCACCCGTCCCAGGTGCGCTCCTTCGAAAATGATATCGTCGGGTAGCAGTGGAGTCTGTAGAGAGCTTTTACTCTCATCGATATCCTTGGGCACCTTTGCCTTCCCTTTCTGCGGAGGAACATATGTGGGCAGCCTGGTTAGAGGGTCTGCGTCCTCGGTTTCTTTCTCCATGTCTTCGTCCTCGTCCTCTTCTATCAGGATGTCCTCAAGGTCTTCCTCCTCCTCATCGGTTTCCAAATTAACCGCTTTCCCCTTTTCTTCCATGGTCAATTTAGTTTGCAGCGGGTTTCGAGGGGACACGTGCACCGGAATCATGGGCTACTTATCTTTCTTGGGTCTCGGCGTGCGCGGTGATTTAGGGATTTCCGCAACTATCCCGGCGCTCTCAGGGGCATCTTCTACTGTCATGGCTTGTGCGGCCTCTTCGGTGGTCATTTCTTTGATTTCCCTGGCTTCTTCAGACGCTGCCATTTTGTTTGTCCAGAAATCTCTCAACTGCTCAACCAGGTGCTCAAACAACGCTCTCAACAGGTTAAACAGGTCTCGATTCAGAATACTCTGGGCGCACGACAACTCAATTCTCAAATGACCAAGTGTTGTTTGTTGGGCAACCCTTTGTAATTTATAGCGCCTTTTGAATTCAAGTTCGACCGTTCCCCCCAAATCCAGTCCATTAATGCTCCCTTGGCGGCAGATTTTCCCAAATCTTGCCCATAAAGCTCGCCTTAAATGCTTGCCGCCCGCTCCATTTGGTCTCAAACCAAGCATCACATCGTGAATAGTGACTATAACGGTCACTTTCCAGCCAACCCGCGCGGCAATGCAACTACCCTTGTGTTGTCGCGGACCTTGTGACACTTCGCTCTTACGCGCAGCCGTGACATCGCGTAGCTCTTGGGTAGAGTAGTTTATACTCCCGCACCTCCTTTCAATTGCCTGGAGCGCTAACACTGTGCTTCCCACGGCTAGTCAAGTGGCCGCGCCACCTGTATATGGTTTCGACTGACCATCGCTTACATTTTCTGGGAAAAGTTCACCTTTTAACTTTAATACCTGCATCACGCCACTATTTGTGATCCCCTTAGTAATACGCGGTCCAATCCAAGGCATCAAACTGATCAACTCTCAGTGGTAGCCTCCAAATTTATCATTGTAATCGCGCGCATCCTGTTGTATCACCATAGCCTTTTTATCAAGAAAATCCCTTTTTATTCCTTCCTCCAGCTCTTTGACTTCTTCTTCCGCCATAGTGCTTTCCTCCCTCAAGCGAACTTTTTCCTTCATAAGTTGTTGGAGCCTAAGATCACCCTGCTGGATCTCTTCATCAGGTCCCAAGCGTTCCTCTTCTTTCAAGGCTCTGCGATCCGTCATATCTACGGGCGCTGCTATTCGCGGACTAGGCATGATATATTTCATCGGTATTTCAGTGTTTGCTTCATAAACCAGCCTAGAAGGCGTCTGTTCCGTTAGTTTCTTGCACGTCGCCCTATAAGCCCATAGGACTGCTGGTACGCGCAGGTCCCAATCACTTCGCTGCGTATTACATACCTTGTTCAGTGCTTCGCACACTTTATTAAAGGCTTCCACATGGATAACCTTCTGCGTGCTCGTTCTTTCCACATTCTGTCGTTCCAATTTGAGGGATCGTTCGTGCAATTGTCCCCCCAACACATGCTTATTGACCGTATTCCCCAACGCGAAGTCCATGTGCATCCGCGCAGGTTGTTTACCATATGCCTGTACCCACCTGGACAGATGCGGTGCAGACCATCCCGTCCATTGTATTTATTTGTTAGTCGCATCTTAGGCTTCCCAAAACGCATGCACATCATTCTCTTGCATTCGCGCCAGTCCTCAAAGCTTCCTTGGTGTGTACCCCACCACCTCGCGGGCGTAGCGCGCAGTACCCACTTCAAAGCCTGGAAACGTTGCTTTTCTGGCACCTCCCTTTCAAATCTGTCCAAGAAAGCATCTACCTCACCTAATCCATCATAAGTAGGGAGATCTCTCACTTCTGTTGATACGCAGTGCAACGATCTTGTCATCATATTATAGTTCAGCGTGGTTACCTTGTGTAACCGGTTCTGCCATCGCTCTATCTCTTCATCCGAATCCGACATACAGGAGCTTTCGCGCTCCCATGAGATTCGTCCATCCGCAGTGGGATTTACCCAGTCTTGCTTTCGCGCGGTTATCTTGTAGATGCGGTCCAAATCGTCGTCGCTTTCATAGTCGCGCACTAGTGTTGTATAACGCGATCCCTCAGTAGGGTCCAAGGGTATAACTACGGGTAGAGACTTCTTCTCAAAAATCGTCTTGCGCTTGTTCAAATTAATTACCCCGTTCATGTCAGTGGCCCAATCAATTCCTAAGAGTGCGGGGTAGGGATTGTTGTCATCAACAATCTCTATCACTTCAAAGTCTGCTAGCGCGCTCGTCCCTTCAATATCCACGGTGATTCCCTGCAATCTCCTCACAGGGATTATATTTTGCTGGTTCGCCATTCGCAGCTGGATAGGAGACCATTGCAGCGTAGGTCTTCCCATGTGCTCCCACCTCTGCTTAGGCAGAACATTCGCGTCCGATCCTAGTCCAGAATTACTTGTTCCATCTCATATTCTCCAATCTGCGTGGTCAACCTCATTTCTCTTCCTGTCCTCGTCGCATGCTTTCTAATCTTTCGAACTACGCGCGGTTCTCCTCTCGTGGTCCCAGCGCATCTGTTAATGAGTTCCTGCAATCTCTTTACAGCCTTATTGTTGCGCAGTAGCTTCATGCATGTTTCTAAGAACGTCGTAAGCATAGATGGGTCCATTTCTGGCTCCGGTATATCGTTGCTTCTTGAAGTGGAGGCATTAGCGAAGCTCTTCTTAGCTTCCATGAAGGTTTCCTTAGCGCGTTCCAAATCAAACTTTGCTTCTTTCGTCGAAGCCTTGCGAACCCAAGTACTATCTTCGGGCTGTTTGCCTTTATCATCTCCTGTCATAATTCAACTTTGGAGCACAATGTTCACATTTGGATCTTCCTTGCGCAGCTCAGACCTCATCATCTGCAGGTTCTGAGTTGGGGGAGGTGGTAGCGCTCCCTTGTCGCGTATCCTAGCTATTAGCGTAGGACAATCCTCCGTCTCATGATCAAACAAGGTACAATACAGACATGATGGACGCGTTGGATTCGTACAATCACGGGCATAATGTTTGGCCCTCCGCAATTGTAACATATCCGCTGTCCGCGACCTCTTCCAGGTCTTCCTCCACCTCGGCCTTGCCCGCGCCCCTAGAAGCCGGTTCGCGCCATTCCTGTGTTCTGGTCAAGGGGCCGCGATTCGGCCTGAACTCTATAGGTGGGAGTTCTATCCATCATCAGCTCATAGCTTCTACAAGTGCGCTCATCGTGTCCAACCGATCTACAAAAATTACAGAACAACTGTTGCAAATTTTGTGTGTACTTCTGCAACAAATGGCAGTTGTCTGTAGCATGCTTTCCTCCTATTTGACAAATTGTGCACCACAAAGTAGGTGCCGCGCTAGGTCCTGCTTGTGCCTCCGGTCTTAACGACATCGGTCCTCCTCCCGCGAGGTAATTCGTGAATACTGGGCAGTGGTCCTTGTCATGACCCTGACCCTTACATTTAACGCACCATACCTCTTCGCACACTTTTGGTTGGGCTGTCCTGTCCTGTTTCAAACTCTGCATCTCAAGGCATAAGTTTTTCAACTGCGCGTGGATTTGCTGAACTCCCAAGTTAGGATCTTGTATCGGGGTCTCATGCAGCCTCATCGCGATCTCCAAGGCCTTTGCCTGAGTCGTTAACCTCTGTTGCGACAACGTGTTCCTCAAATGCGGCGTTAGCGATGCTACAAACCATTCGCGGTGCTGTCCATCCGTCAAAGTCATATTAGCTTCGCGAATCGTGCACTTCAGCCTTTGATCCAGCTCCCAAGGAGTCTCGCCTGGTAGCATTGTGATCTCTTTGAATCTAATGATCGACTGTGCTTCTGACTTCGGCCTGCTAAATTCTCTGTTTAACGCAATTTGGATATTCGCGATTCCCGCATTCGGATTGTCATTAGAATGCTTAATATACCAGGTCAGCACGCGATCCTGCAGAGCACTGACCAATGTCGCTTTCTTTATATTATCATCTATAACTCCCTGTGCTTCCCATACAGCTCTTATCACGAACCAAAACTGGTCTGGATCTTCATTTCCTACTCCCTTGAACACAGGCAACTTTATCGTGCTTGCCATATTGACTCGCGGTGGTGGCAGAGGTGGTACGGGTGAAGATGGAGGTGAAGGCGGTGAAGCTGGTGGTGGTGTGGGTGGGGGTGGTATGCGCGGAATCCTTTGCCTTATCAAATTGATTGCACTTCGTGGCGAGACCTTCGCGAGCTCTTCCTCGTCCCCTCGCGGAGGTGAAATCAAAGGACTATTCTTTGGTCCCTTACTTCCTTCGTTTCTGTAGGTTTTTCCACTTCACGTAGCTCCAAACATCAAGGTAATTGCATAACCCTCTTTTCACACAATAACATTTTAATCCAAGTATTCAGAGACTTTACGTACTTACCACGCGGTCCTTTGAGAAAGCGTCGCTTTGCCTCGCTATAGCTGACTGAAGTATCTACCGCGAACTCAGTAATGAATCCTCCTATAATCCAATCGAGCCAGTGATCAACAACGTGCGCGATCTTATCCTCCGATGCTTCCAATCTGCGCACCAACTCTGGGGTCCACACAATAAGATTGTCGAGCTTCCACATTCCTTGGCTATCGACTAGCTTCGCGATCCACTTGTACAACTCAGTAGGGAAAGATGCGAAGAAAATTTCGTGGATCTCTGTGTATAGGTAGTAGTCTAACCAATCTTCCTTTGATAATCGCGGATTCTTGTTCTCCTGTGCTGCGAACTCGTGAATCCTCCAGTCCAACCAACCTTCAATTTCCTTCTTAGTTGGATTACAATGATATGACATCAGACATCTCTATGCAGATTCCGGTCCCGACAACGGAACCATTTGTTGCAGAAGTACACACAGAATTCACAACAGTTGTTCTGTAATTTTTGTAGATCGGTTGGACATGATGAGCGCACTTGTAGAAGCTATGAGATGATGATGGATAGTACTCCCACTTACAGAGTTCAGGCCGAATCGCGGCCCCTTGACCAGAACGCAGGAATGGCACGAACTGGGTTCCAGGGGCGCGGGCGAGGCCGAGGTGGAGGAGGACCTGGAAGAGGTCGTGGACAGCTGATATGTTACAATTGCGGAGGGCTAGGACATTATGCCTGTGATTGTACGAATCCAACGCGTCCATCATGTCTGTATTGTACCTTGTTTGATCATGAGACAGAGGATTGTCCTACGCTGATAGCTAGGATACGCGACAAGGGAGCGCTACCACTTCCCTAGCCCTCGAGTCACTCTGTCAATGCGGAGATCTTCTCGTGAAGACCTCCCAACTCTGTTCGAATTGCTACAAGTTTGGCAGCGCACTGAGCAACTGCCTGTTGTACCTCCTGCACGCGTTGTTCAGAGACCGCTGTATCTGAACTGTAATGACCCACCTATAGCTATAAATAAAATACAAGTATTAGCATACATACGAGGCCTCCATACGATAGCTACGTATGCATGGACTCGTATGTAATGCACTATATATATGATAAACCCTCAAACGAACAGAAAATGTTAGTTTTAATGTTAAATTTTAATTTGTAAATTAAAATTTATGAAATTAATAAAATTAAAATTATAAATTAAATAAATTAAATTAATTCATTAAAATAATAAATAAACTTTATCAAATCAAATTTACATATTTGAATAAAATCACCAAATCAAATAAGATTCTGTTTTATAAAATCAACACGTATCAAAATTAGGACACGGAGATGGAGGGAGGCGGTGAACGGAGACTTATAAGAAGGAAGGTTATCTTGAGAGAAAGGGGGAAAAGAATGAAGGGGCGGTTGGAGGAAGCACAGTTGAGAGGAGGAAAATTTGTAACACGAAGTTATCAACAGTAAGGACTGAGCCTTGTTTGTTCTGAAGTTTTTGGGCACGGAACAGATTGCAGCAATTGAGAAGCATTTTGGACTGAGTACCTAGGTTGTACTTAGTTTGGCTGGGAGGTTATGGTCTTTTGGTAACGGGAGCGAGAACTGGAGCAATTCTGAAGTCTCTTCATTCGCAGGAAACCAAGTAGGTACTTTCATCAAATCAATCAATTTGATATATGAAATTTTGTTAAATTTTAAAGCAGGTTCATGAAGATTTCATATTCTGTTCAGAGTAAATAGCTGTTTAAATTATTTACAGTCATTACATGAACTGCTTCCTTGTATCTGCTCCTGCGTTCCCTGCATCTGTTTATAGTCTTGCGCAATTGTGGGGAACTGGGTGTCCTCAGGCAACTCCCAAGCTACCAGCACTATGGACAGCAGAAGCCGTGCATAGTGGAAGGTCTTCCCCTGTTCTTGTGCCTCGCGACAATTATCCAGGAATTCCTTGTACAAGTACTCTGACTAGTTAAACTGGACGCCCTCTGCACATTGCGAAGCAAAGTGCTATCATCGACGCGGGCACCTCATCCACGCGACACTTCCGCATAACCTTGCCAGTCAATATTTGGGTCGCAACTTTAACTGCCTTGTTGATACTGGAGATCACGTACCCTCTCTTCTTCTCCAACTTGAATTTTGCCTTCATGGCCTCCACGATGGCCAAGTCAATGCTCTTACCCTCCGAAATATCTGCTGGGTCTTCCCCTTTACAAGGGAGTCCGGTAATTCTATGGATCAGGTGGTCCTTGATGGGGATGGGCTCCTCCAGCCACAAACACCCATCATGCACCAGGCAGAGCAGCTACTTGATTACGAAGATAGTAACTGGGGCGCGATGGTAATACGACACCCAGAGCAGGTTCAACAACCCTGCCTTTTCGACTTCGCGCAACCACTTGTGCGACTCCAACTCTACAACTCCCGCCGCGGTGTTTTTCTTTGGCTTTATGAGCTGCACGGTTGCCAAGTGAGGGAATTTCTCGTGGTCGGTGAGATCCCAATCTTCAAACTCGGCACCCGTCCTAGGTGCGCTCCTTCGAAAATGATATCGTCAGGTAGCAGCGGAGTTTGTAGAGCTTTTACTCATCGATATCCTTGGGCACCTTTGCCTTCCCCTTCCGCACATACACAGGCAGCCTGGTTAAAGGGTCCGCGTCCTCGGTTTCTTTCTCCATGTCTTTGTCCTCGCCCTCTTCTATCAGGATGTCCTCAAGGTCTTCCTCCTCCTCATCGGTTTCCAAATTAACCGCTTTCCCCTTTTTTTCCAAGGTCAATTTAGTTTGCAGCGGGTTTCGAGGGGACACGCACACCGGAATCATGGGCTGCTTATCTTTCTTGGGTCTCGGCGTGCGCGGCCTCTTCGGCGGTCATTTCTCTGATTTCCCTAGCTTCTTTAGACGCTGCCATTTTGTTTGTCCAGAAACCTCTCAACTGCTCAATCGGGTGCTCAAACAACGCTCTCAACAGGTTAAATAGGGCTCGGTTCAGAATACTCTGGGCGCATGACATCTCAGTTCTGAAATGACCATGTGTTGTTTGCTGGGCAGCCCTTTGTAATTTATAGCGCCTTTTGAATTCAAGTTTGTTGCGTCGATTGCGCAGTGGGGGGGTCACAGGGGATTAGAGGGGGGTGGGTAGCCCCCCTCTATGGGGTCCGGGGCAGTGCCCCGGGGGAATTTTTTTTGGACCCTATATTAGGTTGGGTATGGTTTTGTGCATGGTTTTCGCACATGGTTTTGGACGTGGTGGCTTTCGGTCCATGGTATTGGATGCTTCGGCATGTATAAATATGTGTTGTAACATTGAAAGGAACATAATGAAAAATCAAGCTGGTAGTCCCGGTTTTGGGATCCAGGGAAAAATCTCTGTGTATATGTGTTTTATGTGTTATGTTCTCGCATTTGTTTATTTTCTGTTTTTAGAATTCGTATGCAGGTAATTTCTGTACTGGGTTAAAACCTACAAAAACTGTCTGTCACGCAGAATCCAGAACTGTCGGGAACTGCTGGAACAGCCGGGAGAACTGACGCAAAGGGCAGAGAAGGTGACACAAGGTTGATGCAGAGACAACACAGAAATAGCCGGGGTTAGCCAGTCTTGTGCCGGATCAACCAGAATTCTGCCGGGTGAAGTGAGGTAAAACTCACTCAGATTTTCTGCTAGTATTTTTCTCTGTAAAGGATTGCTAGATGAGTTTCCTAGATTTGTATTCAGATATTTCTCCTGCATAATAATAAACTCTCAGAGTTGCTGCACCGGTTTTCCCACATTGGGTTTTTCCACGGACTATTGTGTCCAAAAATAAGTGTGTCGTATGTATCTTGTTCTTTGCTCTGTTTTTTGTTTCATGAGATCAAATATTTAATTAATGCAGGCTGCAGAAGTAATTTGCTTCAGTATTCAGAAGAATAACTTGATGAATGTAATTTAAAAATCAAGTTGGTGAAGTAGATTCAGATTTGCTGCAGTAGGGGTTCTTTCGAGTCTAGGAGTTTTCACAAAGTTGTCCTACGGGTACCCACTTTTGATGGGCAACATTTGGCTCCAATTGGGACATGAGCTCACCATAGAGTGCATGATCCATGTACTCGAATGGGGAGTTCATGAGAACCCCAACAATCTTGTGGGACACAGACTTGTATCCTGCACATCACAATTCAACTATTAGGAGCATGTGCCTTGGGCGTAGTTTTATCGCCCATGTTTTTCATCAAGTGATAAATCCATATTGAAAAGTAAATCTATACTAAGGTGCAAGTCTAATCTATAATGCAACTGTTTTCGCATAAGAACATAATATGATGATACTAGCCATGCAAACATAATATGCAAAGCACCTACGCTACCATGTAATGCTAGCACACTATGCATGAGCTAAGTATAGTCATACAACCAATGCAACCAACATATTAGAAGATCAATATCAGTCCTCTAATCCTTATCATCGATCATGAGATAAATCCAAGAGCAAGCATAACAATAATCATATGCAGGATCACAAGGGTAGGAGGTGGGAAAATAAGAAAACCTCATGGAAGGGAATGAATCCAACTTGCACCATCAAATCTTTTCTTGTAAACAGAGAATGGAGGATCCAACGATCAAGCTCATGAACTCCCTTTCAAGAGCCTCCTTAGTGATGTCATGCTTCATGGTGGCCTTACAGGCACAAGGGGGAAAACAAGTGGATGGCTGGTAGAGAGGATCCTAACAACTAGATTGTTCATTACAAGGATCATATTGAAAAGGGGCAACCAACATAGGCTCATCAGTGATAGGAGGGCTCAATGATGATTCCTCTTTATCACGAGCAAGATAGGGCAAGGCAACGTTTCTATTAACATCATCCTCGATATCATAGATGGGATCTTTGTCAAAACGATGACTATTGATCTCCCACTTTTCTTTGTTAATATGCATGTAGTCTTCAATGCCAACTCGTGGGGAATACGTAAGATCACCCTCCTTGAGGTGCTCATGAGGCTCATCATCCAACTCGACAACCATGGTGTAGCTTGCTTGATATTCACCTCCCAAGGATTCATTTTTGTCTTGCATGTTATCAATATCATCAATAATAACATCCTTGATAAAGGCAGGGAAAATTTAACTTCACTTTCAACTGTTCCATTTTCATCATCAGTGTTGTAAATTGGATCATCCTCAAAATGATGGCTGCTTCCATCCCACTTCCACTTGTTTATATGCAAGAATTCACAAATGTCAACCTTCAGGGAATCAATGGGGTCCCCATTATCAAGATCTTTTGAGAGTACATCATCTAATATTGCTTCTTGTGCCAAAGAACCATCTTTATCATGCTCTTCAACATGGGTCAGGGGCTTCACAAAGATTTCCTCTTCTTTGTTATTGTAGCTAATTCCCCAAGCTGGATTCTACATTCCAAAATTCTTCGATTCCAAAATCAGCTTGATGATTTTCTATATTTATGGCTTCATTTGGGTCACCCCAATCCTCCTTTGGCACATCTAGCTCTAAGACTTCCTCGGGTATGGGGTAACATTGCTAGTGACCTTGTTGTGAGCTACAATGTAATTCTCGTACAACATCACATAAGATGTTGACTGCATAATGTTTGTCAACGAGGTCTATGAGAAGGGTTTTTGTAGGATTCTTTTCATATTCCTCTTGCATTTCATAGAGCTCCTTTCCTTGCTTGCTACATAAATTCAACAAGAAAGTTTTATCAGTGCATCCTTCAACTCGCTGTGTGCAATGCTTCCTATATTTATTCACTTATTCTTGAAGTATTTGGAGAGTTTCAGGGTCTAAAACTTCATCATCATCTTGGTCATTACAAGGCAATTATTTCTTCATCACGAGGACCCCTCAGAGTATCCTTCATATGGTCTACTCCTTTAAACCTTGCATAACAACCAAATGCAAAGTCCCTAGGGTGAATTTCAAGTGCCTTAAAGAATGCTTGCTTCCCCCAACAAGCATTAAATCTTGAAGCTCAATGAAGAAAAGGGCTTCGCTCTTCCAGTGGAGTCGCCAAATAATGATCTATGTTTTCATTAAGGAAGTAAGTAAATATCTCATAAAGGTGGACTCGCTTCTTCCCCAACAATGGCGCCAAAAATGTTACCACAAAATCTAGTAGGCCTTAAAAAGGGAAACCCTACAAGACAAAAGCTAGACGAAGATTTAACAATGGGGTAAAGGCTCAATGTCACCTCAACCAAAACCCCTTGCTCTTTACAGACTTTCACCAATGGGAGGAGTCCCGGTAGGAAGGAGACCACTTAAAATAGATATGCTAGGTATAAGGCACAAAGTGATCAAGCTAGAGCTCATTCAAGAGAGAAGCTCAATAATGTTTCAAGGCTTCAGAGGAGCAAATTGCTCTCTAAGAAGGCCCTAGAAAAGAAGGCCCAAGTCCTAAGGTTTTGAGGTTTTTTAATGGTAATAGGTATTCACAAGGTCAAGGCTCGAGGGAAAGGGTTTATTACAATAATATTCATCTAGTCCAAGGCTCATGAAACACTCAAGCAAGTCCTCAAGTTGAGGGAGAAGAAACTCGGGTTTCCTTGTTAGAGCAACACGTAGGACAAGAGATTTTATGGATGAAATTTGAATGTATGCCCACCAAATTGATAGGTTAAGTAGCTTAGACCCATCTCTTAATGTTTAGGCTCCCAAATCATCAAAAGGTCTCCTCCCTAAAATTTCGCTCCAAGCCCTAGTTTTCAAGCTAGTCTTTAAGGACGGAATTTGAGAAGAAAAAATTATGGAGGAAATTTAAGGTTGATCACCAAACTTGGACTAGTGCCTTCTTCTTTAAGCATATGGAGTCAAGGATGTTCTAGATAAGTCTAATTTGTTGCTAAGGAGGCCTGGATTTGATGCCCTAGGTATCAAAATTCCAGCATCTACCCACTCAATGATAAATGGAGTTTGATGGAGAGTTATAAGAATTCCCCCACTAAGAACATTCATGACATGTTATACAATGAGTAACTTATGCTCAACTATATAGCCTTCAAATTTAATTTTCAAAAAATCAGCCACAAATTAGCATAATCTAGAAGCAACAATTCCATGCATTAGACAATTTCAAAAATGAAAATCTTCAACAATAGGCACTTACAAGATAACATGTAGTATATCCATCCATTCATCAAAGAAATAGCTCCAAAAACAATCCAAAATAGCTTCCACACATTGAAATGCATTCAAGACTACTCTAATAGCCAAGAAGGAAACATGTGCGAATTCTCTTATGAGGTCTGAATTCTCCAAGTGATGATGATGAGCGAGTGAAATGAACTCTCTCTTATTTATTCATGTCTAATGATCTCTAATTTTAGCCTAAAGCCCCTCAAGTCATAAAAGAATGGGCTAATACTAGGTGAGGTTACAAGACAACCTCATAGCCAATGTAAAACATAAGAAGTAACCCACAAAAGAGGCCGAAAGGCTGATGTCATGCATGCATAGGTCCTTCTAGGGCAAGCGTTGGGCTCCTCCAATGCCATGTCGAGTGTAGACGGCTCCAAAAGTTAGGATCTAGGGCTTGGTATTGATTTGGGGTAGCATTGGACGTGCTCTAGGCATGAAAATTGGCGGGGAGTCTAAAGCACGTGAGATCTCCAAGATCCAGAAATGGTTTGGGCAGATTCTAACAGGTTTGGGAGATATTAAAATAATTAATATTTTTAATGGAGTTCCTAAGTCTAAACTTAGGAAAAATAAAATATTAATGGGTATTAATATAAAACTGGGTTAGAAGGTTCCAGAAGTCATGGATCAAGCCAAATCTAATCTTAGCCGTTGATTAGAGATTTAATTTCGGTCGTTGGAGGACCAACGAGAAAAGTATAAGAGGAGGCTTGAGGGTCAGTGGGAGAATACAGCAGCGTGATCAGTGATTCTATTCTCTAGAGCGAGGTTTGCTAAGAGAGATAGAATCAATGATCAACAGCGAGGGGCAATGAATACACAACAGAGAGGCAGATTTGGTACTAGAGAGACAGCGCAGAGCCTGGAGAGGTTGACGCAAAGGCAGTTGGGTGCTAGTAGAGGCAGCCAGGAGCTGCGCAGAGCCAGGAGAGGCTAGCGTGTGAGACGCAGAGGGTCTAGGGGCTGACGTAGAAGCTCCAGAAGTTGACGCAGAGGCTAGTAGAGCTGACGCATGGCCAAGAGGCAGCATTGGAAGGATTTCGTGGGACAGACTAGGTGCTGGTGAGCCAGGTAGGGTGATGCAGAGCAGTGGGAGCTGAAATTGTTGCTGTGGGATTGTTCATCCGGTGATTAATCAGTCGGAATATCTGTCTCCGAGGAGAGGTACTAATGTCGAGGGCATTCTTTTGTTGGATGAGCCATTTCTGGCACCCTAGTTGTATTTTAAAAATTGCATAATAATAAAACCCTCTTAATAGCTGCACCTGTTTTCCCGCATTGGGTTTTTCTGGGGACATTGGTCCAAAAATAACGGTGTCAATTGTGTGCTTGTTTTCTTTCAGTTGATGATCTGTAGATGTTGATACTGTACTTGTGTTTATTTTAAGTATTTACATGGTAAATAACTTGTTAATAATTAAACGAGTAGGAAGAAATAAACCAAATAGTACAGGAAGAATTTCTAACGGGTTAAACTTAGAAATTCCAACATGGTATCAGAGGGTGGTTACAGATCACAGGATAACTGAAGGCATCAGCTAGCAGAGTAGTAACAGTAGATTCATCTGTCCCGAGTGACAGCGCTGATCCGTGCAGAAGGCGACAAAGGAAGGAGTGACGTAGAGAGACTGCGTCATCATTCTGGGCCAGAGAGAGGCAGCGTAGAGGCGAAGGGAGGCAGAATCAGGCTCATGCAGAGCCATGCAGAGGCCAGGAGGGCTGACGCAGTTGGCTAGGGGCACTGATTTGCCAGTGTGGGGATTGCGCAGAGCCAAGTGGCTAAATCCTTCAGTTGCTGAGGTATAGGAGGCTGCGGGTAATTTGTGGAGCGAAGCTGGTGGGGTACTGTGGTTAGAACAGTGCCTAACAGGGCAAGACCAAGGAGGAGGGATTTTCAGAAGGGAAATCGAGACCTAGAGGGAGTCGAACCGAGAACTTCTAGACGGGAAGTTGAGAGACTCAGCAGGAGTCGAATAGAGGACTTCCAGGAGGGAAGTAGAGAGACTTGGAGGAGTCGGAAGAAGAGCAACATAATGGCCGTAAATGGATTGAGAGATCATGATAGGTTGGACATAAAATCCAACTTCGTGGTCTGGAAGGCCAGGATCTTGTCCATTCTAGACAGATATCGCATCAAGGACTTCGCCTTGAAAACAATAGCGATCCCAGTTGACCCAGCTAAAAATGAGAAGTACGAGGAGGCAATGGCCAGGGCGAAATGCATCATCCTTGATGGGGTCAAGGATAATGTGGTGCCGCATATTTCCGAGAAGGACATGTCAAATGAGATGTGGGATGCCCTGAAGAAATTGTACCAGCATACTTCTGTGCAGAGGAAGATGTTACTTGAAGATCAACTTCGGTCATACCAGATGCAGAAGGGAGAGCAGATAGATGTCTTCCTCGGCCGATTGAAGGAGATCCGTGACCAGCTAACTTCCATAGGGGCCACGCCAGTTCAGGAATTCCGAATTGATGGTGAGGACCGCATTGAACGCAGTCTCAGAGGATTGGGAGGTATATGTCCAGAGCATACTAGGCAGGTCGAGCCTTCTAGATTGGGAGGAACTGTGGGCGACTCTTCATCAAGAAGAGATCAGACGGGTGACCAAGGTGGGGAGTAGCGACAAAGTGGTCAGAATCAAGAAGGAGGAAGAAGAGGATGTGGTTCTAGCATCTGCGGTGAAGCAGGAGAAGAGAAAGAAGAAGGACCTCTCCAAGGTCAAATGCTTCCATTGTGGGGAACTGGGTCATTTTGAGAACTAGTGTCCAAGGAAGAAGAGTAAGGGAGAGGCTTCTAAGACCAAGGCAGCGCCAGCGAGGGCGGAGAAAGAAGTCGAGGAGGATGACGATTGTGCCATGAGTGCTCATATGCCACTTGAGAAGAAGTGGGGAGACATCGAGCTGTAGTGAGGAGGACTACAGGCGATGAGGGGTAGGATCCTTGAGGTACCCAACCTCTTGGATTATACCTTGCTATGAGAGCCTCGAAGAGTAGCAGGATTGATGAATGTCAGTAGAGACAGATGCAGACGGAGTGACAGAGAGTGCTACAGTGCAGGAGTCCTGGGACAGCGTGAGGCTAGCAGGTTGCAACAGTGCGAGAGGCATGGGAGTGTTTCACCAGTGCAGGATGGCACAAAAATGTGTGCAACGGTGTGAGATGCAGGGAGTTGTTGCAACAACGCAGAGGTCAGTAGAGGGAGCTTCAACATCTAGAGTGTCTCTAGCCTGACAGGGATGTCAGAGTTGGGTGGATCAGTTACTTACTTCTTGGTAATTGAGTTGCAGTGCAGCAGTTCGTAGTGGCAATGCTATGGGCAACACGATGCAACATGATGAGAGGGGATGCAGTGCAGATGCAGTGCTGGGAGGATGGACCAGCAGCAACACGGATGCAGAGGGAGTTGCTGTACAGATGCAACAGTGGCAGTGACAGGGCCATGGGCAGCAATACAGGATGCAATAGTGCAAAGGATGTTGGGCAGGGAGGCCTAGCATCAACACAGGGACCGATGCTGGATAATCAGGGTGATGCTCAGTGTGGAGTATTACTAGAGCACAATCCTCGCTAAGAGGGAGTGTTGGTTTGGGGTAGCATTGGATGTGCTCTAGCCATGAAAATTAGTGGAGAGGCTAAAGCACATAAGATCTCCAAGATCTAGAAATGGTTTGGGCAGATTCTAACTGGTTTGGGAGATATTAAAATAATTAATATTTTTAATGGAGTTCCTAAGTCTAAACTTAGGAAAAATAAATTATTAATGGGTATTAATATAAAACTGGGTTAGAAGGTTCCAAAAGTCATGGATCAAGCCAAATCTAATCTTAGTCGTTGATTAGAGATTTAATTTCAGCTGTTTGAGGACCAACGAGAAAAGTATAAGAGGAGGCTTGAGGGTCAGTTGGAGAATACACCAGTGTGATCAGTCATTCTATTCTCTAGAGCGAGGTTTGTTAAGAGAGATAGAATCAGTGATCAACAGTGAGGGGCAGTGAATACATAGCAGAGAGGCAGAGTTGGTACCAGAGAGACAGCGCATAGCCTAGAGAGGTTGATGCAGAGGCAGCTGGTTGCTACGCAGAGGCAGCTAGGAGAAGCGCAGAGCCAGGAGAGGCTAGCGTGTGAGACGCAGAGGGTCTAGGGGTTGACGCAGAAGCTCCAGAAGCTAATGTAGAGGCTAGCAGAGCTAATGCAGGGCCAAGAGGCAGCGCTGGAAAGATTTCGTGGGAGAGAGTGGGTGCTGGTTAGCCAGGGAGGGTGACACAGTCCCTATTAGAGTGACGCAGAGCAGTGGGAGCTGCAATTGTTGCTGTGGGATTGTTCATCCGGTGATTAATCAACCGGAATATCTATCTCTGAGGAGAGGTACTAATGCCGAGGGCATTCTCTGTTGGGTGAGCCATTTCTGGCACCCTAGTTGTATTATGAAAACTACATAATAATAAAACCCTCTGAATAGCTGCACCGGTTTTCTCGCATTGGGTTTTTTCGGGGACATTGGTCCAAAAATAACAGTGTCACTTGTGTGCTTGTTTTCTTTCAGTTGATGATCTGTAGATGTTGATACTGTACTTGTGTTTATTTTTAGTATTTACATGATAAATAACTTGTTAAGTAATTAAACAAGTAGGAAGAAATAAACCAGATAGTACAATAATAATTTTTAACGGGTTAAACTTAGAAATTCCAACACTTGGCCCCTAAATCTCCATGAAAATCATCCTGTGGACCCCAATTTTGTGTTTGGGGCACAAAATGTGTCCCATGGGTCTCTAGGTGATAGAATATCCTAGTTTTGCTCCAACGTTGAGGGCTTAGAGGATGGTGCTAGCCCTCCCATGTCTTAAAGGTGAGACAAACCTCATTGGGCCTTGTTGTCGCTCAAATTGTACAGACACGGTGCGACAACGATTCAGGGTAGGGGCTGTCACTCTGATCCCTGCCCTCTTTTCTATCTGTGTCCCAACAACAGGCCATGGGGGGTAGTCCCTATGGAATGTGAGAATGTGAGATTTGTTGGCAACCAACAAGTCTGGCAGACGCGATTGAATGGCCTAGCTACTTGATTGATTTTAGTAAGTTAATAGATTAGATTGGATTATTTTAGTGAGACCAATGCCTTATGGAGTCAATTACTTGCTTTATATCAATTAAGTACCAAATGACCGGATGGACAATCACTGCTTAAGAGATGCTTTAGCTATAATATATGAAATGCAAGTTCTACAATCTAGGCTGGATGCAAGATCTTGGTTTATTTCAGTGTTGCGAAAATTGCGATTTTTTCCCTGAAATGATTAAATCGGCCGATTAAATTAGTGATTTATTCATTTTGAAAAAATCGTGATTTTTTGGGGAAAAAATCTTGAATTTTTTTTTTTATTATGTAATTTTTTTTTTTGGCCCATTTTTTTACGATTTTTCCGATTTCAGACCCTCACCGATTTTATCCCAATCGTGATTTTCGCAACATTGGTTTATTGTAGTTAAATGCCTAACTAGGTGAATCCCTTGATCCTTAGCTGTTTTGATGATAGTCTCTAAAGTAAGTTGTAGAGAGAAGTCAAGGCGAAGCAAGCAAAGGCTTGGTTAACAATACCTCCCCTTGAAATCTAACCACCCGGTGCCTCTGGCGCTACAGAGACTGTGGCTCTGACGACTGCAAGGTCATCGTGTTAACCACTAGAGAGGGTCTATCTTTCGCAAGCTACAAGATGAAGGGTGTTCCTATCTTTCTATCAACCAAGCTTAGGCTTGGAGGTCAATTTATTAATGCAAGACTAGGCCTAGAATGCAAATGCAAGGTGATTGAGTGCTCTTGAGTTAAGATTGCTTATGATCTTAAGCACTTAGTTACAATTGATCTTTAGTTATGACAAAAGAGTACTTAATTGATGAATGAAGGACAATCTTAACCACAAGATAGAGTGCTCAATTTCATCAGTGCCCAAAAGATGTATCCAATGTAACCAAGAGATAATTGCTCAAAACAAGATTAATGCTCTTTATAACAATTCATCAATATGTCAAAGATAAGATTATCATCCACAATAGATATTCAATTTAACCATGAACAATAAATGACAATAATGGCTATAAGAAAGATTAGAGCACTTATCCACTATATTACTTAGAACAATTAGCCAAGGTTCCTTAGAGACAATACAAGAATGAAAATAATTGATTAAGAGATTGCCACAATGATGATTAGAACAATTAGATCTCCAAAAGGAACAAGTGACTAAACATTAAGATGCCCAAGTCCAATATCCTTTGAATTACCAACTTAAGCAATATCAACCATACAATAAGATATTCAACTCTTGAGATTGATGAGTGAGTTACTTGGTGCAAAATTACGATCTTTCAGATTATGGAACTCACGAGAAAGCAGTGTGTTAGTATTCAACCACTTAACCAATTGTCTAAACACTTCAAAAGTTCAATGTTACCAATGCTATCAATCTTTTCCACAATAGAGCATTAATCAATAACAAGAACCTTTATGTGACTTATGTTCAAATAACATCAAAGGAGCAAGAATACAATTTTATGACAGCAGTAGCTAATCTTATGCTAAACATGTCAAATCAACCGAGCACTTATCTCTTTACGATCTTTCAGATTATGGAACTCACGAGAAAGCAATGTGTTAGTATTCAACCACTTAACCAATTGTCTAAACACTTCAAAAGTTCAATGTTACCAATGCTATCAATCTTTTCCACAATAGAGCATTAATCAATAACAAGAACCTGTATGTGACTTATGTTCAAATAACATCAAAGGAGCAAGAATACAATTTTATGACAGCAGTAGCTAATCTTATGCTAAATATGTCAAATCAACCGAGCACTTATCTCTTTACCTTGATAAAATGAGAGCACTTAAGATGCAAACAGTGAGAAATTATGAGTGCAAATACATGCAAGAATGCAAAATGAGGCAGCCAAGGAAGAGCTAGAAGGCAGCCCAATTAAACCACATTGCCAATATAAATTGTAAACAATGATACAATGGAAACCAAAGGACAAGTGCTTAATGCCACTGTTATGTATGATCAAACTTTGCTATCCCTCTTTAAACAATATGACAGTCATCAAAATTTATGAAATATGTCAAACAATTATTACCCAATTGAAGCAAGTGACTTATCAATGTATTAGGTGACTTATCAATTAGTTTTATGCCACTTAGATGAGTTATATACCACTGTAAACAAAGTGATCAAGGGCTACTAGTAAAACAGAGATGAAATGAAGGTTTGAGGAGACAAACCAATAGGTCTTTAGGCCTTGTAAATAACCAAATTGCTTGCCCAAATTTTTTCTAGTAAATTGACCTCCTGCAACCACAATTGTTAGCTCAAAATCTCTTTAATATCCCTGCAACCACAAAATATTAGAGGCAAAATACAAATAATAACCCAAGCAGTGACTGAAATGAGGCAAAGAGGGCTAGATGAGGGCCAGAAGGCCAAGAAACGACAACGGCTAAGGGAGGAGGCCTTGTAGGCCCATGACAAGGAGGGAGAAGGCCAATAGGCTTGCTGTCAAGGCCAAAGAGGGGCTGCGGCCCCTAGGGCAGACCTCCAAGAGGCTATCGCTAGGAAAAAGGGGGGCCGAGGCAGGCATAGAGGCCTTAAGGCCTGCGACAGGGGCAAGGAGAGGACCTTAGGCCTGTGACCCAAGGAGAAAGGCCCTAAAAAGGGCAGCCGAGAGCCTTAGGAGGGATGACGGCTAGGGAGGAAGGCCCTAAAGGCTTGCGGCCCTAGGGATCAAGGCCAAAATGGCCCACAACTCACCCAAACAAGGGAAAAAGGTTGATGCAAAGGGGAAAAGGACCACGGCTAGTCTATAGAAGGTGACGGCTACGCCCTAGAGGCCTAAAAAAACTTCTGGAACCCCAACAAACACAAAAAAATCCACAAAAATTCCCAAAATCACTTCCTTAGGGCTAATGTCTTCCTCCTTTAGCTGGACGTTGAGTTTGGATGAGGATCGAGAGCTAGATCTTGCCTTCCTAGGCCTAGATTTGCCTCAACGATTTTCCTTGAAGATTCACAAATGAATGAAAATTTCCCAAAACTCCAATATATACAAAATTTGAAAATAAACCCAAAATCCCAATCGCTGCAAACAAGGGTTAGAAATAATTTACAAAAAAAAATATACAAAATATTTACAATTATACAATGCTTGTAAAATAAGTTTTTTTGAGAAATAAATTCTGAATAATGGCAATGGATAAATGTATTTTTGAAAGTTAGAATATTGGCCAGAAACCCTTCTGCAAAGTTAGAACACCATATAAAAATTGCTAGAGCCCAAACAAGGTCGACTCTTTCCCACAGTCTGTGAACTTGGAGCCCAAGGGCTAGTGTGCTTGCAAATCTCTATAATTTTTCTCAAACCAAATTGTTAGATCATATGATGCATCAGATCACCTAAGATAATTATTTTTTACCAATAGACTGTCCTATTGTCGACAAATGAAATAACAATTTATATAACAATGAAGCACAATATAGGATTAGCACACAACTAGCACGTATCACATATCAATGGAACAAGAACACCATGAACTAAACCCCAAAGTCTTTTTATGATGATATTAAAATGTTCCCAACAGAGCAATGGCTCAATACCAACGTTACAAATTTACATCATCCAGAGATAGTCCAAAATCAGAATGACTTGAGAAGCAAAATGGCTTCTATTTATAGATAAATCCTCCAAGTGGAAAATAACGAGTAGTTGGCTTGATCCTTGTCAAAATAATCTTGACTGTTGATAATAATTTGATCATCTTTTAATCGCTGCCGTCGAAAATATTTATTTTGACGAAAATTTCGAATTTCACTTAAAACCCATTTTTTGTTAACTCAAAAATTAACATTTTGGATTAATTTCTTCAAAAATTTGATTTTGACTTAACCACAAAGGTCTAAGGGCTCAATTTTTCTTAAAATATCTATTTTTGCCTTGGTGGGGGACCTCCAAAATTTGACTTTTTTTGACCCACGAATTTTTTGATTATTTTCCACTAAGAGAAAATTTAATTTCTCTATAATAACTTTTGACTCTAAATTAATTGATTTTCTAGCTAAGGATTTAATTTTGATTTAGCCAGAAAAATTAATTAATTGACACAAGAGTGGATTAATATTTTTTCCACCCTCAAATATTTTAGCCATGGTGTCTAAGTATGAGGGACCATGCATTAAAATAATTTTTACATCAGAGATTCCAATTAATTCAACCCTCAAAGGGGGAATACACATTCGTGATAGACCTTCATGACATTACTCAATTCTGCGACACAATATGATCTAGTATAGACCAAGTGATTTGTAATAAAATAATTTAGCCAAATAGCTTAAATTATTCCCAAACCACTGTTACAAAGACTCGATATAATACTAGGACTCACTTAAGATCTTGTCAATGAATTCCACCCTAGCTTTAGGGTTTAAGCTGAAGGAAAAACTTTGTCGATTATCCGTGTTTAGAAACACACATAATTCAGTGAGGTTAAAAATGTCCTAGGATGAAATTCGTCACCAAAATCAAAGGCTTACCTAGGTGTTGTTACAAAATTAAATAGATATACTAGCGTCATTTACATTATAACTTGCAGAAATTGGGTTTACAATGATACAATGTGCTTGCTGATGAACCTAAATTTTGAAAAAATTCCTTCAAGTCTTTGATCCTGCTTCCTTGGACCGTTGACAAAAATGTGGTCAACAAGTCTCAAATCAATTGTCAAACCATCTATACACTGCTAAGCCGGATGGGGGCATGCTGGTCCAAGTGCATCATCCCATGAATAATGTGGTGCCAAGCGCAAACTGTTGGGTGTTATAGGTGCCAATGGAATGGAGTGATGCTCTGCAAGTGATAGGAGTCCCATCGCTCTCAACGCTTCACCTGTAGGGTGTGATATGTTCCTCTAGTTGACTTGAGCCCTAGTTAAGTTGCCCAACCCATGATGAAAACCACCTGCCGATCACAAACAATGTGCAGTGTTGCATCTCTACCCTTAGGTACAATAATCATTAGTGCATCTACGTGAACCAAGCTTGCTACTCAAGGGAAAATTACCACTTCATACAGGGCTTCCCTTCCAAATTCAAGGCTTTGATCTCATAATAATGTTACCTCCTTAGGTAGGAGTGGCTAATAGACGATCCTGTTAGGTATTTTCAGGCCCTAAAGGGAAAGACAGCTACCAGGTACATCCTTCAATCAATAGGTGGCATGTGAATAATGATGGAACAAAATGGGGATAAAGGGGTTTAAAAGCAAAATGTCATGGTCAAAGGGGTATCAATGATGAGGAAGTCGACATTCTGGGCATACAAATGTGAGGAAGGAACAATCGTGGATACATGAGTTACCTTGACTTTTCCACCCTTCTTATCGCTTTTTGCTTTTTTCTTGACTTTTCTTTGTATTACTGCTCGAAGCTCTAGGAAATGAGAGCATGTTGTGTATGATGTATAGTAGTGATTACGCCCTTAAAGGTGGGGTAGTTCATCGCCCACCGGGGGTTGGGACATGCAAGGGTTCCTTTTAATGATGTAATAGAGCAACATTGGCCCCAAGAATTGGGTGATGGCCATAATGATAAGGGGTAGAGCTCATGCTTGGCTTTTGCCCATGTGTTAATATAAATGTCCCATCCATCTTTTTCATTTTATAATTTTCTTTCTTTTGTTTCTTGCTTGTGGACATGTTATGCTTTTACTTTTCTTTTAGTTACATCAACCTCTAGGGCAACGTTTCTAGGCCCGACCCAGATATGTGGACAAGGGGAGGGGGTGTGCTAGTGCCTTGTGGACCCAGAGGGGAGATGGTGAATAGGGCTTGTAATGTGAGGAGGGTAGTGATAAATATGGAATGGGAAAACAGGACCATGCTACGAAAATCGGGGTTTCCCAAGTAGTGCTCTTCCTAAAGCCATGGGCCAATAGGGGAGGTCCCACTGGACTATGATTGAAGATTAACCTCCTATTTAAGGTGAGGGAACAAAACAACGGTCAAAACCCTTATTCCTTCCAAGTCACCCCTTAATCCGTGCCAAATGCCCAAACAAAAAACAAGCACAAGCACTCGATTGCACAATGAATAACATACCTTTTGGATCAGATTGCCCACCTTCTAACATGTTCTCTTGACAAATGGTCGAGGAAACATATGACTAATGCAGGTGGCGGAGATAAAATGGCATATTATATCAGCGCTACAAGGTGGCTGTCGGGCTGCCAGCTGCCAACTGGAAGAGGATGATTAGGAGAAAAGTTCTCCTAGGGGTATCCACTTTTGGTGGGTAATAGTAATCATTGTGGTAACGCCATTAGTAGAGTCCTTTTTGGGAACTGCTTATTAGTTGGATGAACAGTGGCATTCCCCCAACTACTGTGTGCATAAGACCTCTATATGCATAAAGATGCCCCCTATTTTGAATTAAGTTATATCACAAGAGGAGGCAACATCATTCTATATTGTGCACTGTATCTGTTTCTCTTTTGTACATAAAACTGTAAGAGCTTCATTGACAGTCCTCGTGTTCTTGTGAATGATGCTATGATCGTTCTTTTTCTCTCTATTTTATTGAAGTTGTGTACGCATATTGTTTCTTAATTATCTGTCTTATTTGTCATTTACAGACTTGTAATTTTGGGTGGATTTACTCCCAACATCCATCAGTCTGCTGGTGGCAGCACATTAGAGAAATGTTATAGAATACATGTTTCAGTACCTAGATGTATAACCCTGCCATTGTGATTTACCAAGAAGATGGTAACTTACACGCAAAATGACGGTAAATTACAAGAAAAAAGATGTTCAAATTGCGAACTTTAGTCTAGAAAATACAAGAGGAATATTAGTAAGAAAACAGTTTTGAGGATCAATGAATCTTCAATCATGCATCGTATTTCATTGTTCATAAAAATCTATCATGTCCTCTTGTGAGTCTATATATATAGAGAGAGAGAGAGTTAGAGAGATGCCATTAGCATGGCTGTACGAAAATTTGTGCTTGAAAAATCATTCCCACAGGCATTAAAAATAAATGGCAGCATTTTGGATGAAGTATAGTAGCTTTTAGTTAACTAAATTTATAGGGTGAAATGTGATTTCATAGTTAAATGAATAGAAAATAAAATGAAAACCTTGTTTGCGGCTTGGTCAAATTTGTTAGGTAAAGTCAATGCTATATGCAAGTGTGTTGAGCATTGTAAATGTAACTTGTAAGAATGGAGACCTGGAGGCACACCAAAATCGCTACAAAGTTTTTACACACAAGATCTGCATGGAATTAGGAAGTACACAGAACGGGATCTCAATCATGTTAAATATAAATTAGGAAGGTAGAACAACCTTACCTCATGTTAGCCATAGTGGTCATGATCATTGTACCTGTATGGTTGAGTGGTGAGCCCATCTCTGGAATGGTTTGGACTTTTTTTTCTTTGTATATGGTCAAGTGGTGAGCCTATCTCTGGAATGGTTTGGACTTTTTTCCTTTGTATATTTATTCTCTATAACAATTTGAATTCTCGCAGAGTGCCACTTAATCTGTGTTTGCTGGAGGAATTTTGAATTGTCTATTGTACAGTGTTTTGCTGAAGGTCTGAGAAATGATGGTGTTCTATTCGTGTAAATGAATATTTGTTTTATTCCAAACTTGATAGGTTGACATAGATGCTGTTGGGGAAAATGGCTATATCGATTCTAACAAATGATTTTTGTTTTGTTTTGTGCAGGGTCTTGAACTTATCCCTTCAGAGAACTTTACTTCATTATCAGTCATGCAGGCTGTAGGATCAGTCATGACCAATAAATACAGTGAAGGCTATCCTGGTGCAAGATACTATGGAGGAAATGAGTAAGCTACTAAATCTTAGGTCGTTAATAGGCTAATTTTAGACAGAGACCTTTGTTGTAAGCCTGTGAGTTGTAACCTGCTTTACTATTCAGTTTTCTGATACCCTAAGCATAAGAATGGTTTTGACATATCCTGGACTTTGTTCACTGCTTTGCTGCCAAAACAGATTCATTGACATGGCAGAGTCGTTATGTCAGAAAAGAGCATTGGAAGCATTTGGTTTGGATCCAGATAAATGGGGAGGTTGGTAGTTATATCTATTTTTTGTATCTGACTGGATTCTCCGAAATCATAAGAAGTATTGCTTTCTAAATGCTTGTTCCGATCTTAGCCATAATTGTGAGCATTGCTTACGCTGTTTTTTCTTGGCTACAAATTTAATCATTTTTTGAATGGTAGATGTTTCAATTGACGAGAAGCCTTGCATGTATAGGTATGGGTACATATGAAGTCAGTGGCCTGTAGACTAATGCTAACAACATCTAATATATGGTATCTTGAAATGTTGTAAACTACTCTCTATGCTACAGAGGTGACCGTTGGCATTCAAATAGATTGCCATAAAACTAAAATAAAAACCGAAATCAATCATAAGTGATTCTATTGAATATTTGTTTTGCACAACAGCATGATTATAAAATAAAAATGAAAGGTTTCAGGGTGCAATTGCTTGACATTCAATTTGTCAGCAATCAAGTCAACCTAGCTAAAACCCCAGGGGGTGAATAGTTATCCTCTCTGGAATCCATCATTAAGACTTAGTCAGTCAGTTGAGTAGCACTGTCAGTGGCAGTAATAAAATCGTGGTTTGGTTACCTGACATGAAGTTTGAGTGATACATCAAACTTGCTGTAAACCATAATTTGACTGTACGTGAGATAAGGCAATTTTTTCATGTCCTGTTGCCTCAAAATCTAGTAGGTGTTGTGAGAGGCCTCACAAGACAAGGACTGGAGCAAAGGACAACACTATGAGGTGGAGGCCCACTGTCACCACAGCCACCACCTCCTGCTCATTAATGGATTCTCATCTCAAGGGAGGCTTCCCTATGTAGGTCACCTAATAGATATTCAATGTCTAAGGCTAGGAGGTGACAAGGATAGGCTAAGGAACGATAATCAGCTTAAGGACAAGGCAAAGCGTGCCTTCCAAAGGCCTATCAAGGGCACAAGTGACCTAGGGTTTAGTAAATAAGCAAGGAGAAAATGGCTTACCAAGGTACACCAGGGCAAGAAAAGACTTGATAAGATGGATATGATCAATAAATGGAACAACAAGCATTCAAAAAGCACCAAGTTGAACTCTGGGGTTAGATTAGGGTTTACCCTAGGGAAAAATTAGCTAGGGCTTGTGGCATCAACTCTAAAATCGAAGAATTCACTGTGGGAAAGAGATGATTTTGGGGCCATGAGACACAAACCACGAATAAAACCCCTCTACAGGCCAATGCACTCTTCCTAGTTGAATTCGACCCTATCCCTAGCCTAGCAGCTTGTCTTAAAGGGCTGAAAATTGAAGAAGAGAGAGAACATTTAGGTTTAGGAAATTTTTTATGGTGTGATCACCTATGTGGAAGGCTATTGCTTGAGCCTTGGGTGATGGAGTCTAGAGGGAGATCTACTAATGGAAGAATAAAATCCTAGCACAAAGATTAGGCAATAAAAACCCTAACTATCATTTTATGAGGGGGTAAAATCATTGAATATAGCTTAACATGAAGATTCATTCAAGGGATTGTTACACATTCTGAAGGGTAATGTATACAATACTTTGCCAAGATTTCATAGAAAAATATTCAACAAAAACTACCACAAGAAAACAAGACTATTTCAGCTATGTCTAAATCCTTCAAAGAGGCTGAATTGGTTCACAAGTGATGATGAACAATGAAAGTGAGTGACCTTTATTTATATAAGGTCTACCTCAATAATTTCTAACTAATTAAGCCCCTAAAACAAGTTTGACATAAAATAATCTTGGGTTACAAGCTGTTAATTTTAGACAACAAATGGTATGTTCTATGCTTTAGAGCAATTTTACTTCAATTTCGTTATTAGCCCAATATCAATATTCAAATTAGCAATCACATAACATGATAGTAAAATGCAGATAGAACATTAACATAAACATAAACAGTGGAAGACAAGCCAAGACAAGAGGACACAAGATGTGGCAGCAGCCAGGGACAAACCCCAATGTGGGGAAACCCTTGATCAATTCTTCTTATAGTCTTCAATAGTTCAGCAGAGAGAGATAGTACAATTTACAAATCTAATAATTTATGACAGCAACAAAAGAGCCCTAACCAGAAAAGTCTACGCTGGTCAACAGGGCAGAATTGACCTTCAACAATTTGGTCAACTTCAGTCAACTTCGGCCTCCAAACAACAAGATGAATGAGCCCTCAAAACAACCCAGTCAAATCTGGTCAAACAACCAACTTGTGGTCAGCCCTCACTGTAGTCAACGTTGGTTAAAGTCAACGTTTGGCCCCAATTTTTGTGCCCAGAAATGCGGCTTGCCCAAACAGAAATACCTCACCCAAAAACGAAGCCAAACAGGTCAACGCATGCTGGTCAACGCTTGGTCAAACTGTCCAGAAATTCGGTCTCCTGAAATTACGGCCTCCTGAAATTTTGCTCTCCTGAAATTTCAGAGGTGTGGAGAGAGAGAGGCCCATAAATCCGTACCCAATCAATGAGGAGAGAGAGAGAGAGAGAAGTGTGAAGATGATTGTGTCCAAATGAGACTAAAGCATCATGTAGTTATAGCAAACGTTGAGGATGAATAGACATGACTGTTGGGCTTCTGGGCCTACATAAGTTTGCTGGCCCACTTGACAATTTGTCCATAATCAAAATAAATTCATAACTTCGTTTGTAAATGTCGGAATCGGATGATCTTTAGATCAATCCTACACCTCTCAGAGAGAGGAAAGATTAGTTGTCATAAATAAGATGACCCATGTGGAGTTTGGCTCTAGTTGCCAATTTTAACACAAGCCAACCCACTAGCTAAGTGACAAAATAAGCCATAATTTGCCACATGTGGGAGCAATAGCCTCGAAAAATGCTGATGTCATGCCCTTTTAGGGCTTCAAATGCCATGCCATGGTGAAGTGAGGCCTGAAAAAGTGTCATGATGATAGGATCGTCCAAAATTTGAGGAGATTCTCTCAAATCCACCTCATATCCTCATCTAGGGTCCCAAGTCTAGTTGGGGTGCCATCGTGTCAACTCCATGGGTCCCCAACTGTCAAAATAAGGCATGCTTTCGCATGGGTCCCCAACTGTCAAAATAAGGCATGCTTTCTCCAACTTTAAGGCTTCTCCAAGTTCAACAAGCCCACCCAAGTCTTTCAATGGTAGACTCTGAATCAAGTCTTGTCCATCAGGTTGTGTCAAGGCTCGCCTGGGGTCATGCTGGGTCCAACTGTGTCATCATGAAGAATCCTCTACGCTGCATCAAAGTAGATCAATGTCATGGGTTCGGAGGGTGCTTTGGGACATGTAGCATTTGCTCAAGTCATTAGGAGGCTCAATTCTCTCAACGCTGCATCTACTAAGTCATCTATCTCTTTGGAAAGGCCTGGGTACTTGTGGAGTGGGTGCCCTCAAGGTCTGGGCAGCTGTGGACCATCTGACAAAAACAACATGAACTCTAGTGAAAGCAACCATCCATTAGAGACTAGGATCATATATGCATCTAAGTGGATCAAACTTGTATGTTAAGGGGCATATTAATACTTCAAACAAGGATCATCTTTTGATGTCTAATTAGACCAAGTCTTGTAAAGGTGTTTCCTCCCTTGATAGAGGTGGCTAATGGTCAACCCGATTAAGTGCTTCTGTTAAAATTGGCAACTAGGGCCAAACTCCATGTGGGTCACCTTATTTATGGCAATTGATATTTTTCCTAGATTCCTCTTGTCGAGAGGTGTAGGATTGATCTAAAGATCATCCGATTCCGACAAGTATTTATGGAGATATGAATTTATTTGTATTTACTTGACAAATTGTCAAGGTTGGCCAGCAGCTAAATGTGTGGCACACATGCACAACAAATCATATAAGTACAAGTGAGGTTGATTCATTATCAACTCATCTAATCTCAAATCATCTTCTCTCTCCTCATCTTATTGGGCAAGCAAAGGAGCAACTTCTCTCACACGTGCAAGAAGAAGGACGAATTAGGGCAGCGTTGATTGAATTAGGGCAACGTTTAGGGTAGCATTGACTTTCTGGGCAGCGTTGACATTTCTAGGGCTGTGTTGACCAAATGCTGGGCTGTTTTATGGAGCATTGACCAAGGAAGACCTGCGTTGACTTTCTAGGGGCTGCGTTGACTAGCGTTGACCAGCGCTGACTAGTTAGGGCTGACCGCTGATTGTTGAAATTTTGACTGCTATTTTGACTGGTTATTGTGGACTGCTTTGGGCTGCTGAAGATAGCTGTTGAAGAACGAGTTCTTCAAGTTGACTAGAAGTCAATTTGGGGCTGTTTTGACTGAGTTTGACTATGCTAATTTAGGGTTTGCTGCTGCTGTTATAAAATTACAGAATTCTGAATTTTACTATTTCTCTCTGCTGAACTATTGAAGATTAAAGAGGAATTGATCAAAGGGTTTCCTCGCATTGGGGTTTGTCCCTGGCTAGCTGCCACATCTTGTGTCTCTTGTCTTGGCTTGTTTTCTGTCGATCGTTTAATGATCTATTTGCACTTTACTTTATGTTTATGTGATTGCTAATCAGTGGCTAATAAAAAGATTTGAAGTAAACTACTCTAAGCATAGAACATACCATATTTTAACATGGTATCAGAGTTGAGGTGAAGACAAAGCCCAAGCAAGAGCAAGAGCTAGAGCAATCACCGAAGGCTGTTGAAGCAATCTTAAAGAAGTCATGGGGTCCTCAGCACACTTCCCCGCTGAAGACAAACTCCTTGAGAAGTCTGACTATCACGGATGGAATATGTCTCTCGATCTGACATTAGAAGAGCAGGAAGTGTTGGACCATGTGAGAGGCAGAATTGTTGAGCCTCCATCAAATGCATCCACTGCTGCAAAGAACAAGTGGACCAGGGGAGAAGTCAAAGCAAAGAAGATCATTTGGGACTCTATCGACAAGTGCCTGGTGGCCTATGTTTCCGAGCTGACCACCTCCAAGGAAATCTACGATACACTGGTGAGTTTATTCATAGTTAATGATGCAAACCAAGTTTTGTTCCTTAGAAATAAGCTGAAGGAAATTAAGAAGGGCAAAGATGAGAGTATGCAAGCATATTTCTTAAGGATCATCGAGATCAAGAATGATCTCCTATCTATTGGGGAAGTAGTTCCTAATAGGGAAATGACTATCACAACTCTCGGAGGGCTGCCACCTGAATGGTATATATTCAGGACTACTCTTCTCAACAATAATGTAATTCCTGGATTTGAAGAATTGATGGCAAGATGCATTCAAGAAGAAACAAGGATGGAAGAGCAAGAAATGCCCATGCTTAAAGGCAATCCCTCTGCCTTTTCTTGTCATGATAAAAGGAGAAACCATTCCGGGGCTAAATCCAAAGGAAAGGTCAGACTGAAAGGTGGAAGAAAAGGACGATGTTACAGTTGCAACAAAATGGGCCACTATGCAAGGGAGTGCCCTGATAAAAGGGACTCACACCATGACGATGACCAAAATCACTCTCAAGGCAATCAAAGAAATGGCAGGCACAATGGCAGAGGTAAAAGGAATGCTGGAAATAAAAAAAGAGGTCAACCCTTCAAGAAGGCAAGAAACTCCAGGTATGAATCTAACGTTGTTAACAATAAGCAAGATGAATATTATCTACCAGCAACCCTCTCTATTACTGCTCCCCCAGACTCGCTGGGAAATTGGCTTATTGATAGTGGTGCCTCAAGGCACTTCACTGGTTACAAAGAAGTTATCTCTAATCTGATAGAAAAGGAGACCAACCAAGAAATTGTTCTTGGGGACAACTCAAAATATCTCGTGAAAGGCGTAGGGAATGTCACTCTTCAATTGAATCAGGGAAATACAATTCATTTACAAGAAGTCCTATATGTACCTGATCTCAAAAAGAACATGGTGTCCATTTCGGCAATGGAAGACAAAGGCTACAAGGTGGCCTTCATCGATATCAAGGTACGTGTATGGAAAAAGAATTTTAAAGATGCTTTCACTCTTGGGTTTCGAGTTGACACATTATATTAGGTCGGAGGAAGTCTGCTGGGTGTCATGTCTTGTGACACATCTCTTCAGTTCGAACAATGGCATCGGAGGTTTGCTCACCTTCATTTTAAAGCTCTACCTGATGTGAGAAAAATGGTGACTGGAATGCCCGAGTTCAAATTAGAGCAAGAAGGTGTATGTCTGGGATGTGCTGAAGGAAAGCTCAAAAGGGGACCATTCCCCTCAAGCCAAAGCAAGACCTCCGATATGTTGCAGTTGGTTCACTTTGACATATCTGGTATGATGCCTGTGAATTCCTTGGGAGGATATTTATATTACCTCACTTTTACAGATGATTATTCTCGCAAGACTTGGATATACTTCCTGAAAAAGAAGGATGAAGTGTTCTCTTGGTTTTGTCACTTCAAAGCCTTGATCGAGAATCGAATCGAAAAGAAGATCAAGATCTTAAGGACTGATAATGGGATTGAGTATGAATCCAATGAATTCCATGACTTTTGCAAAGAGGTTGGCATTAAGAGGGAGACTACAACACCATATACTCCTGAGAAAAATGGTGTGGCGGAAAGGAAGAATCGTACGATTGTGGAAGTTGTCCATGCTATGCTTCATGATCAAAGACTTCCGAAGTTTCTATGGGCTGAAGCTGCAAATACCGCCGTATATGTGCAAAATCGATGCCCTCATCAACCATTGGGTTCCAAGACTCTCGAATAAATGTTCACTAGTAAGAAACCCGACGTATCTCATTTTAGAATTTTTGGAAGTTGCGTATATTTTCATGTGTCGAAAGAGAAAAGGAATAAATTGGGTGCATCTAGAAAGGAAGGAATCTTTGTGGGCTATAGTGAAAATACTAAGGGCTATAGAATCTATGTGGCTGGTCAAAGGGAAGTCGAGATTAGCCACGATGTCACCTTTGACGAAGATATGGCTCTTAGCAAAGTTGACAATCTTCCTACTCTAAGGGAATCTAAAGAAGCCGACACCAGGAAACCGGAGGAAAAGGAAGATGAGACGATGCTTGATGTGGAAGAACCTATGGATCCTATTGATACCCCTCTGTAAGAGCCTTCCTCTTCTAGGAAGAGGCCTTCATGGCTTAGGGGGACACTTGATGATGCTGAAGGACACATTGCACCCAGAGGGACTTTCCGGGAAAGTAAGAAGCTGACCAGGTATCAGGGATACTTGACCATCATGAGCACGATCATCCAAAATGAGCCTTCATCATTTGCAGAAGCTGTCAAGCATCAAGTCTGGAAGGATGCTATGACTGAGGAATATGAGTCCATCATGAAAAACAATGTCTGGGATGTGGTCCCTAGACCTCGGGACAAAGCCATTGTCACTTCGAAATGGCTTTACAAGATAAAGCATGGAGCTGATGGAAGCGCTGAAAAGTATAAGGTTCGTTTTGTCGCTCGTGGCTTCTCTTAGAAGGTAGGTATAAACTATGACGAGATATTTGCACTTGTTGCCTGATATACCACCATCCGCTCGATCATAGCCCTTGCTACTTCACAAGGATGAAACCTACATCAGATGGATGTCAAGACTACATTCTTGGATGGTTCGATCAAAGAGGAAGTCTATGTGGAACAACCCGAAGGATTTGAGATTCATGACCGGGAATCTCACATGTGCAGGTTGAAGAAAGCCCTTTATGGGCTGAAGCAAGCACCCTGAGCATGGTATGAGAGGATCGATAACTACTTGATGAAGCTGGGATTCACTAGGAGTGAAGCCGACCCTAACCTTTACTTTAAGGTTGAAGATGGCAAACCTCTTATACTGGTGCTGTACATTGACGGCCTCTTTCTGACAGGTGCAGACCCTCTCATTCTCAAATGTAAGAGGGAGTTGGCTTCCGAGTTCGAGATGAAGGACCTAGCACTATTTCCTAGGACTGGAAGTCTGGCAGAAACCGGGGGAGATTTCCCTATCTCAAGAAAAACATGTGGTGAAGATATTGGAGAGATTTGGTATGGTGAACTGCAAGCCCATGACTACCCCGATGGAGCTTGAATTCAAGAAGTTAAGCGGTAGTGTTGCCGGACTTGTTTTACAAAATGCTACTGAGTATCGTCAACTCATCGAAGCATTGATGTTCTTAGTGAACTCCTGTCCGAATATATGTTTTGCAGTCAACACGTTGAGTCAACATATGGTTGAGCTTCACCACACACTTGGATTGGTGCCAAGAATCTGTTGAGATATCTTCGTGGCACAATCACTCATGGGTTGAGATACACTACTGGAAATGTGAGACTACATGGATATACCGATGCTGATTGGGCAGGCAGTGTGGTGAACTGAAAGAGCACTTCCGGATGTTATTTCTCTTTTGGATTTGCCTCGATATCCTAGATGAGAAGGAAGCAAAAATCGGTGGCTTTGAGCACTGCCGAGGCAGAGCACATTGCTGCTAGTATGGCCTCTTGTGAGGCGGTCTGGTTGCGGAAGCTATTCAGTGAGCTGTTTGGATTTACATTGGATACTACCGTGATCCTGTGTGACAACCAGAGCGAGATTCGTTTATCATAGAATCCCGTATTTCATGATCGCTCCAAGCATATCGATATCAGGTACCACTATATCTGGGATATGGTGCAACGGGGACCAATGAGGCTCCAACATATCGGTACAGATGAACAGGTCGCCGACATTTTGACAAAGCTCGTGGGAAAGGTCAAATTCTTGACTTTCCGAGAACGACTTGGTGTCGTTGAGACTTAGGGTCCCATTAAAAGTAATTAATTATTTTAATAAAACTGTTTCCGGATGGAATTTCCCAAAACGATTTCTTGGTATTGGAGAATGCATGTGTTTAAGCCTCCTTGCAAATTTTGAGGCCTAGAGCACATCCAATGCTACCCCAAATCAACAGAAAAGACCCCCATGAGGAATCTATAAATAAGAGAGAGGTGAAATCATTTCATCATCATTGATTGGTTGGATATCTTTGTTTTTGAGTTGAGGCTTCTAAGGGTTTTAAGAACCCGTCTTCTTTTGATTAGGTTCAATGGAGATGATCCCACCCTAGCTAATCTTCTCTATTGCCTTTAAAACTATTTGGCATAATTCTTTGAGGTATCTTCTCCATTTGGTTTTGGCAAGCAAGAAGAGTTCCGTGGATTAATTAGGAGGCTGTTTGAGGCGTATTCTCTGCGGCAAATCAAGGGCTTTGGATAAGGGCATTTCTTTGGCTCTGATTAGGCAATTTGGGGTTACTTTGTGACTGTGTTGAAGTGTGAAGTCTATCATTGGAGGAGCAAGGGCTACCACTCCCAAAGTAGACCGAAATTCTGATTTAGATCTGCGGTAACCCTAAGGAGGATTATTTGAGTTAATGGAGCTATCTATGGGTTAAACTTTGGTAGCATAAGCCTCTTAGCCACGTTGACATGATTCCAGGGCAGTGGGTCACTCATCCATGCAGGGTTACGGGGGAGCATCCCCCCCCCTGAATCCGCTCCTGAAGCGCGTTCCAAGCAGGAGTGGATTAGGACAATGTTTTTTCATTCCCTGGCTTTTTTTCGCAAAAAAAATATTTGCAAGCACGTTTCAAACGCATATTTTTTTCAAACAAACAAGATTTTATGAGTAGGGCAACCTAATATTGAAGCATATGGCCTTAATATTGATGTGCAATTCATGGTAATGTTAAATTTTTTAAGTGACAATGTTCTGGATCAACAAACTATGAAGTCTCAAAATAGACAGAGTAACACTGAAATCCCTAGTGACATAGAATCAAACAATCTCTCTGTTTCTTTGTCTTTTGGGTTACGTTTATAAACAATGTGTATTTTTCTTTAGAAGAAATACAAGTAAAAAGATTCTATGGTGTTTTCCATCATACATCTCTCATTTTGTGTATTGATACAGAGAAGAAAAATTCTTCATTAAGGATAGATATGTCAAGGACCCTATCCTTTGTTAGACAGAGGCAAATAAATCAATGGGCTATATAGCAAAGAAAACTTATGTAACTCTCTGTTTGAAAGTTAATGAAGATCTTGTTTTTGTTAAAACAAAGATGCAATACAATAGTGTAGCAAAACAATAGATATAGAAAATTAAAAGAACAATGTGTTCAGTCCCACTCACAGGTAATCAAAGCTTCAAAGGGCCTACACATCCTCGTTAACAACTACAAAATGCCATATACTTAGAAAGGACATTGTCATAAGGTTTTGTCATAAAAACCTGGGTCAGGGTTGTGAGGGAGTGCCGCCCCCCCTCCACACCCTCGAATCTGCTCTCAAAGCGCGCTCCCTTCGAGAGTGACCCAAGGGAGCGCGATCCCAAAATGCAATTTTTTTTCAAAAAAACAAGAATTTTTGTGGGGGGCAACCTAATGATCAAGCCTACGGCCCTAGTATTGATATGCGATTCATGGTAATGTTATCATTTTACTTAAATTTTTAACATTACCATGAAATGACTCAGGATGTTTGAGAGTGGTTTCGACCCCATTGGATTTCATATGGAGAAAGTAGAATTTTAGATCTCACTCAAAATCCAACAGACTTATGAGTTTTTCAGGATTTCAGGATTGAGGGGATTCAATGTTTCCATTGGATTTTGTCATGTACTAGGATATGTACTATGGAACACGTATTTAATCAAGAGCATCGAGCCCTCTATGTACTTTGATGTTAGTGACATTGGTTGTCGAATTCCTCTATCACGACCCTACTAAAAATGTATCCATCACTCAAGCAAATCTTGACTTGACATGCTACGTTTTTTCTATCTTATGTTAATGCTTAGAGGGTGATAATGATGACAAAGATCCCAAGATAGGCAATGATTTTGATGATATGTAGGTTTTTGTTGTAGCATGATTTTTACGGATGCTAGAGGCCATCTACAACCTATTTGTTTATGTATTTTCGGTTCATAAATGTATTGCACTCGATGCTAGTTTGGTTATGTGTACCGTTACATGCTATATAAGCATGATGTTATATGGCTTAATCCATGTTTTTATGCTTTTTATATCTAATTCATCATTTCTACATGTTTTTGTTGACATATATGCATCAAAATATATAAAAATATATATTATATAAAAATTTGCTCTCGACCTGGGAGCTTTTAAAAATGTTGCTCCCCGCTCTTGCTTCCTATTAAAATTGTAGCAAGGAAGGGCTTCTTTTGACTTTTAGTCAAAGAAGCAAATTCAAATTCAGTCTCATAGAAATTCGAGTTAGCTATCAGTTAACAGTGTGATGTGGCCTATCACTAGTTTATTTGTCAGTTAATTCGAGTTAGAGGGCTTTCAGTGAGTTGTGTACTAGTTGATTGCTAAAATTTAGCAATCTGATTGAGTTAACTCTAGTGTCTGTCAGTTAACTGATCTCTAGTTCTAGAATAGAGATAGTCTTGAGTTCAGTTGAGTAGTTTGAATTTTGTTAACTCAACTGACTCTCAATTAACTAGTTCCAGCCATAGTTTTAAAACCAGGCTGGTCCGAATCGGATTTGGCTGGGTTGACCAAGACATACCCTTGCCCGGGCCGACTTGGTAGAAAAACGGTCAGGTGGCCGGTCTGTTACTGAACCGGCCGAACCGGTCACCGACTCGGTCGATACAGTAATGGACCAGCCGACTCGGTAATGGACCGACCAACTTGGCCGAGCCTGTCTTAAATCGGCTAGCTTGGGCCGCGAGGAAAAAGGGTAGCAAAGTGGACTTCAAAGTGAGTTTTTTCTTGGCTTTTTTTCTAAGTGCCTCTACCTCCCCCCTAAGCCAATAAAAGTGATCCAACCCCCTCACATTTCCTCATAGCTATCTCATTGAATTTGTGTGAGCATTTGTGAGGTATTTGTGAAGAGTTGGAGTTGGTTTTCTCACTACTGCTATTGCTATTACTTCTACAATTGCAGTTGGATATCTTGATGAAGAGGAGAAACCATGAGTTTCCTCGTCTGACTCCGATTTAGAGTCTGAGCTAGATGATGTTGGCTTCTCTAGCAGTAGTGACTACTGATGTTTTGTTGTAGAGGCCATTTAGAGCCGCCTTTGTTATGTGTTTTTGTTCTGATCCCTATATATTACATTTATTGGACAATGCACTGGGTGCCATTTTCATATAATAGATATATTCATGAGCATACTTTGATCATATGTTGTCTTCTCCCTATATTCTAATGCTTTGAGTTTGGAAACATTAATGAAAATATTTAAAAATATGTTTTTCATAAAAAAATAAATATTTAGTGTAAATCCCCCATATTTAGTGTATTTTTTACAAAGATCGAGTCATTGAAATCAACTAGTACGAGTCAATACAGAGTCGGAGTCGGAGTCGATACCGAGTCGGAGTCCAAGTCAATGTTGACCCTTGGCTGGTTCGGAATCTGAGTTCGAGTTTTAAAACTATGGTTCTAGATGCTAAAATTAGCTCTAGTCAGTCATGCAATTTGGATTGCCTATTGAGATTGGAGGAAGGCACAATTGTAATCATTATTGTACAATAGGTTTTGTGTATAGGCTTGAGAATTGAGTAGCTCTATTTCTCTTTAGAATTGTGCAAGGAAATAGGAGAAATTCCTATATTTTAAGGGCCAAATTGCGCAAGGAAGTAGAAGCTTCGTTGCAGGTTTATTTGTTTAAGAGTTGGGCAGTTCTTGAATGGAGTTGATCAGTATTGCAGGGGATTCAAGCTTGAAGTGGATTCTTTGTGATAGATCAGATTGCTAAGTCGATAATACAAGCAAGAGGGGTTTTTCCTAGTTGGGTTCCCTAGATAAATTTCTTTGTGTGATTGTGTTTCTATTCATTTTTTTCTTTTTGCAGAATTTTGGTAGAGAAATCTTGTGTCTTTTGCAGATCAATTTGCTCTCATTAGCAATTGCAAGATTTCAAAGAATTTCTACACTACCTGCTTCTGCTCTTGCTCCCAAGCAACATTGCATCCATGTACTAGTCAACCTAGTTTATGGGCGCTGTTGCCGCCCATCACACACACCGACTAGTTAGTGAGAAAAACCCTTAACCCCACAAGGTGTGGTGTGAAAATTCCTTCAATCAAAATCCTTACTGCAACAACTGATGATATTACTCCTATTTGTTAAATTCCTTTAAACAAATTACTTGTAGTTTTCCACGACAAATATTGTAATACATACACTGCAGCCTTCACTTAATTAAATATTATGCGGAAATAAGAGACTAAGCAAGAAATAAAATACAACACAAGTGACACCGTTATTTTTGGTCAAATGTCCCCAAAAAAACCCAATGTGGGAAAACTGGTGCAACAGATTTGAGGGTTTTATTATTATGCAGGAGAAAATCTGAGCACAATTCTTGGATGCTCAACTAGTAATCTGATAAAGAGAGAAATTGGACAAAATGAATGGTGAAATGATCTCACCTTGTCACTAGGAGAATCCAAGTCTGATCACGTTGAACTGGAGCCTCTGTGTACCCTTTGCATAGCCTCTGCGTAGAACTGCATCACTCCTACGTAGTTCCTGCATCACCCCTGTTGGGTATCACGCTGCTCCTTCTCTGGACCCTCTATTGGTTGGAAAATCCGAATCTCTGCCTCTCAGTCTCACACCCCGGCTCTCGGCTACTGAAACTTGATTTCCTCAGCAAGAATTCGATCTCCCTCTAAGGCCTGCGCTGTCACTGCGTCAGCTCTGCGTGGGCCAGTGTCTACCTCTCTCTGGACGTCATTCTGCCCTCTCTCTACCTCGTACTCTCCGGCCCAGGAAAACTTCCTTCTTTCGGATACTCACTGCCCCTCTCTGCAAGAAATCTCCTCGATCAGAATTTCCTCCTGAGAACTTCTCACTTCAGAAATTCGATCTCTTGATCTCTCGGTGTGTTTTCCAAATGACCCTCAAGCTCCCTTAAATAATCTTCTTGTTGACATTCAACAACCCATATTAAAAGCTAATCAATGGCTAAGATCATTTTAACTTGATCCTTGTCTTCTTCTAGAAGTTACACCCACAATTAAATTAATACCCATTAATATTTTTAATTTCCTAAGTTTAGACTTATGATGCCATTAAAAAATATTAATTATTTTAATAAAATTGTTTCTGGGTGGAATTTCCCAAAACACTTTTTGGGTTCTTTGGAATACATGTGCCCAAGCCTCCCTGCAAAATTTAAGGCTTAGAGCACATCATATGCTACCCCAAATCAACACTCCCTCGTAGTGAGGAATGTGCTCTAGCAAAATACGCTGCGACATACTATTCTGACTCTGAAGCATTGTCCTCTGTCTGCTGATGTTTGACATGCTGTCCACCAACCACTGCGCTGTTGCTGCAACTGTACTACTACTGACACTGCCACTGTCAACATTGCATCCGCACTACAACTCCCTCTTAAGTGCTACATCTGTGCTGCTGCTAGCACTGCCATTGCCAACTGCCACTACGCTGCAAACTGTTGTTGCTACTCCATCAGCAACGAAAAAACATCCAAAATTACTGAACTAACTGTGTTCAATATGATACCACATGAATGATGGAGCCTGACTGCTGCTAGTCTCTGCACTGACCTTCTGAATCTATTGCGCTGTTGCCGACTTTTGCTCTGTGCCATCTGCACTGCTGCCAAATCTTCTTTGCACTGTTCAGTCTCTGGCGCTCCTAGCCACTGCAACTATCTCCCCGACACTCCTCGGCACCATCCGACACTATTCCATCCTACTACTTTTGATCTGGGCTCCCATAGCAAAGATATTGATCCAAGAGGTGGAATCCTCAAGGATCTTGCCCATCTGTAGCTCTTTCGAACTACAACTCCAAATCAACCCACCTCCCTCCTGGAGGTATCTCAACTGTCATGGAAACTCCTCCTCTTCGATCTTTGTGGGTGCAGCCTTTAGATCGTGCTTCTCATCCTTGTCCTTATTCTTGAGAGGACACTAAGTAGCGTAGTGACCCATCTCACCACACCTAAAACATTTGATCTTCGAGATGTCCTTCTTATTTATCCGTTGCTCCTGCTGTCCCTTCGATGCAAGGGCTGCATGATCCTCCTCCTCCTTGGGCTTCGACCCACTGCTGCTGCTTCTGTGAACTTTAACCTTGACTAAGTCTCTCCTCAACTCCTCTTGTTTTAGAGCTGCCCACATCTCATCCCAATTCGACAATGTTGCTTTGCCCAGGATACTCTGGACAAAGACTTTCCACTCATCTGAGACAAAATTGAGGGCCAGTCTAACCAACTCTGAATCCTGAGGTGTATGCCACGCAACAGACAACTCATCATAGGTTTCCTTCAGCTTCGTGAGGAATGGATCCACACACTCTCCCTTCTACATATGAGCAGATCTCAACTTCTGCTCCAAGTACATCTTCCGCTGCTCGGAAGATCCCTAATATAATGTAGCCAAGGCATTCCACATCTCCTTAGCAGTCCCTTTGCCAGCGACATGAGACACCACGTGATCCTTTACTCCATCAAGGATCATCCTCTTGGCCTTCGCCATCTCTGGTCTATACATCTTCAACGGATCTGGATCTGCTAGTTCAGCCACCATGCTGTCGATGTATGTCTCGAGGGCATGCTCATCTAGAAGGAATGACATTCTAGCCTTCCATATGACGTAGTTGGATGCTATGTCCAACCTGTCTTGATTCGTCAAGCCACTAGTTGCCATTTTTGCCAAAAATAGAAAGTCGAATGACCTCCTCTCTGCTCTGTGCTATTGCTGGGCTAGCCTACGCACTCCTTGTTGGAGCTAGTAAAACTGTTGCCCCTTATTGCTGCTCAGCTCTAGAGAATTCGAATTCCTTGGCTAGGAATTCTCTGAGGAAGAAATTCCCTCAGCCGTGCTCCTTCTCTTTCTTGTGGCGATCTTCTGCCCAACAAACTGGTTGCAAAAGAATCTGAGTCCCATCAGCTCTCCTCACGCTAAGGCTTCAGTGCTGCTTCCTTTGTCCCGACAAAAAGTCAAACTGGAAGCCCTTCTCTCCGTCGACTCACTCAGAGAGAGACTGCCTCGAATTTTCAGCCCTCCGGCTAAGAACTGCGCAAACCCTCTGGGGTTTTGAACTGCTACCTCCTGTAACTTTTCGATTTCCCTCTTCTGCTCAGCGCTGGGTTCTCTGGCACTGCTCTTCTTGTTCCACCTGCAGCTCTGATACCATGTGAAAATTCCTTCAACCGAAATCCTTACTGCAGCAACTGATGATATTACTCCTATTTGTTAAATTCCTTTAAACAAATTACTTGTAGTTTCCTACGGCAAATATCGTAATACATACACTGCAGCCTTCACTTAATTAAATATTATGCGGAAACAAGAGACTGAGCAAGAAAGAAAATACAACACAATTGACACTGTTATTTTTGGACAAATGTCCTCGGAAAATCCCAATGCGGGAAAATCAGCGCAACAGATCTTAGGGTTTTATTATTATGCAGGAGAAAATCTGAGTATAATTCTTGGATGCTCAACTAGCAATCCGATACAGAGAGAAATTGGACAAAATGAATGGTGAAATGATCTCACCCTGTCACTGGGAGAATCTAAGTTTGATCACGTTGAACTAGAGCCTCTGCGTACCCTCTACGTAGCTTCTGCGCAGAACTGCGTCACCCCTGCTGGGTACAACGTTGCTTTTTCTCTGGATCCTCTGTTGGTTGGAAAATCCGAATCTCTGCCTTCCGCTCTCACACCTAGTCTCCCGACTACTGAAACTCGATTTCCTCAGCAAGAATTCAATCTCCCTCTAAGGCCTGCGCTGCCACTGCATCAGCGCTGCGTGGGCCAACGTCAACCTCTCTCTGGACGTTGTTCTACCCTCTCTCTACCTCGTACTCTCTAGCCCAGGAAAACTTCCTTCTTCCGGATACTCACTGCCCCTCTTTGCAAGAAATCTCCTCGATCAAAATTTCCTCCTAAGAACTTCTCACTTCAGAAATTTGATCTGTTGATCTCTCGGTGTGTTTTCCAAATGACCCTCAAGTTCCCTTAAATAATCTTCTCGTTGACATTCAACGACCTATATTAAAAACTAATCAATGGCTAAGATCATTTGAGCTTGATCCTCGTCTTCTTCTAGAAGTTACACCCACAATTAGATTAATACCCATTAATATTTTTAATTTCTTAAGTTTAGACTTGGGGTCCCATTAAAGAATAATTATTGTAATAAAATTTGTTTCTAGTTGATGATGGCAGCAGCGTTAGAATGAAAACAACCTAAAGCGCAAAATAGATCTGCTCTCAGTAATCGACTTTGTTCTTATTCGAACGAAAGTCCTTTCATATAATTTACAAATCTCCTTAACAAACTTTTCAAAACCTCTATAAATTATTTTCTAACTGTTCATTCGCATTTCTAAACGCCTTTTATATGCAACCTTCATGTAAACACTGCGCTGACAAATTAATCGATTGAACAGTTCCATCCACTTCGAAGTCGATGAACATATGCACACCACGGACAGCTCCGATCATAACAGAGATGGGGACGCAAGAGTTAGTGAGGGCAGGTTCGCTCTCGGCGCTATATCTGCAAAGGGAACCATCTGCATAACAATCGATTTAGGGCGATCTACATCGCATGAAACCACGCATCAACAGTTAACACACATATACCAATTGCGCACTGGAAAACGCCAAACAACCCGATCCGATTCAAACTGAAGTCACCATGCGTTATCATTGCACTGCTCCATAGATTTCGGCCCGATCGAGTCAGAAACGCCAATTGCTTTCAATTGACCCAATCCCGATGCGATATACTCGCATTCGTCAAATGACACGGTTATAATATTTGTGCATATCGATTGACTGATATCCGAAACGCATTACAACGCATTTTCTACAATCGGCGGTCACACAAACATATAGATATATCGTTCATTACCACATCTAACACCCCAATCAAACTCCGATGCGCGATCTCAGGAATCTGTGGTTGCAAAATTCCGGTGTTCCGATCCGATCCAATCGGAGATCATGTTTCAACTATTCTCAACTCTGCGTTTTAGAATTCCTATCCGAAATCGGATTCGGCAAGCCCAATTGCTGGTTCACCAAAAGTGACCCACGCTCTCCCCGGTAAAATTTACAAGATCTTTAATATTAAAACTAAAACGCAATCACATTCAATCACAGAATTCAACACACAAACTTTTCCAGTTTCGCATACATCGCCGCACACAATGTGAACTTATTTATAAAACAGAGTCCCTGCGTTTATTCCATTTGTATAAAAAAAAACCACCTCTATTACACACAACACACAGTTTTTTTTCACAATCTTCTGAGCTCTCGCTCTCCAAGATCACACACTCAAAACTCCCCCCTCACACCTTCAACCTTTCTCTAATTTATACAAATATGAGAAACTATTCTTCTCAGAATAGATTTCTTCTAGAGTTTCTCAACAAACTAATACCCCCTATTATTTAGCATTTTCCCTATTTTGGTTCTATTCCACGCAGGGAAAGAAACCAACTCTATTATTATGCCGTATTTAATTAAACAACTACAATTCTCCTAAAATAAATAGCAAATTTAATAAAATATATTATTTAAACTATTTCTAAGTCTAATATATTTTTAACTAGCCACAACATGTGACCAAGATGTCACATTGCTGGCTAAGTGCTTGATGCTCCTGCATCAGACTCCCGGGGAAGAAAACTAATCTTGTAGTTGTTTGGAGTTGATCCTCATTCTCTGTAGCTCTGCTGACGTCCTCTACTGGTTCCTCTTTCCACTTGGTCAAACACTGATAATGAGTCTGACTCCTGGTTCTCTTTAGCACTTTCTTTTTCCTTTTCCCTGCTTTGGGCTTCCGTCTGTTATGGGGTCTCTTTGTGGTTCTTCTTCTGGCTTTTAGTATAGGTACTATTCTGCAATACATGACTAAATCACCTGTTTGGAATTCCTTTTTCCGCCTCCTCATATCGGCTCGCTGCTTGTCTTTGCTACTGCATTCCTGCCATCTGCTTTTGACATCTCCCTCAAATATGCTTCTAGGAGTTAGCCAATTCACATCTACTTGGATCTTCTTCGGATCCCATTTCAGCTCTTCTTTAGAGACTGCATATTCCTTCAAATCTTCATTCTTCACCCTGATGGTGATTTTATATAAGGCTCGAGAATTTGAATTCATGCGCCATTCAACTTCTTTCTTCGGACTGAGTGCTATTGGCACAACACATGGATTAAGGCTTCCACTGATTAGCCATTTATCCATCAACTCTTTCACTTGTGTTCCAGCTTCGACATTTTCCTGCATTACCCTGTAGGCTACTTTATTCGACACACTGACTCCCGATATTAGATCATTATGTTCACTAATACTCCTGATGGGTAACAACTCATCCACAACAATATCAGCACAATCATTCAAGAAATTCTGAATTTCTTCAGGTAAATCTTCTAAATTTGTAGAAGTTAAAATTACCTTGGGTTTGCCAACACTAGTAAGATGCATCTCCTTACCCTTCTCATCTTCCTGCAACAGGATCTTCTCATTCATCAATGTAACACTGTTTCCAGCTGCTTCTTTATCAGCTTCAGCTTTCAACGGCAGTAGTGTATGCTTATTCCCATCTTTTTCCAAAGTATAAGTATTTCTTCTGCCATCATGAATGGCATTTCGGTCAAATTGCCAGGGCCTTCCAAGCAATATGTGGCATACATCTATCGGCATTACATCACATAAAATGACATCATTATAAGTACCAATCTGAATTTCAACTTGACATTGTTCAGTTACAAAAATTTGATGGCCCTTTTGAAGCCACGATACTTTGTAAGGAGTGGGGTGTACTGTTCTCTCCAACTTCAACTTGTCCACCATCTCTGTAGAAACAAGGTTGTCAGTACTACCGCTATCAATTATCAACTTGCAACACTTACCCTTGGACTTACATACAGTTCTGAATAAAGTCTTCCTTTGAACTGGTTCTTTGGCTTCCTTAGCTCCTTCCAGTAATACCCTCTTCAGTAATAGGGACTCTCCGTCTTCTGGTGGTTCCTCTTTAGCTTCAGGTTGAGGAATCTCTTCCTTGGCTTCTGCAACATTCACGTTGCGCTGGTTTGCTGATCTCTGATGAGGACAATCCCATTGTACATGTCCCCATTCACCACATGCAAAGCACCAGACATCTCTTCCTCGGCCTCTGCCTCTGGGCACAAACCTTCCACGGCCAAAATCTCCTCTTTGTGGTGCTCTATTGCTCGCACTCCCTGCCTCATTCTGAGAGTGTTGAACTTTGGATTCAAGTATCCTTCCTTCTTTCGCTGGATTCTTACCTCTGTTTCTCTGGTTTTGTTTGCGCAATAGTTTTTCCTCTGCCTTCAAGGCTGCTTGATAGGCATCCTCAACAGTTTTCAAACTTAACAGGCTAATCTCATCTTGGATCTCATACCTTAGCCCATTAATATACCTGGCTACTTTCTCCAAATCATCTTCTACATGCCCTGTTCTGATATTTAACCTGTAAAATTCTTCAGTGTATTCTTTAACAGACATTCCTTTCTGCTTCAGATTTTGCATCTGCTTAAAAAGATTCAAATGATAGTCTTTAGGCAAAAACTTGGCTTTCAGTTTACTTACCATTTTATCCCACTGCTTGATCTTAGATTTCCCCTTTCTCGCTCTTGATGTCTGTAACTCGTCCCACCAGATGGCTGCATGGCCCTTCAGTCTAGTGACTGCAAACTTCACCCTCTTATTCTCCTCAATCTCTTCATAATCGAAATACTGATCTATGGATCTGATCCAATCCATGAGCTCCTCGGCATTTAAACTTCCTTCATACATAGGAATTTCTATCTTGGGTTTGCTTCCAACTTTTGCCAGCATCTTGAGGACTTTGGCAGTTTCATTTTCTTCTCCTGCTTCCTCCTCTTCATCAGATTCTTCTGAAGAACTCTCAGTTCTCTCATCAGGTGCTCTTCTCTGGGCTGTTTCCATTGTCTCCATTCGTTCACGCAGTCTCCGCACTTCTTCTATCAGGACTGCATGTGGTTCTGGTCTTCCTCGACCAATTCCTCGCCTTGGCGGCATCTTTGCTGCAACACCTGTGACTGGCTCTGATACCAAAAATGATGATGGCAGCAGCGTTAGAATGAAAACAACCTAAAGCGCAAAATAGATCTGCTCTCAGTAATCGACTTTGTTCTTATTCGAACGAAAGTCCTTTCATATAATTTACAAATCTCCTTAACAAACTTTTCAAAACCTCTATAAATTATTTTCTAACTGTTTATTCGCATTTCTAAACGCCTTTTATATGCAACCTTCATGTAAACACTGCGCTGACAAATTAATCGATTGAACAGTTCCATCCACTTCGAAGTCGATGAACATATGCACACCATGGACAACTCCGATCATAACAGAGATGGGGACGCAAGAATTAGTGAGGGCAGGTTCGCTCTCGGCGCTATATCTGCAAAGGGAACCATCTGCATAACAATCGATTTAGGGCGATCTACATCGCATGGAACCACGCATCAACAGTTAACACACATATACCAATTGCGCACTGGAAAACGCCAAACAACCCGATCCGATTCAAACTGAAGTCAACATGCGTTATCATTGCACTGCTCCATAGATTCCGGCCCGATCGAGTCAGAAACGCCAATTGCTTTCAATTGACCCAATCCCGATGCGATATACTCGCATTCGTCAAATGACACGGTTATAATATTTGTGCATATCGATTGACCGATATCCGAAACGCATTACAACGCATTTTCTACAATCGGCGGTCACACAAACATATAGATATATCGTTCATTACCACATCTAACACCCCAATCAAACTCCGATGTGCGATCTCAGGAATCTGTGGTTGCAAAATTCCGGTGTTCCGATCCGATCCAATCGGAGATCGGAGATCATGTTTCAACTATTCTCAACTCTGCGTTTTAGAATTCCTATCCGAAATCGGATTCGGCAAGCCCAATTGCTGGTTCACCAAAAGTGACCCACGCTTGATTCGACGCCTCGGACCCAATCTCTCCCCGGTAACATTTACAAGATCTTTAATATTAAAACTAAAACGCAATCACATTCAATCACAGAATTCAACACACAAACTTTTCCAGTTTCGCATACATCGCCGCACACAATGTGAACTTATTTATAAAACAGAGTCCCTGCATTTATTCCATTTGTATAAAAAAAAACCACCTCTATTACACACAACACAGTTTTTTTTCACAATTTTCTGAGCTCTCGCTCTCCAAGATCACACACTTAAAACTCCCCCCACACCTTCAACCTTTCTCTAATTTATACAAATATGAGAAACTATTCTTCTCAGAATAGATTTCTTCTAGAGTTTCTCAACAAACTAATACCCCCTATTATTTAGCATTTTCCCTATTTTGGTTCTATTCCACGCAGGGAAAGAAACCAACTCTATTATTATGCCGTATTTAATTAAACAACTACAATTCTCCTAAAATAAATAGCAAATTTAATAAAATATATTATTTAAACTATTTCTAGTCTAATATATTTTTAACTAGCCACAACATGTGACCAAGATGTCACATTGCTGGCTAAGTGCTTGATGCTCCTGCATCACTAGGTGGAATTTCACGAAATGCTTTTTGGGTTCTTTGGAATACATGTGCCCCTGCGAAATTTGAGGCCTAGAGCACGTCCAATGCTACCCCAAATCAACATGTGGGTGGTGGAAAATTAAAGAGAAGGGGTTGTCACCTATTCCCAACTCTCTCCGTTTAAGCTATCTCCTAGGTTAGGGAGATTTTCCTATCTCAAGGAAAATATGTGGTGAAGATATTAGAGAGATTCGGTATGGTGGACTGCAAGCCCGTGATTACCCCGATGGAGCTTGACTTCAAGAAGTTAAGTGGTAGTGCTGCTGAACCCGTTTTACGAAATGCTATTGAGTATCGTCAACTCATCGGAGCATTGATGTTCTTGGTGAACTCTCGTCCGGATATATGGTTTGTAGTCAACACTTTGAGTCAACATATGGTTGAGTCTCACCACTCACATTGGATTGGTGCCAAGAATCTGTTGAGATATCTTTGTGGCACAATCACTTATGGGTTGAGATACATTGCCGGAGATGTGAGACTACATGGATATACCGATGATGATTGGGCAGGCAGTATGGTGGACCGAAAGAGCACTTCTGGGCGCTGTTTATCTTTGGGATCTGCCTCGATATCTTGGATGAGCAGGAAGCAAAATTCGGTGGCTTTGAGCACCGTCGAGGCAGAGTACATTGCTGCTAGTATGGCCTCTTGTGAGGCGGTCTGGTTGCGAAAGCTCTTTAGTGAGCTATTTGGATTTACATTGGATACCACGTGATCTTGTGTGATAACTAGAGCAGGATTTGTTTATCAGAGAATCTTGTATTTCATGATCGCTCCAAGCATATCAATTTCAGGTACCACTATATTCGGTACAGATGAATAGGTTGCCGACATTTTGACGAAGTCCCTCGGAAAGGTCAAATTCTTGACTTTTCGAGAACGACTTGGTGTTGTTCAGAGATCCTGTTATGAGGGTCGAGTATAATGTATTGAGCTCTGGGAGCTCCAGGGGGGCACGGGGTACTTCTTGGAGCGACATGCGACCACAGGGCGACTCACCATCCCCTGGTGGTGCACTATGTACAGGGTGAAAGGTTCAACTTTTCCCTGTGACACCCTGTGGCGACTGTAGGACAGGATGATTAGTTCTCCTGTGGGCTAGGACGATTAGTTCTACGTGGCGACTGTGGAACAGGATGATTAGTTCTCATGTGGGATTAGGATGATTAGTTCTCATGTTGCGACTGTTGGACATGATGATTCGTTCTCCTATCGAGGCATCCTACCCATGCAGTCTGGGACTCATGGGAAGTACTTCTCATCTGATCAATGAGCAGGGAAATGGGGTTAGGGAGCATAGTAGTACTATCGATGGACACATCGTTGTATCTATTGTACTCCCTATGCTAGGATGACCTCCATTGATCTGGGATCAGTGAGAGTGGTATGACACACTCTGAGACTGACTTCGGGTCAGTGGAGGATGGTATGATACATCCTCGATCATTTCTTCTTCTTCATAGTTCGAGCAAAGCAGAGCAGAGCAGGGCCAAGCAGTGCAGGGCAGTGCATTTGATGGTTGGGATAGTAGCGACGGTCAGATGGATTGCAGATGGAGTTCTCCCTAGTTGAGAGGGAGTGTTAAAATTGGAAACTAGGGCCAAACTCCATGTGGGTCACCTCATTTATGGCAGCTGATATTTTTCCTAGATTCCTCTTGTCGAGAGATGTAGGATTGATCTAAAGATCATCCGATTCCAACAATTATTTATGGAGATATGAATTTATTTGTATTTACTTGACAAATTGTCAAGGTCGGCCAGCAGTTAAATGTGTGGCACACATGCCCAGTGAATCATATAAATACAAGAGAGGTTGACTCATTTCCTCACCATCTCATCTCACTCATTCTTCTCTCTCTCTCCTTAGCTTTGGGTTATATAAGGAGCAGCTCACACATGGGAAGAAGGAGGACGCTGAAAGGAGGACGCAGAAGCTGTTGAAGGTCTCTTTGACTTGCGTTGACCAAGCATTGACTCATCAAGGGTGCGGTTTTGGTGTGGCTGCCTCTTCTAGGCAGGTCGCAGATTTTGGAACAAAAATCGAGGCAATTCGTCCACATGTTTGACTAGCGTTGATTGCCCTAGTTTTGGGCAGCAGGGTGACTTCAGTCAACAACAATTTGACTATGTTTTTGGGGCTGTTCAAGGGTTGTTTCTTCAAGCTGTTCGAGGGCTAGTTGACCGGAAATTGACCAAGCATATTGGAGGTCAATTTCAACTCATTTGACCAAGTTTGACTTTGCTAATCTAGGGTTTGCTGCTACTGATATAAAATTACAGAATTATGATTTTGTACTATTTCTCTCTGCTGAACTATTGAAGATAAAAGAAGATTTGATCAAAGGGTTTCCCCACATTGGGGTTTGTCCCTGGTTAGCCACCACATTTTGTGTCTCTTGTCTTGGCTTGTTTTCTGTCGATCGTTTAATGTTCTATCTGCACTTTACTTAATGTATATGTGATTGTTAATCAGTGGCTAATAAGAAGAAAATAAGTAAACTGCGCTAAGCATAGAACATACCATAATTTAACAAATAACAACCATGAATGAACCCCAAAGTCTTTTTATACATATGAAGAACACAAGTACATAGAAGCAGAGCTATCCCAAGCACTATAGCTCGTTGCAAAGATTACATAGTGAGAAAACAAAACTCTTATTATATAGAAGCTTGGGAGCCAATCCCAAGGAAAATTGTGACAATCCCAAAACAAGTGGGTGACAATCCCAAAGCACCTTCTTGCAAATCCGAATTTCCCAAGTGGCATTAAGAATCCCTCAAGAAAAATCAAATTCCATGATGAAATGACAAGTGTATATGGGTGGGAACCAATGCGGAGACAATTTCCCATAAACATCTCTGCCAAATATTCTCCAAAATCCTCCCAAATGTGCGTTAACTCCACAAATTCAAATTTCCTAGTCAAAAGCTGCTGCATTTATGTTAAGAAATTTGATTTCTTTGAGTGTGCCATGTATTTATGATGCAAGATGTCAAATCATCCTCCAACTTGTCCTTTGACTCATTCCTTTGACTTGAGATAATTTCCAAGTCATTTCCATATCATTTTGTCACATGGAGCAATGTATTTCTCTCTTTAATTTATTTCTGGTTTAATTTATTGCCAGATTTCACACTAAACTTAGGAAAAATGGGTTTTGAGGGTCTAGAACACATTTCTAACCCTTCAAAGTGTGTCCTAATTGAAAGTTGAGGGTGAGAGGTGTAATTTTTTTTACTCATACCCCATACAATTTCTCTAGACATCACTTATTACATTTCAGATACAAAATTTATTCCAATTTCTGCCCTGTGGGAAATTAAAAAAATAAAAAAATGACCCCCTAAACCTAACCAAATTCCATGAAACTTTACGAGTGATCTAGTATGGTAATAGACAATGACTCTAGACATTAGGACTCACCCAAGGCCTCACCATCAAGCTGTACTGCGGGATGGGGTATCTTTGGAGGAAAAAACTCAAATAATTATTAAGTCCTGGTAAGGAGATGATAATTAACCAAATAAAAAAAACCTCCTAGAGTAATACTCACTTGATGACAAGGTCCCAAGCTACCTATGTGAAAATTCATGAAACCGGAATCCCTACTGCAACAACTGATGATATTACTCCTATTGGTTAAATTCCTTTAAACCTATGAAACCGGATTCGTCCCCAAAGTCCTACGTGTCTCGAATCCGGCAAATCAGACACGATTCGGGAGGATTCGTGTTCGAAAATCGGGACACGTCGTGTCCAATTGGGACACTTCGAATCCGGAACATGTCCTGATCAGGACACTTCGAATCCGGAACGTGTCCTGATCGGGACACTTAAAATCTAGAAATCAAGAACCCGTGCGATGTTATAAGATTGTATTTCTCCATTCTATTTGCACATTCACTTGTTTAGTTTGTTGTGGGTGTTTGGGAGCAAGGAGTAAAGGGTGTGGGAGCATTTTTAAGGAGATTCAAGCAACTAGTAAGTGGTAGAGCCTATCAGATTTGATGATGGTGATACTATGGAGGGGTCATCCTCCACACCAGCATATGCAAAGATGACTTCGGATACAAAGGAGGAGGATGCAGCAGAGGAGAGCAGTGGTGACCATGATGATGAGGACAGTGATGTTGATTTTGATGATGACTATGAGGATTGATGACTCATGAGTCATGAGCTACCTACTGCCTTGAGGCTTGTATACTTGTAGACTTGTAGTTGTAGTTGTTTTGTATTTGCTATTTCTATTTTCCATTGGCATTGCACTACCTATGTAAACAGTAACACATTTTGATTTTGATGACTTAATGAGAAAACTACAATATCTTTATCTTACTATCTTGTCTTTCTCCTATTGGATCATTGATGAATTGAATATGTATTATAAATTTATAATTTATAATTTATCATTTATGTCACAATTGTATTTGTAATTTTGTATGCATAATGTTACTTTGTAAAACTTACATCTAGATGAAGATCTATGTTTGAATCAATGAATTTGTATCATGAATGAGAATTTGTGTAAGAAATATCTAATTTTTAATATATATATATATATATATATATATATATATATATCTATATTTTAATAAAATAATATATAACGTATCCGAATCCGAATGTGTCCGTATCCGACACTTGAATCCCCGTATTCGTTGAATCCCGAATCCCCGTGTCAAGTGACTTAGCTTTAAACAAACTACTTGCTGTTTCCTATGGCAAATATCGTAATACATACATTGCAACCTTCACTTAATTAAATATTATGCAGAAACAAGAGTCTGAGCAAGAAAGAAAATACAACACAATTGGCACCATTATTTTTGGACAAATGTGCCCAGAAAAACTCAATGCGGAAAAACCGGTGCAACAACTCTGAGGGTTTTATATTATTAAGAAGTTGTTTCTGAATACAACTCTGGATGCCCTCCCAACAATCAGGTTACAGAGAAATACAACTGGCAAAGAAGAATTGTGAGATTACCTCACTCTACCTGGCAAATCCCAGCTGTTCCAGCAGCTGAATCAACTGTTCCCGACTACAACTACGCTAACTCTACGCAATAACTACATGGGCCTGCGTGGAGCTCTCTGAGGCTCTGCGTCAGCTCAACTGGGAAACGTCTTGCCTTCTGGAGCAGTTTCCAACCCTCCCAGCTCAGAAATGTCAACTCCTTTGCAAAACTCGAACTTATGCGTGGGTGATTGAGCTGCCTCTGTGTGAGACCTTCTGGCTCAACGTCAAGCTCTCTGGTGTCTCTCTGCCTCTCTCTGCTGCGTATCCTGGGCTCTGGAGAAGATACTCCAACCCAACTATCCCTGCCCCTCAACTGCAAGAAATCTCCTCGATCATAATTTCCTCTTGAGAACTTCTCACTTCAGAAATTTGATCTCTTGATCTCTCGGTATGTTTTCCAAATGACTCTCAAGCTCCCTTAACTAATCCTCTCGTTGACATTCAACGGCCCAGATTAAAAGCTAATCAATGGCTAAGATCATTTTAGCTTGATCCTTGTCTTCTTCTAGAGGTTACACCCACAATTAGATTAATACCCATTAATATTTTTAATTTCCTAAGTTTAGACTTAGGGTCCCATTAAAAAATGTTAATTATTTTAATAAAATTGCCTCTGGGTGAAATTTCCCAAAACACTTTCTGGGTTCTTTGGAATACATGTGCCCAAGCCTCCCTGCAAAATTTGAGGCTTAGAGCACATTCAATGCTACCCCAAATCAACACTCCCTCTTAATAAGGAATGTGCTCTAGCAAAATACGTTGCTACATACTGCTTTGACTCTGAAGCATTGTCCTTTGCGCTGTTGATGTCTGACATGCTGTCCACCAACTACTGCGCTACTGCTATAATTGTACTGTTGCTGACACTGCCACTATCAACACTGCATCCGTACTACAACTCCCTTTCAAGTGTTGCATTTGTGCTGCTGCTAGCACTGCCACTGCCAACTGCCACTGCACTGCAAACTATTGCTGCTACTCTATCAACAACGAAAAAACATCCCAAATTACTGAACTAACTGTGTTCAGTATGATACCATGTGAATGTTGAAGCTCGACTGCTGCTAGTCTCTGCATTGACACTCTGAATCTACTGCACTGCTGTTGACCTCTGCTCTATGCCATCTGTACTGCTGTCAACTCTGGTTTGCACTGTTTAGTGTCTGGCGCTCCTAGCCACTACGACTGTCTCCTCGACACTCAATGGCACCATCCGACACTAGTCCATCCTGCTACTCCTGATTTGGGCTCCCGTAGCAAGGTATTGATCCAAGAGGTGGGCTCCTCAAGGATCCTGCCCATCTGTAGCTCTTTCGAACTACAACTCCAAATCAACCCACCTCCCTCCTGGAGGTATCTCGACTGTCATGGCGAACTCCTCCTCTTCGATCTTTGCGGGTGCAACCTTCGGATCGTGTTTCTCATCCTTGTCCTTCTTCTTGAGAGGACACTGAGTGGCGTAGTGACCCATCTCACCACACCTGAAACACTTGATCTTCGAGATGTCCTTCTTACGTCTCCGCTGCTCCTGCTGTCTGTTCGATGCAAGGGATGCATTATCCTCCTCCTCCTTGGGCTTCGACCCACTGTTGCTGTTGCTTCCGTCAAGTTTGACCTTGACTAGGTCTCTCCTCAGCTCCTCTTGTTTTACAACTGCCCACATCTCATCCCAATTCGACAATGCTACTTTGCCTAGGATACTCTGGACAAAGACTTGCCACTGATTTGAGATAGAATTGAGGGCCAGTCTAACCAACTTTGAATCTTGAGGTGTATGCCCCACAACATACAACTCATCATGGGTTTCCTTCAGCTTCGTGAGGAATGGATCCACACGCCCCCCCTTCTGCATCTGAGCAAATCTCAGCTTCTACTCTAAGTACATCTTCCGTTGCTCGGAAGATCCTTGATATAACGTGGCCAAGGCATCCCACATCTCCGTAGCAGTCTCTCTGCTAGCAATGTGACACACCATGTGATCCTTGACTCCATCCATGATCATCCTCTTGGCCTTCGCCATCTCTACCTTGTACTTCTTTAGTGGATCTGGATCTGTTGGTTCAGCCACCATGCTGTCGACATATGTCTTCAGGGCATGCTCATCTAGAAGGAATGCCATTCTAGCCTTCCAGATGACATAGTTGGATGCTCCGTCCAACTTGTCTTGATCCCTCAAGCCACTGGTTGCCATATCTGCCAAAAATAAAAAGTTGAATGACCTCCTCTCTCCTTTGTGTTGCCGCTGGGCTAGCCTACGCACTCCCTGCTGGATCTAGTAAAACTACTGCCCCTTACTACTGCTCAGCTCTAGAGAATTCAAATTCCTTGGCTAGGAATTCTTTGAGTTAGAAATTCTCTCGTCCGTGCTTCTTCCCTTTCTTTTGACGATCTTCTACCCAATAAACTGCCTGCAGAAAAATTTGCATCCCACCAACTCTCCTCACGCTGAGGCTTTAGCGTTGCTCCCTCTGCCTCGACAAAAATTCGATTTGGAAGCCCTTCTCTCCGTCGACTCTCTCGGAGAGAGATTGCCTCGAAATTTCAGTCCTCCAGCTAAGAACTGAGAAAACCTTTTGGGGTTCTAACTGCTGCCTCCTGCAGCTTTTTCGAACTCCCTCTTCTGCTCAACGCTAGATCTACTGGCTTTGCTCTTCTTGCTTCACTTGCAGCTCCGATACCATTTGAAAATTCCTGAAACCAAAATCCTTACTGCAACAACTGATGATATTACTCCTATTTGTTAAATTCCTTTAAACAAATTACTTGTTGTTTCCTACGACAAATATCATAATACATATGCTACAACCTTCACTTAATTAAATACTATGCGGAAACAAGAGATTGAGTAAGGAAGAAAATACAACACAATTGACATCGTTATTTTTGGACAAATATCCTCGGAAAAACCCAATGCGGGAAAACAGGTGCAACAACTTTGAGGGTTTTATATTATTAAGCAGTAGTTTCTGAATACAAGTCTGGATGCCCTCCCGACAATCCAGTGACATAGAAATACAACTGGCAGAGAAGAATTGTGAGATTACCTCACTCTACCTGGCAAATCCCAGCTGTTCCGACAACTGAATCAACTGTCCCCGGCTACAACTGCACTGCCCCTACACAGTAACTGCGTGGCCCTGTGTCTAGTTTTCTAAGGCTTTGCATCAGCTCAACTAGGAAACGTCTTGCCTTGTAGAGAAGTTTCGAGCCCCCAACTATCCCTGCCCCTCAATTGCACTAAATCTCCTAGATCATAATTTCCTCCTGAGAACTTCTCACTTCAGAAATTCAATCTCTTGATCTCTCGTTATGTTTTCCAAATGACCCTCAAGCTCCCTTAAATAATCTTCTTGTTGACATTCAACAACCCAAATTAAAAACTAGTCAATGGCTAAGATAATTTTAGCTTGATCCTTGTCTTCTTCTAGAAGTTACACCCGCAAAGTTTAGACTTAGGGTTCCTTTAAAAAATATTAATTATTTTAATAAATTTGTGTTCTAGTGGAATTTCCCAAAACGCTTTGGGTTCTTTGGAATACATGTACCCAAGCCTCCTTGCAAAATTTGAGGCTGAGAGCACATCTGATGCTACCCCAAATCAACAACCTAGGCCTGTTACATGACTTAAACTCATCATACTAGCATTACTTTACATCGTCCCCATAGAGCTTGTGGAATCTAGGTACAACAGAAAATGATAAGAAGAAGAAGTAGAGTTAAAAAAACTCTGGTAGTATGATGATCTCTGATGGTACAAGTATCCTTTTGTACATCCTCGGGCATGGAGTCTTAATATAATCCTCAGGTGCCACTCCAGTGGTCAACAAGCGCGTAGTTTGATTAAGGGCAGATAAGGGTAGTGAAGGTCATCTTGTGCCATTTGTAGGGCAACGACACTCTTTATTGAGCTACAAAGGGATGGTTAAGCAGAATTAAGGGCTTACTAAATAGATCTAGGGATGCGGACCAGTGTTGTTAATATCGCGATAATTTCCCTACGCCGATATTATCGCGAGTTTTATTCAATATTATCGCCAGTATTTTTTTTTACCCGGATTTTTTGAAATAATCGCGATTTTTTCCAAAAAATTGCGATAATTTCTGATTTTATCGCAAGCAGTCAGGGCAGCGAGGTTTTATAATGAGAATCTGGTTTTTTTGTCAATTCATTTGCACAGTCAGGTGCGCGGAGGGCAGAGGAGCGTTGGAGAGAGCTGGGAGACATTGCTTGGAGAGGGTTTGAAGATTTTTCAAGTGCTTAGAGGAGAAAATCAAGAGGAGGAGACCGATTATCTCCATAGAAACGGTATGGGGACCAATTTTTTTTTGTTTTCATTGTTTTTAAACATTGTTTTTGTATTTTTTCGTTGTTTTTGGTTGGGTAACTTGGTATGGGGGCCATTTTTTTTTTGTTTTCATTGCTTTTAAACATTGTTTTTGGTTGGGTAACTTGGGTTTGGAATGGGGTTTATGAAATTTGCCCAATGTAATTTTTTTTTTTGTTTTTTTGGTTGGGTTTGGATTCTGGAATGGGGTTTCTTAAAATGTATGTAATTTTTTTTAGTTTTTGTACAATGTAAAAATTAAAATACTAAATTGTAAATTTGTAACTTGTAAATACTAAATTGTAATCCTTATTTTCCCATAGGTTCACAACTTCACCGAAACACCATTCAAGTTTTCAACTTCAAAGTTCAAAAACAAACATGCCAAGGAAATTGGATCCTTTCTGGGAATATGGTGAACCTAAAACTCCGAATGATAGACTAAACTTGAGTTGCAAGTTGTGTGGCCACCCTATGTCGGGGGGGGGGGGGGTGTACAGATTGAAGTATCACCTTGCACAAATCCCTGGATTTGATGTGGGGCCTTGCACAAAAACAAATCTTGAACTCATCCGAAGAGCCATGAAAGCATTGGAAGTTTTAGACCAGAATAGAGAGGCCAAAGAAGAAATGAAGAGGCAACTAAAAAAGTCAGCTGAATCAAGTGGCACTGGTTTTACTGCAGCATCAACTAATCCGGTAGCTACCACATCATTTTTTGTTCCTCGAACCACACCTGGTTCATAGCCATCTATCAGTTCAATGATAAAAAGAACTGAGAAAGAACAAGCTGACAAGTTGTTGGCAAAATTTCTCCTCTGGAGTGATATTCCTTTCAGCATTGTAAGGAATAATCCATTTTTCCAACGTGCTGTTAATGCTATTGCAAGTGTTGGCCCAGGTTACAAAATCCCTTCTTATCATGATTTCAGAGGCCGGATTCTTCAAAATGAAAAGCTTGACTGCACCCAAAGATTGGAGGATTTTAGGGCATCATGGGCACAAACAGAATGCACTGTGATGTCAGATGGTTGGATTGACCAAAAGGGGAGAACCCTTATAAACTTCTTGGTTAGTTGTCCCAAGGGGACTATGTTTATCAAATCTATTGATGCATCTGCACAAATCAAAGATGCAAGAACTTTATGTGATTTGCTAGATGTGTTTATTTTGGAGGTGGGTGCAGAAAATGTTGTCCAAGTCATAACGGACAATGCTGCAAATTATGTTGCTGCTGGCAGGATGCTTATGGACATGCATCCTACTTTATTTTGGACACCTTGTGCTGCACACTGTATTGATTTGATGTTGGAGGACATATGGAAAATTCCCTTTGTCAAAGATATTGTTGATTCATCCAAAAACATTACAAAATTTATATATAACCATACATCTGTGCTTAGCTTGATGAGAAGATTCACCAACAACAAAGAGTTGGTGTGCCCCGCCATTACACGATTTTCCACCAGTTTCATATCTCTTCAATCCCTCTTGAATTCTATGTGGGATGTGAAGAGAATGTTTCTTTTAGAGGAGTGGCGTGCTTTGCCAATGAGCCGCAAACTAGAGGGAGAGGCCGTATGCAGACTAGTTTCATACTAGGAAGACTTCTGGGCGAGAGTGCAGGGATTGTGCGCCGTTACTGAACCTTTGGTAAAGGTTCTTCGGTTGGTTGATGGTGAGAAGCCCACAATGGGCTATTTGTATGAGGCCATGGACAGGGCCAAAGAAGCCATTCGGGCCTACTATGATGATAAGGGAGATGATGGGTTTCAGAGACAACTCCTCCTATGGGGAGTGATTGATGAGCAATGGAACAACACACTCCATCGTCCCATTCATGCTGCTGGGTTTTTCCTGAACCCCGCATTTTCTTATGCTTGTGGGTTTGTGTTTGATGCTGAGATCATGGATGGATTCTTATCCTGTGTCCAGAAGATGGTGCGATATCCAGAAGAATGTATAGAGATCTCTAAAGAAATTGAGACATATAGGATGGCAGGTGGCACATTTGGCTTTGACATGGCTGTGACTGATAGGACGATTAAAGTGCCAGGTATTTTTTAGTTTTTAACTTTGTTTCAAATTTCATTGTCTCTTCAAATTCCATTATTTTCTTATGTTTATTTAAAATTTTATTTGTAATTTTGTTGTAGATGCATGGTGGAGAATGTATGGTGGCAGGGTACCCCTTCTGCAACAGCTTGCCATTCGCATCCTCAGCCAAACATGTAGCTCCTCAGGATGTGAGCACAACTGGAGTGTATTTGAAAAAATACACAACAAGAAGCACAATAGGTTAACACTTAAACATTTAAAATATTGCAAATTTCCAAATAATTTTTGAATTCATTAAACAATTTTTTTTTTTTTTATAATTATTAATTATTATTTCATGATCTTTGTACAGGTTGGAGTCCTAGCGACTTAATGACATGGTCTACGTCTACTACAATCTTCGATTGTGGGTGAGGCAACTTGAGAGGCCACCTAATGTGGAGGCCATCTCATTGGATGGGATTGACACCACTGCTGCATGGAGGGTTGAGGTCGAGAGGCCTCTCATGGAGTCTACTGATGATTGGTTAGTGCAGGATGTAGTGGAGGGGGAGGAGGAGGAGGAGGAGGAGGAACAGGAGGAGGAGGTGACACCACCTGCTCGGGCTACCCCTGCCACCAGTAGAGGACATGGTCTACCTCCTATAGCTCCTACTTCTAGTTCTTCAACTTCTAGAGCACGACAGACTGCACTACCAACTCCACCAGCACCAGCATCTACAACTAGAGGGAAAGGGAAAGCTGTGGCATTTTCTCGCAAGAGGGGCAGAGGAAATCAATAGGATTAGACTTTAGTTATTTTCTTCATTTTATTGTATATGACATTATGACATGATGAGATACATTATTATATTTTTTGTTGATATTTTGAGGCTGAGTTGGGACTCAGTAGTTAGGACTTACTATTCAGGACATGATTCAATGTTATGTGTGATTTTAGCACTAGAAATGATATTAAACATCTTATATATTAGTTCTTTTATCATATTTATGTGTTAATGTATTTATTTTATGTTGTAAATGGTTTAGCTATTAAAAAAATTGAAAAAAATGAAAAAAATGAATATTTTGGTACCAAACAATTTTTTCTTGATTATTTTCGATTATTTCCCAATAATTACGATTTTTTTCGATTTTTTCCTCGCGCCGATATTATCCCGATAACGATTAGTGCAACATTGCTGCGGACCCCTCCTGTTGTCATCCCAGATCCTCCCCATGACCTCTCTTGGTAGCACAGGAGCCTTTAGACTGAGTTAGGACTACAAATGAATCATAGGAGTCAACGAATCTCATCTAAGATTCACAACAATAGGTTGAAGATTAGTTGAGTTAGCGGATCTCCTTCAGTTCGGTGGGAGTCACTTTAGGGCTGATGACTATGATCTGAATACTCATTGGGATAGTAGACTCATTGTCCAAAATTTTGTTGAGGTCAACAAGTCAAGCTGTGGCAACAATTCAATCAACAACCAGTTGTTAGTTTTTGTAGCATTGGAGGTGTTCTAATCTCGAAAGTTTGTGGAGAGGCTAGAACATAGGAGTTCTTCAAAGCCCAAAAATTGTTTATGGAAATTCCACCTAAAGATGGCTCAATTAAATTAATTGACCATAAATAAAATTTTCCTAAGTCTAACTTAGGAAAAATGGTTAATTAATAGTTATTAATTTAGAAAGGTGTGAATTATCTAGAAACCCACTCGGATCGACTTGGAGATGATCTCAGCCATCGATTAAGTTTTAATCTTGGTCGTTGGAGTCCCAACTGGAGATTATAAAAGGAGGTCGATGGGTGTAGTTTAGTAAATTTAAGCACTTCCACAAATTAGAGTTAGATATAGATGTCAATTTCCCGTTTCATGCGGCTGCAAGGAGTCTGTCTAAATATAATTTTTGCATTTTAGAGATTGATCACTGCCATTTAATATATGCTTTACCTCTTTCGATGTTGTCATGAATCATGATGCATATTCTACATGATACAAAATTTATCTAATGGTTTCCCATTCACTAGGTTTTTGAGATCCATAAATCCATGTTCATCAGTGTTGAAAGAATGACTATTGTTCTTCAAGTTAAGAGCTAAGTAACCGGATTTGTTAAAAAGGGGTCACGTGTTCGAATCTTGCGAATCGGACACGATTCGCTGGGGATTCGAATCCCAGAAGGGGACACGTCGTGTCCGTACGAAACGTTAGGACGATTCTGGGATTCGAATCCCCAAAAATGAAACCCACTTAGGTACACATGCAAGCTTGGGCGACTTTAGCAAGATAAATACAACCAAATGGATCGTTCTATAGTGTTGCAAGTTAACTGCATTCCATTGTAATGTTCCCATAATGGGGATGGATATGCTTGCTGCACAATGATAACAGGAAGCGTCTTGTCAAAACAAAATAAAGTTCACTATGGGTGGCTATTGGCCAAAGAGACCACTGACCACAAGCTAGGAAATCAGACTTGCATCGATACCACTTGTGACATAACCCTGCAATATCATAATACGCCATGGGGAAAAAGGCAATATTATAGTCCAAAGGTTAAAAAGGAAAGAAATTATACAATATATGTAAAAGATACAACATATTACATGCAAACAAGAAGATTATCATATATATAGGATATGACAAACCCAGATATCCTAATGGATGCAATTCTACACAATAGTTATTTAAAATAATAATAATTATTAGATATATTGCATCAAACTAAGAACTATCAATGTCAATTTCAATAGGTTATTATATGACAAGGAATACAAATGTTGAACACAAATCATACTTGAGGTCCTCAAAAGCTCTGTCTAGCCTAAGTCCACATCTATATGCATGTTTGCTTTTGGTGAATTGATTAGATGGATGAGCACTATTCAACACCTACATGAATTCCTTTAGAATTTATTAGAAAGGCAACGATAAGAGATTAACGTTTAGCTACAAAGGTATTGGCCTTGTTGCCATTCATCCTTACTGGGAATTAGCAAATCCAAGGAACCATAAAAAGAAACACTAGCTTGGATTTATCCTTCATCCATCAATTGAGTGAGTTGCCTCTCTAATTTGGCATTCTCCATGATGGAAGTACAGTAAACAAATACATTAGGTTACTATGAGTATCATTAATGAGAATTTGTGTAAGAAATATCTAATTTTTAATATATATATATATTAATAAAATTATATATAACGAATCCTACGTGTCCTGTTCCGGGGGGTCAACATGTCTGAATCCGACACTCGAATCCCCGTATCCTACGAATCCCGAATCCCCGTGTTTGGTGACTTAGGTTAGTCTTTTGTCATTTACTGAAAACAAGATATGCAGCTTTGGGAATGTTTGAAAAGTTGAATGTCTTTGGTTGAGTCAATTGTTTTAAGCAGTGTTGCAAACATCTCAATTTTATTGTGAAAAAATTACGAAATTGTGATTTTTTTTGCCTAGCCAATGTTCGCTGATTTTTATGGATATTTTGGTGGCATCTTAATTTTGCTGATATTTGCTGATTTTTACTGATATTTTCTCGATTTTTATGATTTTTTGGTTTTCTAGATCGTTGCATATTTTATCCTGATGCTGATGTTTGCAACATTGGCTTTAAGTACAACATGTGGTTATGCATATTTAATTGTTGAACCTTTGTGCACGATGTTTAAGCAATTGAGCAAGATACCTATGGTAGTGATTTTGATGGCAGTCTTAATGCATTCTAATTTGTGAAAAATTTTCAATCCAAGAAGGGAATCATGATTGACTCACTCGTCGGTATTTTTGAAATCATTGGAAGTATAAGCTAGTTCAGTGATTATTATTTATTCTGCTGCAGTTAATGTACAACCCTTGTCAGGCTCTCCGGCTAATTTTCAAGTTTACACTGCTTTGTTGAAGCCCCATGATCGTATCATGGCACTTGATCTTCCACATGGTGGTCATCTGTCTCATGGTTACCAGGTGTGTATGAGATTGGTGTCTGTCAAGATATTAACTTGTACATTTCTAGTTGAATTTTCATGAATATACAGCTTTTATGGGCATAAGAAAGGAAAAAGGAAGAACTGATATTCATGTCCAGAATTGACCAAAAAAGTGGTAATGGGACTGTTAAATATACTATGTACAATATTTGAAGAAAATGCCTAAAGTATATCTAAACTCAATGGAAAAATTAGAGAATACACAAGGACAAGCTATAACGATATAGTGCCATATGACTGCCAGAAAGGAAATTGTGTCAAGTAGAAGATAATGGTTGAGTCTCTTGCATCGTCATTGATCACCATAAAATTCCCATGACCTTTCTAAGAATGTTTTTTGGTGAAGATTTTATGCCCATGGAAGTGTCCTGTATTACGTGGGCAGAAGTTGTGCAATCCTGACATGGAACTTCATTCTTCTAGGATCAAAGGTGAAGCCCCTTGTTTTGAAGATGGTAAGAAATGATGATGGTAATATTCACCGATCTTGAAGTCCATTGAAGACATTTACTGATTTGCATATGCTGTCAATTGATCATGTTAGGGGGCAGTTTTCGTGACCCTATTGAAAATTTCCTAGTTTTGTGTTCCTCTTCCAGCTCAGGGTAGAAGTAGATGGCTAGAAGTAAAAGGAGATGTGCAAGGATCTCAATATTGACTTATCTTGTAATACGTGTCATTTGTTGGTGAATAGCTTCCTTATAATACAGGTTTTGTAGGATTGATCATAATATCTAGAGAAGAATGCTTAAATCCTTGAATAAATGGCAATATTTGCTTTCAATCTTGCAGTAATCTAGATATTAAAAAACAAAACATTCTTCGGTATCAATCTCAAAAGATAAAAGTATAGAGGTACAATGTTTTTTATCCACATCATGGCCTCACTTCAAAGTTCAACATGCAGATTGTGGAAACCAAAACGTATTTGTACTATAGGTAATTGGAAGCTATGTTATGCCTGTCCAATGTTGTTAAAATTAAAGGATAATGTTTTTGTCTTGGATATTGTTAACACTCAAAACTGTCATTTTAAAAAAAACTAGGGAAGGGACCTATTGTGTGCTCCTTTTGTAGTTCGGCTTAGTGATTTTCTAGCATTTAGGGGGTTGGGGGGGGTAGTCTTTATGTGATTTGGTGTGTAGAAAACTGACTTTGACTGACAAAGACACTTTAAATCTGTGAATTACTTCATCAACCGTCAGTTTTAATTTCTGCTAAGAAATTGATGTGACATAAATAAAACAATTCTATTAATAGTCTAACAAGTGACCACAAAGAGGTAAATGGGATTTCTAAGCACAATAGTCTCAATATACAGTGGGAGTGCAAAGTCCACTCCTATACAAAATTGAAAAGTAAATCTATAATCTAATTTGCAAAAACTAATAGCTAGGAAAGAAAGAAAATGTTGTTGAACAATCTAGAGTAATTCATGAACAACCAAGGCAAGAAGCCAAAGAATCTGAAGGATGCAACAATAGGAGGTAGGGGATGGGAAAGAAACCTTAGCGTCATCTGCACATGTTGTTTGAGGATGGGGAGGGGAATACAATGCCCTTGTAGGTCATCCACCTTTGTATGTGTGTCCCTCCTAGCATTTAAGGCTGAAGATAAAAAAACTCATGATAGAATGCTGTTTGCTAGGGTTGGAAGATATCTAGTTCATTGTGTATCTTGCTATGATATATCTCAAGGGAGGGGTTTGTTGTTGCTGTCAGGATGTGAGTGCCATCTTGAGAATTGAGTTGGAAACTATGTATAGCTATTGCTAGTGTAGGGCAGGATGCCCCTGGGATCCCTTAGGGTTGGGCCCTAGTAGAGCAATGTTGTCTACTTGCTCATAGGTGTCATTGCCTGTTGGAAGTACCATGAAGAAGGATTTAATCGTTCGAGTGGTGTCTAGTTGGGGAAGTTGCCCAAGTTCGGAAGATTGGAGATATGCTACCTCACTCACCTGATTGATCCAGGTATCAAAAAAAGATAGAGAGTTGTAGTTATTCCTAAAGAGGTAGTAGAACTAGCTCTATATCTTGTAGTAGAGAGGACATGGAAAACAAAATGATCCTTAGACTTGGTTTCTTGCATATGGCATAGTAGGCAAGCTTGTCCTCTTGTGGATTATGTGCTCAGCTTCCACTCAAAGCCTATGTGAATCCATCGAAATTGGCCCAAAGGGATCTTGAGAACGTGTTTAGTGTTGTAGCTTGTAAGGGGGCCGAACAATGAGGTTTTCTTTGAAATCCAAGAAGTACTTAACGTAGAAGGCCATCTTCAGGCTCAATTCTTATAGGAGGTCAACCCAAATGACTTAGATGTATTGGCCATAGAAGTCAGCTTTAATAATCTTGGTCATCCCCATCTTATTTAGTAGGAGATGTCAAGGGTCACCCAAAGAGTGAACCTGAAAGGAGGGAGGTGGTTCATTGTGATGTCAACCTACTAGAGAAGACCCACAACCTTTGCAAACCAACAACCGAGAACTTGTCTAGTGGGTCTACTTTAGGCCATGGCCTTTGACGAACAATGAGCAAGGTACACATAATAGTACTCTACTTGTTGGCAAGTTGGCAAAGTGTTGGACATTTTGCATAAGCAAGATCAGTCTAAAAATGGTTCTCGCGCTGTAAAAGACCATGCTACAATCTTTGCCTAAACAATGTTGCAAGGAATTATCCTCTTACTCATGATGATACAACAGGGCAAGATGGTATATACACTCGTCCTCCTTTTCTAGCTTGACTCAAGAAGGCTAGGTCCTCACACTTAAGAACCTTAAAGCATTGTTGGTCGAATGATAGAGTCCATGAGATCCGTTATGGATAATGTCCAAGAAGTGGTTCTAGAAACATGCCACTTGAGGAGAGCAAGGGACTCGTACACCTTAGTGTTCCATGGGTGGAGTGCTTTCCTCAGTCCAAACCTAGGCCTTGAAAACTAGATTCCCAAGTGGGTATATAGTAGTAATCTCAACCTCTTGAAAAAAAAAATGGTAGTTTGTAAAGGCATTATTTGAGTTGTTGAATGTTATTACCTTTACTTTATCTAGGTTGGTCGTCAACCATTGAAGATCACATAATTTGGGTAGATTTTATAGCATTTTTTGCAATCTTTTTAGGGGAGAACGTAGGAGGATCACATTATTCAAGTGCCTAAATAAAGTGCAAACATAGAGACACTTAGAAACATTTCCTATTGTCACCACAACGACTTTTCCTCCCAAGTCTGCACTCAAATATATTCAAGTGCCTAAATAAAGTGCAAACATAGAGACACTTAGAAACATTTCCTACTGTCACCACAACGACTTTTCCTCTCACTTTAGGCCAACTCTGCTTCGACGCAAGGGGGAAACTTTAGAAAAATATGTTTATAATATTCTTAGAATTAAGGGATAGTGGCTTGCCAAGACTAGTGCTTATCAATTGGGCGATGGAGCTTGGTTCAACAATTGAGAGTGTTTGAACTTGTATGAAAGAAGGCATAGCTAGGCTATTATTAACATGCTCTAACCAAACACATGGATTTGCTTTAATATACATAAAATTAAAGGAGGGTCCTGTTACCCACCAAAATGGGTAACCCCATAGAGAAGATTTTTCTCCTACTTTTGACAACTAGTTGGTCAGCTAGATAGCCAATAGCCCCTGCCAACCACCATTAGTTGATGATATACCATGTGCCTCCACCACTTCCATCAGCTAAGTGCTTCTCACCCATTTGACATTAGCACTTGGATGAAGGTGGGATACCACTCAAAAGGTACTTTGATAATTTTGCAATCGAGTGGTTATACTTGTTTGTTCTTGGGCATTTAGTATGGATAATGTGGAAATTTGGGAGATTGACAAACCTTGATCATAATCTTGTTCTATCACCTCACCAGGGGGGTTAATCTTTGACCCTAGTCCAGTGGGACCTCCCTTAAGGCCATTTGGGTTATAGGAGGGGCACTACTTGGAAAACCATGATTGAGGTAGCGTAGTTACACCTTCCCATATATCATAATTAACACCTTTCATCTCACATTACAAGCCCTGTATCTCACCTCCATTCTTCGGGTACAACTTGTAATTGGTTCTTAGGGATTTGGCGCTCACATGTTCACATACCTTGAGTAGGGTTTGGAAACCTTGCCTTGGGAGGTTGATGCAGCTAAAAGAAAAGGAAAGAGCATATCATGGCCACAATAAAACAAAAGAAAGAAAAATCAAAATGCAAAAGATGGCTGGGACATGAAGATTAGCACGTGGGAAAAAGCGTAGCATCAGCTCTACTTACCTCATATGGTCATCACCCAGTTCTTGAGCACATGATGCTCCATTACGTAAAGAAGGATCCCTTGCATGTCCCAACGTTGATGAGCAATAACTAACTCATCTTAAAGGTGTAATAAAGGTGCTACATCATACAAAGCAAGCTCTAACTCTTGAACTATAAGGTGTAATACAAGGAATAAGTAAAAGACGCACAAGAGGGGTGGTAAAACCAAGGCCAAGTTGGTAACTCATGCATCCACAAATGCTCCCTCCTCACATCTAGACACTCAGGATGGGGACATCCCCATGAGCTGGCCCCATTGGCCATGACACTTGGACATGAAACATTCTCCCTTCCATTACCACATTTTTATTCACTAACACCTATTAATTGAAGGGTAGATTAGGGAATTGTTACTTCCCCTTAGGGGATGGAAGCACCTAATAGAGTTGACCTTTAACCACCCCTACCTAGGGAGAAAACACCTTTGCGAGATCTTGGTCCTGATTTTGGAAAGGGATCCTTGTTTGAAGTATTATACTGCCCTTAACATTCAAGATTGGTTCACTTACATGCATTAGTGACCTTCGTCCCCAATGACTAGTTGCTTTCACTAGAATTCATGTTGTTATTATCAGGGGGTTTAGCATCCCAGGCTTGGGTACCCACTCCACATGTATCCAAGCCCTTCAGGGGAGTACATTGGCACAAACAATTTAGGTGTTGAGAGTCTAGAGCCTCCTTTCAACACTATTAGATGATATATGTCCTAGAGCACCTTTAGGACCCAAGTTGTTGGTTGACTTTGACCCATATTGGAGGATTCTTCAAGATGACACCATTGGGCCTAACATGCCCCTTTAGCCTTGACACAACTTGATGGGAAGGAGCTGATTTAGAGCCTAGATGAGGATGGCCTTACATTGAGAGCCCAGGGAGGGTTTGTTGCACCAGAGGAAGCTACAATGCTAGACAGGTGGAGGCCTCATTTAACGGTTGGAGATCCATTGAGACCACTTTGTGGTACCCCAGTTGGATCTTGGGACCCCACAGGAGTTATTGTGGTGAATTTGAGGGCCAACCCTCAAATCTTAGACTTCACAAGCATCTACACCTTATTGGACACCTCATCACCCTTGAACATGGCATTTGGAGCACCTATTTTGGATGATGTCAGCATTAGAGAGGCTACAACTCACACCCGTGGGAAAATTTAGGCCTATTTTGACAAAGCTAATGGGTTGGCTTGTAAGCCAAGTACATTTTAGCATCAAACTTGTTTTAGTGGATTTATAGGCATAATTAGTAGTTCTACTCATATAAATAGAGGATAGACATACTTCATTTGATCATCTTCACTTGTGACTATTTCGACCCTCTTGGAGAATTTCAGCCTAGCTTGTATCTTGTGGATATGTCATCTTTGGTGGAATTTTGCTATTGGAGCTATTTCTTTGGCTTTGGAGATGTCATTTTGGAGTAATAAAGGCTTGTTCATGCATTTCACTTTGTTGGTCATCCTTGAAATTACACCTAAACCTCATTTCCTCTCCTTAAATATGATTTCGGCCCCTCAAGAATAAGCCGCTAGATAGGGATAGGGCATGAATCTCAACTATGGTTGAAGTCATTGGCCTTTAGAAGGGTTCAACACTTCAAGGAAAGGTGATTTTCTCAAAATTAACTCCTTTTAGTGGCTAATCCATCCATATTAGGGTTAAAATCTTTTTCCCTAGAAAAGTCCTAGTTGCCCTAGGCTTCAACTTGGGGCTTATTGAAGACTACTTGTTCCATTGGTTGAAGGTATACATTATTTGTAAGCTATATCTTAGCCTTGTGATTCTAGGTGAACCTTTTTTCCTTGCTATTTTTGAAGCCCTACATCATATTGTGCCCTAATTAGGCATATTGGAGGATGCGAATTGCCCTATTATGCTTGCTAAGCCTTGTTCTTAGGTATATTTGTCCTCCATAAGCCTATCTTATCACCTTATCCCTTGTACTTGACATATCCTTCTAGGTCACCTACTATAGGGAAGCTTCCCTAGTGGTGAAAGTCCTCAAATGAGTAGGAGGTAGTGGCTGTGGTGACAGTGGGCCACACCTCATATTGTTGTCCCTTAGTCTAGTTCTTGCTTTGGGAGCTCCCCTCACAAGACCTACTATATTTTGAGGCAACATTTTGAGCGCTGTTGCCAGGGAGGATTTGAGTTAACGTATTCGTAATCTGAAGTATTAGCTTCATTTTCGTGGTTGAGCTTATCCCATAGAGAAGGATAAATCTGCTCATCTGGCAACTCCATTAGAAGAATGAATCCCTAGTTCTTTGTTGAGCTTCAAAGTTTCAATGCTTGTAGGGTGAAGCAAGCATCTTTTAAGGCATTTTAAATTTCACCTTGGCAACTCCCCATTTGGTTGCTATGCAAGACTCAAGGAAATGGCTCCTTGGGATGTACATAAGATGTAACCTGATTTGGATGTCAACGATATTCCTGGATATCCAAATCAATGGGATATAAGGTCTATGACAAATGTTCCGAAATTCGATGGTGATCCTTCTTAAGTTGTGGATTATGTTGCCAAATTTGTCAAGTATACTTCAAAGATCAACATGGTTCATGAGGATGCGCTCACGAGGTTTTTCATTAATTCCTTTGGGGATGATCAAAGAGATTGGCTTAAATGTTCTTATAGACCTAAAAGCATCCTTTCCATTAAGGCATTCATTGAAGAATTTCTCAAGTATTGGGGACCAATGTGTCCTTTTGAAGTTATCCTTTGAGATTCGACCGTAGTTGTCCAAGAGGAGACCCTTCTCAACTATACTAAAGAAGTTGAAGAAGATCATTGTCAGCCAAAAGAAAGCATCACCCCTGATTATAAAAAAGATCATACTAAAGAGAGTCCTGATCATTCTATTGATTAAAGAAATCAGGGTTGTAATGAAGAGGAATACCATGAGCAAAAAGGAAGAGTCGTTTGTGGATCATCAAAATGAACACAATGAAAGTGACCTTGAAGATGATCTAGGAAGGGAGCATGGTGAGGATCTTGCTGAACATGATACCTTGGCAAGTGGAGTTGAGGCAAGCTCCACCCTTTTCATGGATGTTAAGTTTGATGATGTATTTTTTGAAGACCTTGAAAAGGGTGATCCCATGAATTCCTTGGAAATTAATATTTGCGATTTTATGCATATAGAAGAGGGAAAATGGGAAATGAGTAGCCATTATTGGGACAAGGATCCAATTTATGATACTGATGGTGATTTTAACAATGATCTTTTCCTCCTTTACACTCCATATAATTAGGAAGATATGATTGTTGATTTTTTTGAGCCATCCTTAGATCTTCTGGTTGATGCTCCTTAGTCATTTTTAGGTTGCATAAATTTTGAACATGATGAATTGGCATTGGTTGAAACTTTTGAATATGATTGTTGTGACGAGTAACCTGCTTGTCGAGATCTTTGGGAGAACCCTCTTGCCACAAACCTAACTTTTGAACTTCCCAATGATGCCATCTACAATGTGCTTGATCTTGTAGAGCCATTTAGAACTTGCAATTGAATTCTACTCAGGTCTTGGCACTATGTCTTAAACATCGTTCTTCATGATGGGGGTGTACTTCTTTGCCATGGCATCCCACCATATCTATTGGTTTGCTACCTCTTGAAAACTAAAGGGGTTAGAATATAGAACGTTGCACATTCACATTGCCTTCACCGAGTTTGCTTGCTACTTTTCCCCTCACTAGGTTTGCTCATTGCTTCTGCCTTCACCACATCTGCTCACTGCTTCTACCTTCACCAAGTCTACTTGCTGCTTCCACCTTCACTAATTTTGCTTGCTGCTTTTGCCTTCACTAGGTCTGTGCAATACTTCTACCTTCACTAGGTTTGAACAAATTTTGAATCTCCAAATGGAATTTATGGTGACTCCCAAAGCTTGTTGTTTTTGGCCTCTTCCCAAGAATGATCTTGTACAACATGCCACATATCGAATTTTGCAAATTTGATTACAAAATTTTTACTTGAGACATTTCTGTATGTCTCCTTCTTACGTACCATCCATGGGTGACACCCATTGGAGAAATTTTTCTCTTAGATGGTCCTCAGCTGACAACCAACAACCCCTTGTAGCCACCATATAGCTCGATGTGCCATCTTCTCCGCTACTTGAGCCAACCATTATGCTCCCTTGCCCATCTGTTATGATCATATGTTTGAAGGTGGGCCTTCCAACCCTAAAGGAATGGCTTTCATTATGTCGTTGGGTATCTTTGTTTACTTATCATGGACACTTCTGGGCATGGATTAGTGGGGGGATTCGTCAAAAATAATGGGTTTAGTTTGTACTCTTGTCTCCTTGTCCAACTTGGTGGTTAACCTTATATCCTAGTCCCATAGGATCTCCTTTATTGGCTACTAGCTTTAGGAGTGGTACTACATGGGAAATCCCAATTTTGGTTGCGTGATCCCGCTTCCCGACACCACATACATCACTCCCTTTCGCTCATTATGACCCTTTTTCACGTGTTTCCCATTTGGGTCCACATTTGTCCATTGGTTCCATAAGGAGTTAGCCTTCCCCCCCCTTGTCCACACTTTGGGTCGGGTCTCGAATGATGACCCAGAGGTTGATGTAGCTAAAAAGAAAGTGAAAACCATAATTTGGCTGCTCTCAACAAGAAATGTACCATAAGATGCAAAGGATGGCTAGGACATACAACTTTAGCACATGCGCAAAAGCCAACATGAGCTCTACCCCCTATCGTCATGGCCATCACCCTGGTTCCCAAGGCCTGTATATTGCCCCCCTGCATCATTAAGGAACCCATGATTGTCCCAACCCCTTGTAGACGATGAATTGCCCAACCTTAAGGGGGTAATCACTGCTATATCTTTCACATCATGCTCTCATCCCTTGAAGCCCTATGCAGTTATAAAAGAAAAATCGATAAAGGCAAAAGGTATATGAGGAAGGGTGGAAAAACAAATGCCGGGGTAACTCATTTACCACGATTTTTCCCTCCTATGTCTATACAACCAAGTATGGGCTTCTCTCATCATAGCTACCCTTGTACCATGTCATGTGGCTTGGAGCCTTCCCCTGTGCCCCACTCCGTTCCATCATTATATCACATGCCACCAACCTAATGACGGATGTACCATGGACCTGTCACTCCCTTAGAGGTTGAAACCACCTAATAGGGTCCTTGATTAACCTCCTTCTTGAGCTTGTAGACACCTGTACACTCTAAAGCCCATTATGGAAGGGAATGCCATTATGAAGTGCCCACTTGGTTCCGTGATTTGTAAGCTCATTTGCTCAATTACACTAATGATTTGTTGTACTGGAAGGTGAGGGGACACATTGGGTCTTATACTGTGTTGCAAGTGGGTCTTCATCTTGGGGTTTGGTCTCCCTATACGGGGTCATATTGGCATTTCTAGGGTGTGCGTTGAGAGCCAAGGGCCTCCACTATTGCAGGGAGAAGATTACTTATTGCTCGCTCGTGTCCCACTTATTTGATGATGATGATGCGCCTGGACCACCTTGCCCAACCAGCTACACAATTGCACAACACACTTGGCAGTTGATCCAGGGCTCAGATGGGGTTTTGTTTCACCATGGGAGACAAAGGGATGGCTTGCATCACTATTCTAGCCCTTTGCAGATGGGGTTCATGCTTGTTTGATCTAGTTAGAGACGCATGAGGATGTTTTTGTGTCCCCACAGCCACTTGGGGGCACCACAAGTCATTTGCTTGAAGATCAAGGGGCCATCCCCTTCACCACTATTTTTGGAGCCCTTCTGTTCATATTGGCACATGTTGGACTTCATTTAGCCTTCCAACGAACTTTCTAGCTACTTGTCTATCATTTTGGCCCTATTGAGAGGCTTATTTTTCATATTATGGAGCTATTTGGTGGGCTTGTCTGTGAAATTTTCAACTTCTGAACTTCTATTGCAGCAATTGGAATTAGTTCTTCTAACTGTTAATTTATTTAGCTATTTATTGCTACGGAAACAACGAATTAATCACACTGCAATCTTCACAAATAAAAATATTGCGGAAGATAAACTGGAAATTGAGAAAAGCATGCACACAAAAATATGAGACCGTTATTTTTGGACAAAAGTCCCCGGAAAAACCCTACTTGGGAAAAATGATGCAACAATTGAGGGTTTTTTAATTAATTTAGCAAAAGTGAGAAAGTCTGAGTACAATTGGATGCCAAAATCTGGCAATCTTGCAGAGAAAATATTGACAAAAATATTAGGAGGATTTTTTCTCACCCCACAGGAAATTTGTGCTCTGATTGCCAGTTCCAAGTGAGTCGTCCAAACTTGCTGATGCAGATCCTATGTCACCCTAGCGTAGAACTAGAATACACACTTCCTGGGACAACTGCTACTCAAGTTGCCTTGTTTGTTGTTGACTGAGAAATTCTCTCCGACACTCTAGAAAATCTTCCCGATCTCTCAAATTTGAATCCCTTCAAGTATCATATGTATTGATGAGAGGTTCATTTCATTCCTCATCATCTCTTTGGAAAATAACTCGGACTTGTAATTTGATGGACAAATTGGAGATTAATTGATGCATTTTGATGTTTGGATATTTACTATTTGTCTTGGAGCTTCATTCTTCCAATTCTAACGAATGGATATAATCTTCTTGTCTTGTAAGTGCTCTTTTATGTGAAAATTTTCATGTTTTATTGTCTAATGTATGGAATGCTATGCCTGATTATTATTGTGTCCTAACTAGTAATGCGAAATTCATGAACACTTGGTAATCTTGGCTTGTTGCATATGTTATTCCTAGCCTCTAGGGGTGGGCTAGGTCTTTACACCTTGAAACTCCATTAATTTGCACCACGAGGTATAAATCATTGTTGCTGCCTTGTAGCTACTCATCTAGGGCATGGAAAGTTGCAATAGGGCTCCTTTATACAACAAAAACCCTAATCAAAATCACTGACTACATTCTCGTCAATTGGCAAGGCACTGGTCTACAAGTCCTTGGTGATCACCATAATTTCATCTCCTTTCTCCAAATTTTCTGTCCTAAGCCTACATGACCTTCCTAGGGCATCTTACTATTTCCTGTCTAGCCATTGGTTTGCTTAGAGAGTTGGTGAGGAGCTGCCCTGGGTATTCTATACATGCCCTCCAATTTTGAAGTCAATTCCATAGTCAGTTTATGAGATACGCAAAGCTCTAGCTCCCAAATCGTTTAGCCCTTGGTCCTTCTAGGTTAGCAGCCTTCAAAGGGATCTATTTTGCTAGAAAAATCAAAGGAAGTTCACTTATTTTTGATCCCTCTTCCTTCCTTGCCTGGTCTAAATCTTTTGTTTGAATTTTTACTCGAAACCCTGGGCCTTGCTTGGGTCCTCCCATGTTTCTTTGTGGTCCCATACCTCCATCATTCCTTACCTCACAAGGCCATTTAGAAGCCTCTTCTCTTTAAGCATCTTAGTTTTAGGGCATCCCTCACTAAGAAATATCTCTAATCCCTATGTCTAGGCCTCCTTTGAGCCTTTCTTGGAGAACCCCACACCTTGCTTCAAGAAAAAGAAAACCCTATTATTTGAGTCTGTCCTATGAATGGGCTCTAGAAATCACTACCTATCCTATCATTGACTTATCATTCGTTAGTGATTTCCCTCATACCGGGACTCCTCCCATTGGTGAAAGTTCGTAAAGAGTAGGGGACATCGACTGAGGTGATAGTGGGTCTTTGTCTTGTTGTTGCCACTTGATCTAGTAGTAGTCCCATAGGAACCCCTGCTAAATTGAGTGGTAACATTCTTGGTGCCGTTGCTGGGGACACGTATGTCTTGTTCCCCTAGTTCTTCATTGAACCTATTGTCAGTCAAATTGTACAGGCACGGTGCGACAACGACTTAGGGCAGGGGTTGTCACTTTGATCCCTGCCCTCTTCCTTCTAGCTCTCTCCGAACAATAGGCTATGGGGGGTAGTCCCTATGGAAGATGATAATGCAAGACTTGTTGGCAACCAACAAGTTCGGGAGACACGATTGAATGGCCTAGCCACTTGGTTGATTTAGAAAGTTTAAGGATTCAATTAGATTATTATGTGAGATCAGTGCCTTATGGAGTCAACTACTTGCTTTATATCGATTAAGTATCAAATGACCGGATGAACAATCACTGCTTAAGAGATGCTTAGCTATCCTATATGAAGTGCAAATCCTACAATCTAGGTGAGATGCAAAGTCTTGGTTTATTTTAGTTTAATGCCTAACTAAGTGAATCCCTTAATCCTTAGCTATTTTGAGTCTAGTCTGAAAAGTAGGTTGTAGAGAGAAATCAAGGGAAAGCAAGGGAAGGCTTGGTTAACGATACCTCCCCTTGAAATATTACCACCTGGTTCCTTCGACGCTGCAAAGATTGTGGCTCTAACGATTGCAACGTTACCGTATTAACCAGTAGAGAGGGTCTATCCTTCACAAACTACTAGATGAAGGGTGTTCTTATCTTTCTATCAACCAAGCTTATGCTTGGAGGTAAGTTAATTAATGCAAGACTAGGCCTAGAATGCAAATGCAAATTTGATTTGAGTGCTTTTGAGTTAAGATTACTTATGATCTTAAGTACTTAGTTATTATTGATCTTTAATTATGACAAAAGAGTACTTAGTTGACAAGTAATACATAATCTTAACCACAAGATGGAGTGCTCAATTTCAATAGTGTCCAAGAGATATATCCAATATAGCCAAGAGATAATTGCTCAAGTATGAAGTAAAAGATGAGATTAATGCTCTTTATAACAATTCACCAATATGCATAAAACAGATATTCAATTTAATCATGAACAATAAATGACAATAATGGCTACAAGAAAGATTAGAGCACTTATCCACGATATTGCATAGAACAATTAGCCAAGGTTCTTTAGAGACAATACAAGAATGAAAACAATTGCTTGAGAGATTGCCACAATGATGAATAGAACAATTAAATCTCTAAAACATTAAGATGCCCAAGTCCAATATCCTTTGAATTACTAACTTAAGCAATATCAACCATTCAAAAGATATTCAACTCTTGAGATTGATCTGTTAAGTGCTTTTATGAGTGAGTTACAGATTGTCAAATTATGAATCCTTGGATTCATGAAACTCACAATAAAAGAAATATGTTAGTATTCTTATTAGAGAGCAATGCAACAACTTAACCAAATTCAATGTAATAATCCTTTTCACAATGAGCTATGCTTATCAATAGAGCACGAACCAATGATAGGGGCCTTATGCAACTTATGCTCAATTTTTATGACAACAATAAGTTAATTTCAATTAGAGCACTTTAAAATGCAAAAAATGAGATGCATATGAGTGCAAAGAATGCAAATGAGGCAGCCCAATACTAAACCACTTTGCCAACACAAGATTCTTAATGAGCTTAAGCTCTTTTAGATGCCAATGGCACTGTTATGACCAGACCTTGTTATGCTTCTCTAAACAGTATGACAGTCATCAAAATTTATGAAATCATGCCAAACAATGGTTACCCAATTGAAGCAAGTGACTTATCAGCGTGTTGGGTGATTTATCAATTAGTTTTATGCCACTTATATGAGATTTTTACCACTGTAAGTGCAACTAGCAAAACAGGGATAAGAATGAGGGTTTGAGGAGGCAAACCAATAGGCCTTTAGGCCTTGAAAATGACCAACTTGCTTGCCCAAAATTCTTCTAGTGAATTGACCACCTGTAATCACAATTGTTAGCTCAATAATCTCTTGGAAATCTCTGCAAACACCAAGTGTTAGTGTCAAAAATCGAATGATAACCCAAGCAATGACTGAAAGAGGCAAAAAGGGCTAGGAGAGGGCTAGAATGAGGGTTAGAGGCCAACGCTAGGACTTAAGGAGGGCAGCGGCTTAGGAAAGAGGCCTTGTAGGCCCACGCTAAGGCTTAGAAGGGGCTGTTGACCCTAGGGCAGGCCTCCAAGAGGCTGCCGCTAGGGAGAATGAGGGGGCCGAGGCATTGATAGAGGCTGCTAGGCCTGCAGCAAGGTGAAGAAGGGATGCCAAGAGGGAAAGGAAGAGGAGAAAGGCCCATGAAGGAGGAAAGGAGGCCTAGGAAGGCCTGCGGTCAGGCCTAGGAGGCCCTAAGGGCTGATGGCTAGGGTAATGAGGGCCACGACAAGGGCTTGGAGGCCTGAAAAGGCCAGCGGCTCACCAAAGGAGGCTAAGGAGGCTGCAACTAGGGCTGGAAGGGCCAAAGCTAGGCCTAGAAGGCCCTAAGAAATTTGAAACTCCTGCACAATCAAAATTTTTGACGCAGATCTTCCAAAATTGCCACAAAATGCCACGAATTTTCCCTTGAGGGCTAGCTTCTTCTTTTTTTGCTTGAGCATGAGCTTGAGCTTGGAGGGAAGCTAGATGTATGATCTTGCCTTCCTAGGCCTAGATCCACCTCAAAATCCCAACGATTTCCTTCAAGATAGCTAGAAACCCTCACAAAATTGATATGGCTTAAGATCTCACCTACACAAATGAAAATAAAATTCTCCAAAACCCCAATATATATGCAAAATAAAAAAAAAAACCCCAAAACCCCATAAACTGCAAAACAAGGGTTAGAGATAATTTACAAAATTATTCTACAAAAATTTATATACAAAATATTTACAAATATACAATGCTTGTACTTTTTTTTTGAGAAATAAATTCTGAATAATGGCAATGGATAAATGTAATTTTCAAAAAGTTAGAATATTGGCCACCCCCCTTAGCGAAGTTAAAACACCATATAAAATTCCTAGAGCACAAACAAGGTCGGCCCTTCTCCACGGTCTGTGAACTTGGAGCCCAAGGGCTAGTGTACCTACATAGCTTTATAATTTTTCTCAAACCAAATCATTAGATCATATGATGAATCAGATCACCTAAGATAAAACCAAATTTTACCAATAGAATGTCCTATCATCGACAAAAGAAATAACAATTTATATAAAAATTAAGCAACAATATAGGATTAGCACATAACTAGCACGTACCATAGATCAATGGAACAAACACCATGAACTGAACCCCAAAGTCTTTTTATTATGATATTAAAACGTTCCCAACAGAACAATGGCTCAATACTAGGTTACAAATTTACATCATCTAGAGATAGCCCCAAAATTAGAATATCTTGAGAAGCAAAATGGCTTCTATTTATAGAGAAATCTTCAAAGTGGAAAATAACGGCTAGTTGGCTTGATCCCCATCAAAATAATGTCGACCGTTGATAATAATTTGATCATATTTTAATCTTTGCCATTGAAAATATTTATTTTGAAGAAAATTTTGAATTTTACTTGAAACCCATTTTTTATTAATCCAAAAATTAATGTTTTGGATTAATTTCTTAAAACAATTGACTTTGACTTAGCCGCCAAGGTCCAAGGGCTTAATTTTTTTTAAAATATCCATTTTTGCCTTGGTGGGGGACCTCCAAAATTTGACTTTTCTTTGACCCAATTTTTTATTGTTTTCCACTTGGAGAAAATTTAATTTCTTTATAATTATTTTTGATTCTAAATTAATTAATTTCTGGATTAGGATTTAATTTTAATTTAGCCAGAAAAATTAATTAATTGACACAAGAGGGAATTAATATTTTTTCCACCCTCAAATACTTTAGCCTTGGTGTCTAAATATGAGGGACCATCCACTAAAATATGTTTTACATAAGATATTACAAATAATTCAACCCTCAAAGTGGGAATATACATTCATTATATAATATAAACCCTCAAAATAATTACCTAATTCCGCGACACAACATGATCTAGTATAGAGCAAGTGATCTATAATAAAATAATTTAGCCAAATAGCTTAAATTATTCCCAAACCACTTTTTCAAGGACTAGATTTAACACTAGGACTCACCTAAGACTTTGTCAATGAATTCCACCCTAGCTTTGGGATTTAAGCTGGAAGAAAAACTTTGTCGATTATTCGTGTTTAGAAACACACATAATTCGGTGAGGTTAAAAATCCTCCTACGATGACATCCGTCACCAAAATCAAAGGCTTATCTAGTGTTGTTACAAAATTAAACGGTCATACTAGCATCATTTACATTATAACTTGCAGAATTTGGGTTTACAATGATATAACAATTGGTTGGCTGATGATTCTGATCCTCGAAAAAATTTTGTACACTGCTTCCTTGGACTTTTGACAAAATGGGTACAACAAAAGCCTAACGTCATTGCTTGTAGGGTGAAGCAAGCATCTCTCAAGGCAATCTTTGAGTTCACCCTGGCAGCTCCCATAGCATATATATTTAAGGATCAATGTTTATAAAAAAGCTTCATGAGTGGTTCCCTACTTTAGATATCACATGGATCCTTGGATACCCAAATGGCTTGGATAGAAGACTTATGCAAAATGTGCCACAATTTGATGGCAATCCAAGTTCAACAGTTGATCACATAGCAAAATTCATTAGGCATGCTTCCGATGTGAATGTGATTCACCTAGATAACTTCATCGAGTTATTTATTATATCTATGGGATATGAACATCAAGGCTGGCTTGATTCATGTGAGCCTGAAAGCATTTCATCTTTCATTGAATTGATCAATAAATTCTTGAAGTATAAGGGGCCAAAATTCCAATCTAATGAAGCTGCTTGTCAAAGCCTAGAGGTAGTCTTCCAAAGGGAAGGTCTCACTAGTCGAGATGAAGAAGTTGGAGAAGACCTTGGGAATCTAGATGATGAGAAGGAAGATGGGTCCTCCCTAGGGCCACATGATGAAAAAGATGATTTTACGACACATGTGATGGGAAGGACGAGTCTATATAGAGTAAAGTTGAGGCTAACCTTACTTTTCTCGAGGATATTATTTTTGATGATTCTCTTTTTGAGAACCTTGGGGAAGGTGATCCCATTAGTCCCTTGAAAGTTGACATTGGAGATTATTTGTGTATTGAAAAGGGGAAATGGGAAATTGTTGGCCCTAAAATTGATAGTGCTCCTATTTATGACGTCGATAAGGAGGATGAAGTTCAGGTTTATCTTCCGTTTGTCTCGGGCATTACTTATGATGACATATCTATCGATAGCCTTGGGGAGGTGGATCATTATTTTCCTTTGCATGAAAGAGGGCAGTTCAAAGCGATTGACTCTCGTTTAAGGAATGACCCTATTTTTGTTAGTAATGATGATGATATTGATAAGGCCCTTGTTTCTCCCTGCCTTCCTTGTGATTCTAGGAGTATATTCGAGTCACTTGTGGAAACCTCCCTTAGTATTGATGAGCCTTTAGAATATGATCTTGAGGAAGAAGAGCCCGTTAAATGTGATACTTCATTTCCCCCACTTCCTTTCTTTCTCGTTCATTATTTTGAGTCATCCATGAGCCACTCCCTCATCCCTTTTAATACGATCTCAAATAACCATGAGCCTTCTCCCTATTTTGAAAACGATCTTGAGGAAAAACCACTCATTAGATGTATCCCTTCTTCCTAGTCATATCCCCATGATGGTGAGCACAAAATCATTGCCCCTTTTCAATGTGACTATCATACTGTGCAATCTGTTTGTTGTGTTTCTCCATGTTCTCAGTCCCCTTCGTTTTCCCATCATAGCATGAACAATAATCATGATAGGGAGTTCTTGAGCTTGGTCATTCATTCATCCATTTTGCACGTAAGGCTCTGGACTTCTAATTTGATATCCTTCCCCTCATCCAATATTTCTTTCTTCACCATATGGATATCATAATTTCCTGCTTCCCACTCGCATCATCATCCATGTGATTGTTTCTATGTTGGCTTTTAGATTTATTGCATGAGTAATCATATGGGAAATAAATCTTATATTAATCTAATCATATGTTGGTTGCATTGGCTGTATGGCTACACTTAGTATTCGAATAATGTAACCATGCATGTTAGGGTAGGGTGCATTGTATGTTGATTTTCGCATTAGAATTAACATCATATTCTTTTATCATGCTAGAGTAGCTGCACTTAGATTAGAATTGCATTTAGAATAATTTTATTCCTTGTTGATTTATGGCCTACCATAAGCATGGGTGATCATGAGATGCCGCAAAAACACGCTGCCCCATTTGCTTAGTCTTTGATGTGTAGGTAATAGGTCTATGGTCCCAAGAGATTGCTGGTGTTCTTCTGACCTCCCGTTTGAGTACGTTCGTGTAATCTACTGAGAGATCATGTCCCAATTGGAGCTAGATGTTACCCACCACCTGTGGGTGACACCCATAGGAGAATTTTTTCTCCTAGATGGTCCTTAGCCGACAACTAGCAGCCCCTTGCAACCACCGGATAGCTCGATGTGCCATCTCCTCTGCCATCTGAGCCAACCATTGTGCTGCCTTACACATCTGTTATGATCACATGTTTGAAGGTGGGCCTTCCAACCCTAAAGGTATGGCTTTCGTTATGTAGTTGGGTATCTTTGCTTACTTATCATGGACACTTCTGGGCATGGATTAGTGGGGGGATACGGTGGAAATAATGGGCTTGGTTTGTACTCTTGTCCCTTTGTCCAACTTGGTGGTTAACCTTGTATCGTAGTCCCATGGGATCTCCTTTATTGGTTACTAGCGTTAGGAGTAGTACTACATGGGAAATCCTGATTTTGGTTGTGTGGTCCCGCTTCCCGACACCACATACATTAGTCCCCTCCTCTCATTATAACCCCTTTTCATGTATTTCCCATTTGGGTCCACATTTATCCATTAGGTCCACAAGGAGTAAACCTCCCCCCCCCCCCTTGTCCACACTTTGGGTCGGGCCTGGAATGATGCCCCAGAGGTTGATGCAGCTAAAAAGAAAGTAAAAAGCATAATTTGGCCACTCCCAACAAGAAATGTACCATAAGATGCAAAAGATGGCTAGGCATACAAATTTAGCACGTGGGCAAAAGCCAACATGAGCTCTACCCCCTATCATCATGGCCATCACCTTGGTTCCTAGGGCTCCTATATTGGCCCACTTCATCATTAAGGAACTCATGGTTGTCCCAACCCCTGGAAGGCAATGAATTGCCCAACCTTAAGGGGGTAATCACTGCTATATCTTTCACATCCTGCTCTCATCTCCTGAAGCCCCGTGTAATTATAAAAAGAAAAATCCATAAAGGCAAAAGGCATATGAAGAAGGGTGGAAAAACAAAGGCCAAGGTAACTCATGTACCACGATTGCTCCTTCCTACATTTATATAGCCAAGTATGGGCTTCCCTCATCATAGCTACCCTTGTACCATGGCATGTGGCTTGGAGCCTTTCCCTGTGCCCCACTCCGTTCCATTATTATATCACATGCCACAAGCTTAATGACTTATGTACCATGGACCTGTCACTCCCTTAGAGGTTGAAATCACATAATAGGGTCCTTGATTAACCTCCTTCTTGAACTTGGAGACACCTGTACACTCTAAATCCCATTATGGAAGGGCATGCCACTATGAAGTGCCCACTTTGTTCCATGATTTGTAAGATCATTTGCTCAATTACACTTATGAATTGTTGTACTGGAATGTGAGGGGAGGCATTGGAGCTTATACAGGATTGCAGGTGGGTTTTCATCTTGGGGTTTGGTCTCCCTATATGGGGTCCAATCCCTCTAGAGGGTCATTTTGGCATTTGTAGGGCGTGCATTAAGAGCCATGGGCCTTCACTATTGCAGGGAACAAATTATTATGCCATGGGAACCTTCAACACCATTCATTCCTCGCTCGTGTCCCACTTATTTGATGACGATGAGGCATTTGGATGACCTTGCCCAACCGGTGACACAATTGTATCACACACTTCGCAGTTGATCTAGGGCCCAGATGGTGTTTTGTCTCACCATGGGAGACAAAGGGAGGGATTGCATCACTATTCTAGCCCTTTGCAAATGGGATACATGCTTGTTTGATCCAGTTGGAGACCCATGAGGATGTTTTTGTGCCCCCACAGCCACTTGGGGGTGCCACAGGTCATTTGCTTGAAGGTCAAGGGGCCATCCCCTTCATCACTATTTTTGGAGCCCTTCAATTAATTTTGGCACATATTGGACTTCATTCGGCCTTCCAACGACCCTTCTAGCTACTTGTCTATCATTTTGGCCCTCTTGAGAGGCTTATTTTTCATATTATGAGCTATTTAGTGGGTTTGTCACCAAAATGATGTTATCTGTACATTATTTTATTATTAGGGGCATTATTAGGCCTAATTGCACAATTCAAATACCTTAGAGGATTATATAGATTGATGAGAGGTTGATTTCATTCCTCGTCATCTCTTGGATTTGTATCTCTTTGGAAAAAGAACTCGGACCTGCAATTTAATGGATGAATTTGAGATTAATTGATGCATTTTGCTGTTTAGACATTTGCTATTTGTCTTGGAGCTTCATTCTTGCAATTCTAATGGATGGATATAAGCTTCTTGTCTTGTATGTGCTCTTCCATGTGAAATTCATGAACACTTGGTAATCTTGGCTCGTTGCATACGTTATTCATCTTGACAAGGAGATTGAACTATTCCTAGGGGTGGACTAGGTCTTTACACCTTGAAACTCCATTAATTTGCACCACAAAGTATAAATTCTTGTTGTTGCCTTGTATCTGCTCCTCTAGGGCATGCGAAGTTGCAATAGGGCTCCTTGATAGAGAAAAAACCCTAATCAAAATCACTTTGATTCCATTCTCCTCAATTGGCAAGGCACTGGTCTACAAGTCCTTGGTGATCACCACAATTTCATCTCCTTTCTCCAAATTTTCTGCCCAAACCCTAGACGGCCTGCCTAGGGCATCCTATGATTTCCTTTCTAGCCATTGGTTTGCTCAGCGAGTTGGTGAGGAGCTGCGCTGGGGTGTGCTAGACATGCCCCCCAATTTTGAAGTCAATCCCATAGTCAGTTTGTGAGATACGCGAAGCTCTAGCTCCCAAATCGTTTAGCAATTAGTCCTTCTAGGTTAGTGGCCTTTAAAGGGTTCTATTTCGCTAGAAAACTCAAAGGAAGTTCACTTACTTTTGATCCCTCCTCCTCCCTTGCCTGGTCTAGATATTTTGTTTGAAGTTTCACCAGAAACTCTAGGCCTTGCTTGGGTCCTCCCAAGCTTCTTTGTGGTCCCATACCTCCATCATTCCTTACCTCACAAGGCCACATAGAAACCTCTTCTCTTTAAGAATCTTAGTTCCAAGGCATCGCTAACCAAGAAATATCTCTAATCCCTAGGTCTAGGCCTCCTTTGAGCCTTTCTCGGATAGCCCCACACCTTGCTTCAAAAGAAAGCAAACCCTATTATTTGATTCTCTCCTATGAATGGGCTCTAGAAATCACTACCTATCCTATCATTGATTTACCATTCATTAGTGATTTCCCTCATATCGGGACTCCTCCCATCGGAGAAAGTCTGTAAAGAGCAGGGGACATCGACTGAGGTGACAGTGGGTCCTTGTCCCATTGTTGCCACTTGATCTAATAGTAGTCCAATAGGAACCCCGCCTAGGACCCCTGCTAAATTGAGCGGCAAAACTCCTCAAATCTCTGAGAATTTCACAGTATGAACAATCCTAGAAAAGAAGTTACAACAAAAATTTCAAGCTGACTTGTTTTAAATTGATTTCAGGACTATTCTAAAACTGTAACTTCCACAGGGCATATCTCTAAAACTATAGCGAACCAAACTCTGAAATTTTCACCAGATGTACTGCTATATGTCTTCACAGATATCTGAAAATTTCACATTCTGAAACATTCCAAAAAATAAATTATAGCAAAGATATCAAACTGACTGATTTCTGGAGTTGTTTGCACCTGAAACTACACCCTGAAAACGATACAAAATGAATTCAAATCATGAAATTCAGCATGCAAACTTTAAAATAAAATTTCCTTCATTGCTCACTACAGTTCCTCCTCTCCTTTTGGACTTTTGCATGCTTGTCATAGGGGGGTGTCCTTGGTTATTTTGTACGCTGTCCTTGCAAATATGCACACTTTAAACACTGTAAACAACAACATAAGACAGTTTTTTCGCAGCCACTAAACTGCCAAAAAAGGGGAATTGCTTGAGATATATTGGTAGAATTTTCCTTTAAAACATAATTGCTAGAAGTGGAAATGACTACGAAGAAGAGGCGCCTGTAGATGATTAAATATTAGTCAAAATATAAGGCAAAATAGTGTTGCAGGTCTGCAATTAAAAATCAGAGATTTACAAGATATATAACTTGAGAATCAAGCATGAGACATCTTTGTTTTGTATTAATCGAAGAGCTGTTTGCACTACATAGACCAAACACAAAACCAATCTGTTGACCAAATATTTGCTAGGTGAGAAACCTGTAAGAAATGAGAGAAAAAGAGAATGGGGAATGATATAACATGTTATTGCTCTGTTCTGCTCAGAATAATTGCCCCTTTAGAATGAACCTTCCTTCTCTTTTATCATTGCTTTGATGGTATGTTCTAGGTAAGTCGAGCCATAGGAGAAGACAAGTGTCCTCACCCATGCAAACTCTTGGCTGACCCAAGACGTACTAGAGAAAGAGTGATGATGCATGCATACAAGTGGCCAAGTGAGATTAGCACATGTTCTCATATCTTTCATGCAAGTCTCTAAAAAGGTGAGTAGTATGATTTAACTAGTGGTTGAGTGGAGTGGAGTGGAGTGAAAGTGAATAGGAGTAAGAGAGTGAGTTTAAGTGGAACACACGGAGATTGATCTCAAAAGAGAAGTGAGGTTGAACTTAGCTAAGATGATTTGTCACATGTGTGGTGGAAAGAAGTGGAGTGATAAGGCGAGTTATGAGAGAGAAAAAACTCACATGAGAGGGAAATGTTATATTTTCGGCACTAGACTTTGTGCGCACGCACACGCCATATCTGGTAACAGTCTCAAATTAAGTTTAACCCAACTAAAGCTTGTGGTCACTTCTTGATGGATCTTTAAGATCAAGCGCGCAATGAAGCATGTGTTGAGATACCTGCAAGGTACAATGGACTTTGGACTGAGATATGTTGGAGTTGGTGTAGTAGAGTTGCATGGGTACACAAGTTTTGATTTGGAAGGTAGTGCTGTGGACATAATATCCACATTTGGATGTTGTTTCAGGTTGGGATCAGCCATGATCTCGTGGTGTAGCAGGAAGCAACAGTTAGTGGCACTTAGCTCAGTAAAGGCAGAGTACATGGCAGTGAATTTGGTGAGTTGTGAAGCCGTATCGCTTCGCAAGATGTTCATAGGTTTATTTGGTCTCGAGTTGGGGCCCACGACGATTCACTGTGATAATCAAAATTGCATTAAGCTCTCCAAAATTCCTATGTTTCATGACATTTTCAAACATATAGAGATCATATATCACTTCATCAGAGACAGGGTCCAGGGAGGTGCTTTGAGATTGCAGTACATTTCCATTCAACAATAGGTAGCAGATATTCTCACCAAGGCTCTAATGAAATGAAAGTTTGTGTTTTACAGGGACACACTAGGGGTGGTGAAGAATTCCTTCTTTGCTAGGAGGGAGTGTTGAAATTCTTGGTAGATTTGGAAGGTCTTCTACACGAGCTTGGTGTCTTAGCATGTAGAAGATGGTTGATTGCCTCTTTAGGTGCTTGCTTGGTTGAGTAGGTGATTACTTCTTTCTTAAGTTTATCTTAGGAAAAGTACAATAATTAAAGTTAATTAAGTATTGTGGACTATTAAGCCAAAGTACTAAGGATAAATAATAAGTTATTTAAGTGACTTAGATATGATCTTAACCATTGATCTCAAGTGAGATGAGATCTAATCTTGACCATCAATCACTTAAGAGATTAGGGTTAGGGATTTGGCTTGATGAAGCTATAAAAGAAGCCTAATGGAGAGGTGAAGACACAACACAACTATACAATATTGAGAGAGTGTTTTTCTCAAGGGGAGGAAGTGATTTTCTCTAGAGCAAGAGGCTCAGCTAGACTGAGGAGAAGGGAGGAAGAGTGCAAGGAAATCTCAAGAGTAATTCTAGGAGGCCAAGTAGCTGAAGCACTGAGGAGGCTCATTTGTGGAGAGGCTGATTCCCTTGAGTGCGCGGGGGTCGTACAAGGAGGAAACGAGAGGGCCAATTTGCTTGTGCCGGGGGTCGAGTTTCTATAAGGCTGAATTTTTCAGGAGGTCAATTTTCTGGTGGGCCGAATTCCTTGGGCCGATTTACCTAGTAGGGCTGAATTACAGTTTCCAACAATGCATTTTTATGTGTATTTTCTTTGTGGGTGTAGGCCCAGATTTTCCCAAGAATTTTAATGAAGGAAAATTGTTGTGGGTGTATGCTTATTGTTGTGATGTGATTGATCTCTCTAATTTTATTTTTTTGTTGCAAATTATTTTTTTAGAAGTTAAATATCAATGATTTTATTTTCCAACAATTCAAAATTTTATTTTTAGTAATAAAATAATATTTTGGGAATGAAAATTGTTGAGGAATAAATAAATCTGGGCTAGTATTGGAATTTCAACAGGCAAGATGAGTTAACACAGAAAGGAGGGTGAGTTAATTGCACATGCTTTAATCAACTGGGCATGAGACTCAGTTAATTGAGAGAATCTTCCTCAAGATTATCACAAATTGCCACCTCTTCTTCTAACTAAGGCATGTGGTCAAGACAACTTACTTTAACTTCATGCATGCGTCCCAACACATTAATCCATGTGCGCACCTTGAGATGTCGAATGTCATTCTTTGAAGAGCCACGTGTCACCAAAGGAAGGATTCCATGTGTCACATCAGGGGCTGCCACATGTCACTTATGTCTGGTAGGTACTAAAAATAGAAATTCATTAATACCGCCTGATATTATATTGATCGGGCTGGTTTTCTTGCGAGGAGTTCAAAGTTGCACTTAAAACTAACATGCAAGTACATGTTCTTCAAAATGCCAAAAATAATCTCTTTATCATGACCAAATTCTGTGCAATTGACTCCAGAATAGGAATAAGATCAATTAGATGACCTTGTGCCTAGAGCTTCACAATGCAACAAAACCTTGACCCATTATATCAATGCCTGAAATCCATCACTAATCATCACGAGATGATGCAAGCTGGTATTTAACCATCTAGATTTCCTAGATGACCTTGTGCCTAGAGCTTCACAATGCAACGAAACCTTGACCCATTGTATCAATGCATGAAATCCATCACTTATCATCAACGAGATGATGCAAGATGGTATTTAACCATCTAGATTTCAAGGAAGCCGATCTATGGGTTAATAGGACCATTCAGAAACCCTAACTTCCATAGGGCATATCTCCTAAAGTGGAGCCAATCAAAGTATGCAATTTTGACCAGAGGTACCTAGAGATCTTGCCTTTGTCTTCTTAGAATTTTATAGTGTGAAGCATCTCAGAAAAATAAGCTGCTATTGTGAAAATGCCAAATTAACCTGTTTGAAATTGATTTCAGAAACATTCAAGAACTCTAACTTTCTCAAAGCATATCATTGAAAGTATAGCGAACTAAAGTCTGAAATTTTGACCATAGGTACCTAAAGATTTTCCGTTGTCTCCTCAAAATTTCATCGTTTGTAATGTCCCAGAAAATATGTTATAACGAAAATGTGAAACTTACCTGTTTGAAACTGATTTTAGGAGCATTTAGGAACCCTAACTTCCATAGGGCATACCTTAGAAAGTATAACGAACCAATGTCTAAAATTTTGGCCACTTGTACCTAGAGATCTCCTCTTTGTCTAAAATGCTCAAGAAAAAATGCTATAGCAAAAATCCCGAGATGACTCGTTTGAAGCAAATTTTAAGACTGATCACAAACCCTAACTTCCATAGTGTATATCTTCAAAAGTATAGCAGACCAAGATTTGAAATTTTAACTAGATGTTCTCTATTGCTCCTCATTATGCTCAAAATTTCACCATTTGGAGCAGTCCAGAGAAAAAGTTATAGTGAAAATGCTAAGATGATTTGTTCACTCCATAAATTAGATTTTTGCTCACACACCCTTTCCTTCCGATGCTTTCTCCTTTTATAAATTATCATAACCCTTCGTGAAAAGATATGTTAATTCAAAAGGGTCACATCAATTTATTACTTAAATAATTAATTCCTCTTTTTATTTCACATTTCCAAAAACCATGGGAAAATACCATGGGCGTTATAAACCATAGGATTGAAATCAACATTTTACTTTTTGACTTCTTTTTCACGAGAAGCCCCTTTATAATATACTTGGATACTTATATATAATATCACTTATATAAGCCCTTTGACATCAATGACAACAATTTGTTCAACAACATTCCCCAATCCTCATGCAAAGTGGATTAATTTGTTTCTGTAGGGATCATGAAGGCTCCCACCCCCTCCTGCTACTCCAATGATATATATTAGAAATTACACATGCAAATATGAAATATAGACATAGATCCAATTTTGTTAAAAAGTAGAACATTTACATGATACAAATTCAACCATACAACCAATTACTACTCACTAGTACTACATCAATGATGACCAAATGACAAACACACAAAAAATTAGAACCACAAAGTGTAGTTTTCTCATTAAGTCATCAAAATCAAAATGCATAATATAGATACTGAGTCACTGCTACTATAGGTGGGAATGCGAGTTGCAAATATATAATAGGGTAGATACTAGAACCATAGATGGAAGAATCTCATAGCTTGCGACTATCAGTAGCCCTTGTCCATGTCAGAATCATCAAAATCAACATCACAGCCACTGTTGTGATTGCCTTCTCTGTTGGATATATGATAGGATTTATGAATATAAAGTAAAACTAGTTTAGTCACAGCTAGATTGAACAACATGCAGGTAAATTTTCACTGTTTACCTCTTCATCTTGACCAACTGTATGGAGTGCTAATCTCGATGCTTATACTGAGTGAAATATGAATGGTTTAATGGTTTATAATTTGTATTGTTTTTTTCTAATTTTCTCTGAGATTTAACAGATTGAAATCTGATTCCTTTTTTTATTGTGTTTTACACAGACCGATACTAAAAAGATCTCAGCAGTTTCAATCTTCTTTGAAACAATGCCTTATAGATTGGATGAATCTACAGGCTATATTGATTATGACCAGGTATGTTTTGATTCCCTCTATGGTTTAATGTTGATTTATTTGGCGTAGATCAGAAATAGCATGTATTGATACATTGATTATTGGAAACTACTGGCTGTGAATTTATGATATGCCTTACTTTCTCAAAATTAATGAAGGAAATAAGTTGTTCGCCCTAGTCAAATGACACCACTTATTGGTGGCTATCCAGAATGAATAGTGGAAATAAACATTCACAAATAACGTATAGGTTATATCATCTATTTTTCTTTCAGTTCAAGTCATAAAAGTATCATGCCTTTATTTTTAGTGTATATGTGCTAATAATTGTAGTGTGATGGTTAGAGTGAGGCACCCTGCTATGACAAGGAGGAAGGGGAGAGTGAAATTGCCACTTTGTTTTAGGTCAAAACTGAGAAACCCTAAGAGAGAAGAAGGAAGGAAGAAGAGAGGAGGGAAGCCACTAGGTTAATTAGGGTTTTAAGGTTGATTATTTGACGTAGGGATATAGATTAGTTACGATAATTCAATGAGAGTTCTAGAGCAAACATATGATAACAATAAATTAACAAAGCCAAGCCAGCTAGGGTTAATTTTCCAATCTATTCTACTAAGCTGATTGATGTAATTTCCGAGGATGGGGGAGCTCACTTGTAAGAAATCTGCTGTAGGTGCTGAGGTTGCTCACGCTGAATATGAGAGATGCTACAAGCCTTTCAGAGAGTGTTCCTCCACTTGAATGGACTTGCACAGATATTGCTATACCTTCCTGCAAAATAGACTTGATCCTAATCTGTGATACAATGCAATAAAAACAACTAGATCTACTATATAAATGATGAAAAGCTGAAATTCCATATAGTGACCCAAAGTGCCCTCAAAAAGATGGTACCTCTCTGTCCTAGTTGTGCTAGAACTCTTGAGGTAGAGAGTTGAATTGTCTAATATATAGGAGGGGATTGAGGCAATGGAGATAACCTAAAGAGAGAACATGCCTTCAAGGAGGAAACAACACCAAAAGCAAGAGATATTTGTAGAGATGCTGGAGATGACAAGAGTATGGAATAAGAGTTTAAGTAGATCAAGATTTGACACCAATTTGTAGTGTCCTTGCAAGATATAGACACAAGGAAAGAAGATTTTGAAAAACCTTTACAAAGAGGAGAGGTGGAAAGAATATTTTGAAAAGCTTTTACAAAGAGGAAAGGAGGAAAGAAGATTTTGAAAAGCCTTTACAAGGAGGAGAGGAGTGATATAAATAGACAGGGGAATGATTCTGAAATGTAAGTGAACATTGGACTAGCTGCTGGACAAAATTTTTCATATGGAAGAGTTGTTCAACGGGTTATGGTTGAATACTACTACTTTCTTGGCTGATATAATATATTGTAAAGAGTTTATTAGAATTACATGCTTTGTTCTTCGATTCGAGACTCAAAGATACAGTATGATCCCAAAAAGTCATAGTGCACTTGGAACCAAGAAATTATGACGGTTTGACTATCTAGACCCCCCATTGAACATTCGCAAATGGATTCAGGCTATTGTGGACTTGAAATGAGGTATGCTAACCAACTAAGGAATAGATAAAGAGTTTCGAGCCCTAAATAGAAGCCAAACAACAGGTAAATGCGCCTAACTAGGCCCCCAAACATTTGAATAGGATTAATTTATTGACCAAAGTTTGAAGATAAGAGGCAAGGTGATTGGGGACCCCACCCAAGTGCTAGACATCCCAAAAGATACTATCTTTAGAATAAAGCAAAGAAGCTCAAGCGAGAGGATCCAACATAGAAGAGTCTTTGTAATGAAATATGAGAAGTAATTAAATATCACAGGATGGGTCACATGTGGATATGGTACAAAAGTATGCCACACAGTAACACCCTTGAGTGGCTAGGCACATGTGAATACTAAGGTGTGAAATCTTTATGCTACACATTGCCGCCCTTAGAGAAGCTACTATCTGTAAGATGAGAATAATAGTGAATTGCAAGGAAGGAAAACAAAGCAACAAAGTGATAGAAGACAAAGAGAAAATAAGAGCAATGATAGTGGCAAAGAAATGATGCATAAGGGAAGGTCCCTTTTCACCACTACTCTGGGAGCTAATGCCTCATTATTGCAAGGGAATTCTTCATGGGTGTGGTTGTAAGGAGTAAACTCATAATGAAAGCTTGCATCCCTCAATATTTGACGCAAATAAAAGCTAGAAGGATCCTTATAGGTGATACGATATCAAGCATGTAGAAGACCAATGGAAAGGAAAGAGTGAGAAGCAAAGATACAGGGCAAGCAAAGAATGTTGGGATGAGAGAGAAACAAGTCTAACTACTATAGAAGTAAAGTAATAACCAAACTATGAGATGAGATTTAAGTAAATCTAGCTATAATTAAAGTAGAATAACAGTTACACAATGAAATGTAAGATGTAACCAAGTTTGGTTACAATGAAAGTAGAATAGCAACTAGACTATGAAAGTGTGTGTTGAGATGAAAATGAAAGGTGGGGTAGGGAAAAAGAAGTATACATGCACTTACCTAATCACAATTAACGCAATGTAAGAGTCCATTTTTAGGTTCGCCATGTGAGAGAAGAGAGCGAACTTGTTCATGCTAGAAATTTAGATGTAAGTAGCATGAAGAAAGAACTATATACAAAAAAAATAAAATTTAGAAAGGAAAAGAATGAAGGGTTAGAAATGCAATACCTGCAATAACCTAAGCACATAGGCTATTGATGTGGGATCAAGACCTTGCAAGTAAACTAGGCATTAGCCTTGACAATGTATAAAAGTAGATATTGTTGCAACTCAATGCTCTTGATGAGATGAAGAGGTTCAATTCAAGTTAGAATATTTCAACAACAAAGAAAATATTGGTGTGATAAGTTCATCATTGAGGCATGGGAGGGCTCCTCACACCTTTGAGATACATTTATTGTGGAAATTTCATATCAAGGGCATTGATGGGGCACCTTTTAAGTAATGAAAAAAATAACAGTTAATATTTTATTCTTGGTCAAGTCTAGTGGGTCCCTTGAACCTTTCTATACACCATGAAACTTAAAAGAAATTGAAAATCAAACATAACATCGTTTTGAAGAGTGATTGTTGCTGTTGGACAGTGTTTTGGAAACTTGGTCACTGAAAGGTCAGAACAATAGAGGATTAAACACATTGAAGAGGCATTGCTTCACTAGATTTGATACTGGACACATTGAAGAGGCATTCTAAGTTCAATTTTCAACCTTCTTATGGGATTTTTTTTGTGAAAGCAATGGAATTTTTGAATTTCTTATAGGAACAATAGTTGGAATCATGTTGTAGTAGCTGGAATCCACGGGGAGATTGAAGACTAAAGTTTGAAGACTGGAGTAGTAAATTGATATTACTCTTAAAAATAGTAAGAAGTGACAAATCAAAGACTTGGTCTAAGGTCATTAGTATATAGAGTCCAGACTCAAAAGTTAAAACTAAAAAGAAACAGTGGATAATGAACCAATGTTATCAGAGCTAGATCGGTGATCGAATCGGTCGACCTCAAAACTAGGAACTGGAAAAAAATTGGTCCACCAAAAACACACATAAATATTAAAAAAACCCTCGTAAATATTCATGTGCATCCATATGAATCCAAACCATTATACACAAATATGCAGAGTTTCTCATATATATGTAGCACAAGTGCATATAACCAAAATAACACCAAGTACAATCCATATTTGAACCAAAAATACATCAACAAAGGGGCTCTAGGTGCCTTCCATAATTGAAAAAATTCATGCTACAACAAATACCTACATATCATCAAAATCATTGCATATATTGGGATCCTCATCATCAATATCACCCTCTAAGCATTAAAATAAGATAGAAAAGCTTAACATGTCAAGTTGAGATTTTGTTTGTGTGATAGGTACATTTTGCAAGGGTCATGATAGAGGAGTTCAATAATCATTGCCACCAACATTGAGATACATAGAGGGCTTGGTGCTCTTGATTAAATGCTAGTTCCAAACCCTCATACATGATAGAATCCAATGGAAACATTGCAATCTCCCCAATCTCTACATCCTGAAAACTGTTAAGTCTGCTGGATTTTGAGTGGGATCTAAAATTTTACTTTCTCCATATGAAATCCAATGAGGTTGTTGAAAATGTAGCGATGGAAGGTCTTCTAGCTTGTGTCTTAGCCAGTGAAGACCTCAACTTAGTCTTTCTCTAGCATGGATGCGAGTTCAATTGATTTCCAGTTTATTGAAATGGTCATCAAGGTTACATGCATAGTGTAGGAGCTTCATTTCGTTGGAGTCTTCTTCAGTTTGACAATGACTATAGGATGAGGTGATAGTTACAAGTTGTTAAATTATGGTATGTTCTATGCTTAGAGCAGTTTACTAGTTTTCTGCTTATTAGCCACAGATTAGCAATCACATATATATTAAGTAAAGTGCAGATAGAACATTAAACGATCAACAGAAAACAAGCCAAGACAAGAGACACAAGATGTGGCGGCTAGCCAGGGACAAACCCCAATGCGGGGAAACCCTTTGATCAAATCTTCTTTTATCTTCAATAGTTCAGCAGAGAGAAATAGTACAAAATCAGAATTCTGTAATTTTATATCAGCAGCAGCAAACCCTAGATCAGTGAAGTCAAACTTGGTCAAACGAGTTGAAATTGACCTCCAATATGCTTGGTCAATTTTCGGTCAACTAGCCCTTGAACAACCTGAAGAAACAGCCCTTGAACAACCCCAAAAACACAGTCAAACTGTTGTTGACTGAAGTCAACTTGCTGCCCAAAACTAGGGCAGTCAACGCTGGTCAAACCTGTGGACGGATTGCCTCGATTTTTGTGCCAAAATCTACGACCTGCCTAGGAGAGGCAGCCACACCAAAACTGCACCCTTGATGAGTCAACGCTTGGTCAACGCAGGTCAAAGATGCCTTCAGCTGCCTCAGTCAAACTCGGTCAACGCAGTCAACAATTTCTGCGTCCTCTTTCAGCCTGCGTCTTCTTGCTTCCCACGTGTGAGAGATCCTCTTCCTTGTGTATACCCAATCATACAAGGAGAGAGAGAAGAATGAGAGATGATGAGATGATTTGAAATGAATCAATCTCACTTGTATTTATATGATTTGTGCCACACATTTAGTTGCTGGCCGACCTTGACAATTTGTCAAGTAATTACAAATAAATTCATATCTCCATAAATACTTGTTGGAATCGGATGATCTTTAGATCAATCCTACACCTCTCGACAAGAGGAATCTAAGAAAAATATTAGCTGTCATAAATGAGGTGACCCACATGGAGTTTGGCTCTAGTTGCCAATTATAACACTCCCTCTCAACTAGGGAGAACTCCATCTGCAATCCGTTTGATCGTCGCTACTATCCCAACCATCAAATGCATTGCCTTGCATTGCTTTGCTCTGCTCGAACTATGAAGAAGAAGAAATGATCGAGGATGTATCATACCATCCTCCACTGACCCGAAGTCAATCTCAGAGTGTGTCATACCACTCTCATTGATCCCAGATCAGTATCATTGATCCCAGATCAATGGAGGTCATCATAGCATAGGGAGTATGGTAGATACAATGATGTGTCCATCGATAGTACTACTAATGGTCGCTAACCCTATTTCCCTACTCATTGATCAGATGAGAGGTACTTCCCATGAGTCTCAGACTGCATGGGTAGGATGCCTCGATAGGAGAACTAATCATCCTGTCCACAGGAGAACGAATCATCCTGTCCAACAGTCGCCACGGAGAACTAATCATCCTGGCCCACAGGAGAACTAATCATCCTGTTCCACAGTCGCCACGGAGAACTAATCATCCTGGCCCACAGGAGAACTAATCATCCTGTCCTAGAGTCGCCACGGAGAACTAATCATCTCGGCCCACAGGAGAACTAATCATCATGTCCTACAGTCGCCACAGAGAACTAATCATCCTAGCCCACAGGAGAACTAATCATCCTGTCCTACAGTCGCCACGGGGTGTCACAGGGGAAGGTTGAACCTTTCACCCTGTACATAGTGCACCACCAGGGGATGGTGAGTCGCCCTGTGGTCGCATGTCGCTCCAAGAAGTACCCCGCGCCCCCCCTGGAGCTCCCAGAGCTCAATACATCATACTCGACCCTCATAAGAGGGTCTTTGAACGACACCAAGTCGTTCTCGGAAAGTCAAGAATTTGACCTTTCCCAAGGGCTTCGTCAAAATGTCGGCGACCTGTTCATCTGTACCGATATGTTGGAGCCTTATTGCTCCCCGTTGCACCATATCCTGAATATAGTGGTACCTGATATCGATATGCTTGGAGCGATCATGAAATACGGGATTCTCCGATAAACGAATCCCGCTCTGGTTGTCACACAGGATCACGGTGGTATCCAATGTAAATCCAAACAACTCACTGAAGAGCTTTCGCAACCAGACCGCCTCACAAGAGGCCATACTAGCAGCAATATACTCTGCCTCGGCGATGCTCATAGCCACTGATTTCTGCTTCTTGCTCATCTAGGATATCGAGCAGATCCCAAAGAGAAACAGCCCCCAGAAGTGCTCTTTTGGTCCACCACACTGCCTGCCCAATCAACATCGATATATCCATGTAGCCTCACATCTCCGGCAGTGTATCTCAACCCATGAGTAATTGTGCCACGAAGATATCTCAACAAATTCTTGTCACCAATCCAATGTGAGTGGTGAGGCTCAACCATATGTTGACTCAACGTGTTGACTGCAAAACATATATCCTGACGAGAGTTCACCAAGAACATCAATGCTTCGATGAGTTGACGATACTCGGTAGCATTTCGTAAAACGGGTCCGGCAGCACTACTGCTTAACTTCTTGAAGTCAAGCTCCATCGGGGTAGTCACGGGCTTGCAGTCCACCTACCAAATCTCTCCAATATCTTCACTACATATTTTCCTTGAGATAGCTTCTGCCAGACTTCTAGTCCTAGGAAATAGCGCATTAGTCTTAGATCCTTCATCTGAAATTCAGAAGCCAACTCCCTCTTACATTTGTGAATGAGAGGGTCTGCACCTGTTAGAAAGAGGTCGTCAACGTACAACACCAGTATGAGAGGATTGTCATCTTCAACCTTAAAGTAAAGGTTAGGGTTGGCTTCACTCCTAGTGAATCCCAACTTCATGAAGTAGCTATCGATCCTCTCATACCATGCTCGGGGTGCTTGCTTCAGCCCATAGAGGGCCTTCTTCAACCTGCACACATGAGATTCTCGATCATGAATCTCAAATCCTTTGGGTTGCTCCACATAGACCTCTTCTTTGATCGAACCATGCAGGAACGCGGTCTTGACATGCATCTAATGTAGGTTCCATCCTTGCGAAGCAGCAAGGGATATGATCAAGCGGATGGTGGTATATCAGGAAACAGGTGCAAATATCTTATCATAGTCTATACCTTACTTCTGAGAGAAGCCACGAGCGAAAAAACGAACCTTATACTTTTCCATACTTCCATCAACTACATGCTTTATCTTGTAAAGCCATTTCGAAGTGACAATTGCTTTGCCCTGGGGTCTGGGGACCACATCCCAAACATCGTTTTTCATGATGGACTCATATTCCTCAGTCATAGCATCCTTCCATACTTGATGCTTGACAGCTTCTGCCAATGACGAAGGCTCATTTTGGATGATCGTGCTCATGATGATCAAGTATCCCTGATACCTGGTCGACTTCTTACTTTCCTGGAAGGTTCCCTTGGGTGCTATGTGCCCTTCAGCATGATCAAGTGTCCCCCCAAGCCAGGAAGGCCTCTTCCTAGAAGAGGAAGGCTCATGCGGAGGGGGATCAATAGGATCCATAGGTTCTTTCACATCGTGCATTGTCTCATCTTCCTTTTCCTTTGGTTCCCTGGTGTCAGCTTCTTTAGATCCCCTTTGAGTAGGAAGATTGTCAACTTTGCTAAGAGACATATCTTTGTCAAAGGTGACATCATTACTAAGCTCGATTTCCCTTTGACCAGCCACATAGATTCTATAGCCCTTAGTGTTTTTGCTATAGCCCACGAAGATTCCTTTCTTTCCAGATGCACCCAATTTATTCCTCTTCTCCTTCAGCACATGAAAATATACCAGACTTCCAAATGTTTTAAAATGTGATATGCTAGGTTTCTTACCAGTGAACATCTCTTCGGGAGTCTTAGAACCCAATGCTTGATGAGGGCATCGATTTTGCACATATACGGCGGTATTCGTAGCTTCGGCCCATAGAAACTTCGGAAGTCTTTGATCGTGAAGCATAGCACGGACAGCTTCCACAATCGTACGATTCTTCCTTTCCACCACACCATTCTGCTCAGGAGTATATGGTGTTGTAGTCTCCCTCTTAATGCCAGCCTCTTTGCAAAAGTCATGGAACTCATTGGATTCATACTCAGTCCCATTATCAGTCCTTAAGATCTTGATCTTCTTTTCGGTTTGATTCTCGATCAAGGCTTTGAAGTGACGAAACCAAGTGAACACTTCATCCTTCTTTTTCAAGAAGTATATCCAAGTCTTGTGAGAATAATCATCTGTAAAAGTGAGGTAATATAAATATCCTCCCAAAGAGTTCACAGGCATCATACCAGATATGTCTGAGTGAACCAACTGCAATATATCGGAGGTCTTGCTTTGGCTTGAGGGGAATGGTCCCCTTTTGAGCTTTCCTTCGGCACATCCAGGACATACACCTTCTTGCTCTACTCGGAACTCGGGCATCCTTGTCACCATTTGTCTTGCAATGGGTAGAGCTTTATAATGAAGGTGAGCAAACCTCTGATGCCATAGTTCGGACTGAAGTGATGTGTCACAAGACATGACACCCAATGGACTACATCCGACCTAATATAATGAATCGACTTGAAACCCAAGAGTGAAAGCTTCCTTAAAATTCTTTTTCCATACACGTACCTTGCCATCGATGAAGGTTACCTTGTAGCCTTTGTCCTCCATTGCCGAAACGGACACCAGGTTCTTTTTGAGATCAGGTACATATAGGACTTCTTGCAAATGAATTGTATTACCCTGATTCAATTGAAGAGTGACATTCCCTACGCCTTTCATGGGATATTTTGCATTGTCCCCAAGAACAATTTCCAGGTTGGTCTCCTTTTCTATCAGATTGGAGAGAGCTTCTTTGTAACCAGTGAAGTGCCTTGAGGCACCACTATCAATAAGCCAATTTCCCAGTGAGTCCGGGGGAGCAGTAGTAGAGAGGGCCGCTGGTAGACAATATTCATCTTGCTTATTGTTAACAACATTAGATTCATACCTGGAGTTTCTTGCCTTCTTGAAGGGTTGTCCTCTTCCTTGATTTCCGACATTTCTTTTACCTCTGCCATTGGACCTACCATTCCTTTGATTGCCTTGAGAGTGATTTTGGTCATCATCATGGTGTGAGTCCCTTTTATCAGGGCACTCCCTCGAATAGTGGCCCATTTGGTTGCAATTGTAACACCGAGCTTTTCTTCCACCCTTAGGTCTAGCCTTTCCTTCGGATTTAGCCCCAATAGTTTCTTATTTGAGCATGAGAAGAAAAGGCAGAGGGATGGCCTTTAAGTGTGGGCATTTGTTGCTCTTCCATCCTTGTCTCTTCTTGAATACATCTAGCCATCAATTCCTCAAATCCTGGGATGGCATTATCGTTGAGAAGAGTAGTCCAGTCTATCGTAGATTTCCTTGGAGGTTGTCAGCTCAGAAACATAGGCCACTAGGCGCTTGTCGATAGAGTCCCGGATGATCTTCCTTGCTTTGACTTCTCCCTTGGACCACTTTCTTTTGGCAGCAGCGGATGCATTTGATGGAGGTGCAACAATATTGCCTCTCACATGGTCCAACACTTCCTGATCTTCTAAAGTCAGATCGAGAGACATCTTCCATCCGTGATAGTCAGACTTCTCACGGAGCTTGTCTTTGGCGGGGAAGAGTGTTGAGGACCCCATGAAGTTTTTAGGATAGCCTTGCCAACCTTCTCTTCGGTGATTGCTCTTGCTCTTGCTCTTGCTTGGGCTTTGTCTTCACCTCAACTCTGATACCATGTTAAATTATGGTATGTTCTATGCTTAGAGCAGTTTACTATTTTTCTTCTTATTAGCCACAGATTAGCAATCACATATATATAAAGTACAGTGCAGATAGAGCATTAAACGATCAACAAAAAACAAGCCAAGACAAGAGACACAAGATGTGGCGGCTAGCCAGGGACAAACCCCAATGCGGGGAAACCCTTTGATCAAATCTTCTTTTATTTTCAATAGTTCAGCAGAGAGAAATAGTACAAAATCAAAATTCTGTAATTTTATATCAGCAGCAGCAAACCCTAGATCAGCGGAGTCAAACTTGGTCAAATTAGTTGAAATTGACCTCCAATATGCTTGGTCAATTTCCGGTCAACTAGCCCTCGAACAACTTGAAGAAACAGCCGTTGAACAGCCCCAAAAACACAGTCAAATTATTGTTGACTGAAGTCAACTCGCTGCCCAAAACTAGGGCAGTCAACGCTGGTTAAACTTGTGGATGGATTGCCTCGATTTTTGTGCCAAAATCTACGACCTGCCTAGGAGAGGCAGCCACACCAAAACCGCACCCTTGATGAGTCAATGCTTGGTCAACGCAGGTCAAATATGCCTTTAGCTGCCTCAGTCAAACTCGATCAACAATTTCTGCGTCCTCTTTCAGCCTGCGTCTTCTTGCTTCCCACGTGTGAGAGATCCTCTTCCTTGTGTATACCCAATCATACAAGGAGAGAGAGAAGAATGAGAGATGATGAGATGATTTGAAATGAATCAATCTCACTTGTATTTATATGATTTGTGCCACACATTTAGTTGCTGGCCAACCTTGACAATTTGTCAAGTAATTACAAATAAATTCATATCTCCATAAATACTTGTTGGAATCGGATGATCTTTAGATCAATCCTACACCTCTCGACAAGAGGAATCTAGGAAAAATATCAGCTGTCATAAATGAGGTGACCCACATGGAGTTTGGCCCTAGTTGCCAATTATAACACAAGTTTAATTAGAACGAGTTAAGTCTTCAGTGTTGATTGAAGGGAGAGCGAGTTAAGACTCCAATGTTGATTGGAGAGAGAACAAGTTGAACTCTCAGTTAACTCGCAATCAACACTCGAACTTCTAAATCGAACTAGGCCTCCTTGCATGTACGAATTCTATCTATAAAGAGAAGGACAAAGGCACAAGTTCAACGATTCTTGAGAGATCAGTTCTTTGTGTGTGGAGTGCGCAGAATTGAGGAGGCTTGTGCTCAAGGAAATAGGAGGCCACAAGTGTGCAAGGAAATAGGAGATTTGTGCTAGAAAATAGGAGCCCAATTGTGTGCTAGGAAATAGGAGAAGTGCGTAAGGAAATAGGGGCTCGAGTGCACAATGATTGTGGAGCAGGGATCAAGGATTCTTAGGGCAAGTCAAGGGTATTCAGAAGGAGAACAATTATGTTCTTAGACACAGATTGTTGGCTACAGTAGCAACGTGAATTGTAATAGATCCAATTGTTCAAGAACAATCAATAAAATACCACAACAAAGAAAGCACATTTTCCTTTTGGGGTTGCTTGGGTAAAACAAGCATGTCAATTTTGTGTGCATTTGTTTTTATCTTTGGTGTTTTTCTTCTGCTTATAGGTTGTTAAGAAAATCTATATCTTGGTGAAAGAGAATTTGGTTTCAGTTTTCAGTTGCCTTGTTTTCAATAATTCATCTATGTAGTTGCAGAGTTTCAAGGAAAATTAACAAGTTAGACTTAGGAGTACATGTCAGCAGATGGAATTTTTTCAAAGTCATTATCATCACGCAACTTCCATTTGTCATTGTAATCCCAAATTTCGCAGCCCTGTGGGCCTTTATTGTAAAAATGATTCTAGTATGACTATGAAGCCATGTAAAAGCATCTAGGTAAACCTCTGATTCTTAGCAAAGAGTTTCACTTTAAGGAGTTTTTTACCCTTCGCCAATTGTTTGCGTTTTCAAACCCTTATAATTGGCACAGTTTTTCTCCCACAGATACCTCATAGCTAGAGTGGGGCTCGATGGTAAGGTCTTAGGTGAGTCCTAGTGTTATCAAGTCTATGTATTTTTATCGTACTAGGTCATCTATCTTGTGTCGCAGAATTTGGTTGAGTTTAAGAGGGCATCTGTTAATTGTAAAATTCCCCTTCTATTCGGATGCCCATGTAATATTTTTGATGTATATACGAAAGTGTTGTCTAGGAATATTTTAGGTGGATGATTACTCATAATTAAACATCATCTCCTGAATATTTTTTAGACCCACTTTGAGGGTGGAAAATATGTGTAATCCCCTCTTGAGTCATTTATTTTATTTTTCAGTAAAAAATATCAAAATAATTAAACTGGAAAATTGTCAAAAATTAAAATGAGAGAAAAAATTAGATTCTCCCCAAGTGGAAACTTTATCAAAAAATTATTGAGGTCCTTTGTCAAAGTAAAAAATATGAAAGGATTCATTTCCAAGGCAAGAAGTCCCAGTCCAAAAATTCGTTGGGACCAGAAGGAATTTTTTCTCAACAAAATCAAATTTTTGGCTCAAGATGGTTATTTGAATGCTAGAATTACAATAATTCTATTTTCCAGTGGTCCAAAACCACCCAAAAATCAACATTTGGTCCATCAAGCCTAGTGATCAAGGAAATCGATTTTTTTTGGAGATATGTGCACCAGTTATCAAGGTATCAAATTAATTTGGCAAGGATCAAGACATGGATCAAGGGAACTAGCTGTTGTTTCCACTTGGAGGGATTTGATGCTCACATTTTCTATATAAGGAAGGTATTTTCTCCTCATTTATATCATGCTTTATCAGAAGATCATTTTGTAAAGAGCTCAAAGCAAGCTCTGTTGTAGCTTTCTTTTCTGGAATAATAAAGAAGTCTTTGGGGTTTATTCATGATGGTGTTCCTCTTCTGCTTCTTGGTAATATTTTTTTGAATTATGTTCTTAATGCTCTACTGAGATAAAAATTCATAAGTTTTTATTTCATTATCCAATGATTGGATTAACTATTTGCATAGGTATCTTGCATTAGTTACTGGGTTTAGAGTAGCACTTTAAATTTGATTGATCTAGCAGGCATCTCTAGATCTTGAGAGTTTATTGTGTGGTCTAGCCTCTATTGATCTAATAACTTGATCTTAAGCATGTAGAGATCTCATAAGTGTTCAGATCTTGGGCGTGAGGGGAAGTCTTTTGTGGGACCATCCAACTCCCAAGAAAAGAAGCTCAAGAGCCCATTGTGTTAAACTTCCAGGACTTATCTAACGACTGTGCAGTGATCTTGGCCATGGCTCAAATATAAAATTTCTATTTCACTCATTTATCTCTATCTAGTTGTGCACTAATGAATCAATCTGCTTATGAGAGCTATAAATCTTTGTAAATTTATAAGCTATTTTGTAAATAATATTTCTACTAACCCTTGTACATTCTTTTCCCATTTCTTGTATATGTTTGGGGTTTTCTAACTTGGGTTTTGCAGCTTTGAAGTGGAGAGATAAGGACAATTGTCTTGGCCCATTGATTTTGAAAGGAAACTAATTTTAGAGGGCCAATCCACCTAAGTTTGAGGTCTAAATTCCACCCATTAAGGCAGCCGCTAGCCATTTTCTACCTTTCTCTCAAGGCTGCAAGGGCTAGAAGGATTCTTGAGCCCTAGATCTCATTACTTCTCCCCTTCAAGATTGAACGATTTCCCTCCTTGAGGCAACTGCAGGCATTTGAAGTCTCTGGTGTAGCAATTTGTCATATTTTGCATGAGGGTTTCATCATAAAATTCTTGCAAATCGAATTTTGGCAAGGGTTTCACATTTAAAAAATTTGCAAATAAATTTTGTAATTATTTTCATTATTTTCTTGTCAAAATCTGGCTTGGGTTGCTTGTTGCAGGCTTATAGATTCACCTTTTTGGGCTCAAGTTTGATTACAAGGCTCTTTCTTGTTGGTCGCTAGGGTTGTTGACCATATTGCCTTGGCTGCAGGTCTAATTACCCTAGCCGCAGGCCTAATAGGGATTGAAAATTTGTTGCATTTGGTTCAAGGAATAACACTCATTGTTTGTAGTTCTAATCTCATCACTGGTAGGGATTTGTCATTTATTTTGGTTTGGCAATCAACTATCTCAGATCTGATGCATTAGATCTCCCTTCTAGGGCTAGTCGCAAGGATTAAAGGCCTGATTTCGCCTAGCCGTTGAGCATTTCAAGAACTGTTCCATACCTCATCTGATTTAAGGTTAACACATTGTGATTGCAGGGGTAACTTTCCATTTGTTGAAGGATTATATCATCAATTTGTTACTAGGCCGTTGCCCTTGGGGCTTTGCATTGATACATCAATCTTTGAAGGGAAGCCGCAAGGCCTAGAGGCCTTGTTTTCCCTAGCTGTGAGTGTCTAGGAGGCCTTAACACCACTCATATCTGAAGTATAGACTTGGAGGATGATCACATAATTTTTTTTAATAATTAAAGGCTTGAAGTAATTTACATTAAATCGCATATAACGCACAAAATGTTAGCCTTTATCTGGCTTAGCCGTGGGCTTCTCTTGAAGTTTGGTGCGAAGTTTACTGAAGCATATCGATAGGAAGTAGTGGATTGGTGATAGAACTGCTTGTTTCCTTTATGATCTATTCAAGGTGTTAAGAGGAGCCTCTTCTTCCTTTAATTGGATACTAACCATTTCTCTTGCTCTCTTGATTAGATTATAATTTTCATTGCATAGTTTAGATCTTGTTCTTGTTGCATTTCTCATCAAATCATTGTTAGCAATCTCACATGTCATTAGTTAATTGTGCTTGCATCACTTAGATTTAACTTGTTCCTATATTGACATATCATAAAGGTGAAAGACATCCTAATAAGCACATAGCTAAGCCATTTGCTATTACTGTCTCTATTGTCATTGTCTCATTGAGCAGTCCTGAAGTGCTTCATTCGACTCATATAATCTTGAGTTTTAGAGTGATATTGGTTGGGCATCTCCTACATTGAAGTCTCTTGGTAGTTGCATCTCACATAGTATAGGTTGCATCCATTTTTCTAACATTGTGTCATCTCTCATTGGTTTGTGAGCACTCTTAATTTACTTTGCAAAAGTTATATTTTTCTTGTACTTGTCACTTATCCTTATCTTGTAATATTGCTATTAAAGTGAAAGTACATTTCTTTATCATTCTTGCAAGTCATCATTTTGCTCATATATCAACCTTGCATCTTGTGCTAACCTTCCTTGTAGCATTATTGTCACTATAACTTGTAATCCTTAAATTGTGGGCATTGTATTGAAGGCACTAGTCTCTGAATAGTTTATCTCATCTAATCCAATCTTAATAGCTACATTGCCCCTTAATAAGCACTTGCTAATGCTTAATCAAGTTGCACTAACAATAATTGCCTTGCCCTTAGTCTTCTAGAACTTGTTGCTCCGACAAGTTTCACCTTTCCATCTACCTTTAGGGACTACCCTCCTTAGCTTATCTAGGAGAGAACTTAAACGAAGCAAGTGGGGATCAATCATCAGAGTGACAACCCCTACTCTGAGTGTTGTGCCACAAAGTTTATACCTTGCGGAGTTGGAAAATTTTCCCGCACTTAGGTGTACAACTTGGGCGACAACAGTTTGCTCTTGGCAGACTGGATTCTTGGCAAGTTTTATCACCCCTTGGTTGTCACGTAACAGGGGTGTTGGGTATGTTTGCCGGATCGACATATTTGAAAGCATCCTCTTGATCCAAATTTCCTTTCATGCTACTTTCACTACTCGATATTCTACTTTTGTTGATGAAAGGTCTATTGCACACTGCTTCTTGTTGGTTTGTGTGACTACATTGGTGTTAAGGCTGAAAACATACCCAAAAGTGGATTTTTTGTCATCAGTAGAGCTTGCCCAATCTGAATTTGTATACCCACACAACCTAGGGTCTTTGCTTCAATTGTACAAAATCCCAAAGTCAAGTGCCCCTTTGACATATCTGAACACTTGCTTTGTTACTACCTAGTTCTCTACTTTTGGCATTGTCATGAATCTAGAAATGAACCTCACAACGAAACTCAAATCATGACATAAAAAGCATAAAATAAACTAAAGTCCAATTGATTTTATTAATGCCTAAGTCTAGTATCTAATTGACCATTATTAAACTAATATTTACTTTAATACCCTCCCTTAATGGTCAATCTACTAACTACACCAAGCTTATCTTGGAATTTTACATATTTTTCAAGACCCAAAGCCTTGGTGAGAATGTCTGCATTTGATTCTTTGTAGGACAATACTACAACTTGATAAATCCATCTTCTACAAGTTGTTTGATGAAGTGGCAGTGTACATCAACATGTTTGGTATGCTCGTGGAAGACTGGATTCTTGGCAAGTTTCATCACCCCTTGGTTGTCATATAACAAGGGTGTTGGCTTTGTTTGCCGGATTGACATATTTGAAAGGATCCTCTTGATCCAAACTGCCTTTCATGCTACTTTCACTACTCCTCGATATTCTACTTATGTTGATGAAAGGGCTATTGCACGCTACTTCTTGTTGGTCCATGTGACTACACTTGTGCCAAGGCTGAAAACATACCTAGAAGTGGATTTATTGTCATTAGTAGAGCCTACCCAATATGAATCTGTATACCCACACAACCTAGGGTTGTTGCTTCAACTGTACAAAATGCCAAAGTCAAGTGCCCCTTTCACATATCTGAACACTTGCTTTGTTACTACCCAGTTCTCTACTTTTGGCTTTGTCATGAATTTAGAAATGAACCTCATAACGAAACTCAAATAAGGTTTAGTGGCTGTAAGATATATCAAACTACCCATTAGTTGTCTGTATATTGACTCATTAACTACCTTAGACCCAGTTTTGGCTGAAAGTTTCAACTCTTTCTCCATATGTGTAGATGAGATTTTCCAATTTGTCATTTTGAACTTGTCCAACAAACTCCTATCGTATTGTGTTTGTGAGACAAAAATCCCTTTGCTTGTCTGCCAAACTTATACACCTAGACAATGGTGTAGGAAGCCAAACTTCCAACCCCAGGAAATAATGCATCTGTCCCAAATCCTTCATGTTGAATTCTGTGGCTAGGTTCTTCTTGCAGTCTTTGATGAGCTTGGATGATCCTGTCAGAGAGAGATCATCCACATATAACACTAGGATTAGATGCTCATTCTCTACGACTAGATAGTAGAGATTAGGGTCTGCGTCACTCTTGACGAACCCCATCTTCTGCAAGTAGCCATCAATTTGACCGTATCATGCCCTAGGTGGCTTTCTTTAATCTGCATACATGAGATTTCTTCTCATGTGTCTCAAAACCTTCTGGCTGTTCAATGTATACTTCCTCTTCTATTACCCCGTTCAAGAATGTCGTCTTCGCATCCATCTGATGAATCTCTCGCCCCATCTGCACTACAAGAGATATTAATGGTTCTAATGGAAGTATACCAGGCTATTGGGGTGAAGGTTTCTTTGTAGTCTATCCCTTCCTTTTGAGCATACCCTTTAGCCACAAACCTGGCTTTGTATTTCTCCACACTGTCGTCTGCAACATATTTGACCTTGTAGATCCATCTCGAACCTACCACTGATCTGTCCTGAGGCCTAGGTACAACTTCCCAGACATGATTGACCATTATATAGCTGTATTCCTCCACCATAGCATCCACCCATACTTGATGCTGAACGACCTCCTAAAAACTAGAAGGTTCCCCAACCTGAGCTACTAAGGCCTGGAATCTGTCTGGCTATCTTCGCTCCCTTTTACTATTCCTAGGTGCACCAATGAAGTCTTCTTCATCTCGTAGAATCTGTCAGAGTTCCTAACTCGTTCTTCCACTAGTAGTAGGTACATCTATCAACTCTTCCTCTTCCTGAGATTCCTCCTGTTCTGAAGCTTTGTCTTCAGGAGAATTTCTGGTACTGGTTTCCACTGATTGAAGTGGTTTGACCAACGACTCATCTTTTGATTACTCCTCGGGAGGCATTTCTCGGGATTTCTTGAAAGCTCTATCCTCTATGAAGTTTACATCCCGCCGAACTACTACCTTCCTACTCCCTGGAAGATAGACTCTATATGCCTTAGCATTCTTGCTATATCCCACAAGATATCCTTTCTCAATAGTTTGATCTAATTTCTTTCTCTTCTCTTCGAGTATACAACAATATGCTAAACTCCCAAATATTCTGAAATGACTGAGTTCAGGCGTCTTCCCAGTGAAGACCTTCTCTGGAGAGATTTTGCCCAATGCCCTCTGAGGAGTCCTGTTCTGGACTTAAACTGTCGTGCTGCGTGCTTCTGCCCACAGAAATTTAGACATATCCTGATCATACAACATTGCCCTAGCTGCTTCCACAATAGTCCTGTTTTTCCTTTCTGCTACTCCATTTTGCTCTAGATTGTAGGGAGCTGTCCACTTTCTTCTGATGCCTTCTTTAGCACAAAAATTGGTGAAGTCCTTGTTAACACTCCACCATTGTCTGAGCACAACACTTTTATCTTCTTTCATGTCAGATTCTCCACTAGAGCCTTGAACTCTTTGAATCGATCGAAAACCTCATCCTTGGTTTTCTGAAAGTAGATCCGAGTCTTCCTGGAATGGTCATCGATGAAGGTGACAAAGTATTCGGCAGTGGGCACCACTAAGAGATTTTGTGGACATCGGTTCGCAGACGTCTGAGTGTATCAATTCTAGCACACTCTTAGCCCTATTGTTACTTCTGGAAAACGTTGCTTTGGCATACTTGCCCAGAGTGCACCCTCTGCATACATCATCTCGTTCAGTACTTAGTTCTTGAACTCCTGATACTGTTTTCCTAAGAATTCTAAGAGCCGCATGGTGTAAGTGTCCCATCCTCCTGTGCCATAACTCATTCAAATCTTTGTCTCCATTATTGCCTATTAGTGCCATTAGCAATTTTAGCTGCAACCTATACAACCTGTTACTTCTGATTCCAATCTGAGCCTTCTTTTTCCAACTTGGGTGAGCTCTTCTGCTTCGGTTTGAAAAACTATAGTACCTCTTCCTACAAGAGTACACTTTGCTTTATTCCCCATGGTGATCTGAAAATTCATTCTTTCTTCCTGATAATCTGAAAAACATTCTCGGATTCCTGTCATATGCTAGGAAGCTGCACTATCTATATACCAAACCTCCGAGGAGGAAGAGCTTGCTAAGAAAATGACTTCTTCTTCCAATCTGGAAGCTAACATAGAATAATCGTAATTTATGTCCCTTGTGCATTCTTCTGGAAATCTGCGCGAGTCCCCTTGAGTGGATGCCTCTGCATCATGCTCTTGACCCATAATCGATTTTCCTTTCCTGTTACCGGATCTCTGTTCTGATACCATATGAAAATTTCTAAACTGAAATTCTACTACTGCATCAACTGATTTATTTCACCTACGTATTATTCACAATAAGTTATTTACGAAATCCCTTCAACAAATATTAAAATAAATTCTACTGCAGTTATCACACAATTACCCAGAGAAAAAATACGGTGACAAGAACCAATAACATCAACACAGTTATTTTTGGACAATTGTCCTCAGAAAAGCCCAATGTGGGAAGACCGGTGCAACAGATGAGGGCTTTATTAATCGTTAGCAACAATTGCTTTTAGAAGGAATGATTTTACAAAGAAACTGAAAGAAAACACCTGAGACTTTCCCTCTGAGACCTTTTGACACTTTGGAGACCCTGCTCCCACTTCTGCATCACCCCTGCATCACTCTGATAGACCCAACATGGCTCTGAGTGGCTCTGTGTCCCTCTGCGTCAGCCTGCGTAAGCTCTGCGTCTCTCCTCTGGACTGTGTCTCTCTCTCTGCTTGTCTTCCACTGTCCCTGCGTCACCTCCTCCTCAGTCACAACCTGCTGCTGATGCCCTCCTCTTCCTCCACCCTGCAACTCTCCCTCTGAAATCGATCTCCTCTACTTGAGAATCGATTTTCCTTGAGATACTGAGTATCTTCTAGTGTGTCTCCAAATGATCCTCAAGTCTTCTCTTATACTTTTCCTGTTGACGAATCAACGACCGAGATTAAGTCCCTAATCAATGGCTAAAATTAAAACAGACTTGATTTTCGTCTCTTAGAAGCTTCTCACGCTTATCTTTATTAATACCCATTAATATTTTTATTTTCCTAAGTTTAGACTTAGGAAACCATTAAAAATATTAATTATTTTAATAACTTCTCATCCAGGTGGAATTTCTCAAGACGATTTCTGGGTCTTGGAAATCTCATGTGCCTTAGCCTCTCCTCCAAATTTCAAGGCTAGAGCACATCCGATGCTACCAAAAATCAACATTTATTTCCTCATGTCATTATTTCTTTCATGCTTGTTTTAAGTTATGTTAGTATGCAACTATCTCATATTAGCATAAGAATTAATTATTTGTTTTAGGAAAAAATTCTTCTAGGGGATAATAGATATATCTCTAGGAATTCTGTAGGGGCCCGAAATTAAAATACCAGAATATGTAATTTAAACACAGAATTTAAATAATTTATCTAATGAATACTAACTTGTCTGCTCTGCTACGAAGCTCTACTGCAAATTGTTCCGCTACAATTCTTGTTCCGACTGCGTTACCAAAACAGCCAAAACCACCTTGCCGAACTGGGTACAATCTGGGTACTTAGTCTCAGAATGTGTTCCGATCGAAGCAATCTGATCCCCCGTGCCCAAAAACTCCAGTACAATCAAGACTCAAGAGTGTCTGTATCTCTGTGTTAAAATTGTTCTCCGTTTTTCCTCCTCCCTTTCTCAAGATTTCCTTCCTCCTTTTAATTCCTTGTCCACCGCCTTCCTCCCATCTCCGTGTCGTTGTTTTGTTACGTGTAATTTTATAAAATCAATTCTTATTTGATTTTGTTGACTTTTTTTCGGATATGGAGATTTGATTTGGTAAAAGTTTATTTATTATTTTAATAAATTAATTTGATTTATTTAATTTATAATTTTAATTAATTATTATTATTATTTTATTAATTTTAATTTTTAAATTTAATTTGTAAATTAAAATTAACATTTTCTTTTAGTTTAAGGATTTATCATATATATGATATTCTGGTGAGGTATTAATTCATTACCTTAATTTATATATTTTCCTGTAGTAACTAGCTTATATATAGTGCAATACATGCGTGTTCATGCATATGTAGCTATAGTATGGAGGTCTGGTATGTATGCTAATATTTGTATTTTATTTATAGTTATAGGTGGGTCATTACATACATCCCTCTTTCCAAAAACTTTGTCCCGAAGTTAGGGTTTCCAAAATGTATTAGTGATTAGTGTGGGCATATAAGTCTTTGTACTTCAGGATTGAATTTGTTTTATATGGGTACTTAAAATTTGTTTTCTTGAATATTTTAAGATTTTACAACTATAATATTCATGTTCTGTCTCTGTCGGATTCCCACGCTATTCTAGAATCATCCTATCCTTCCTAATCTCTTCCGCTTCCATCCTATCCGTCCTCTACTAGAGTATGCCATGGCGTTAGCTATATTGACTAACCATTTGTAGGCTTTCAAGGGTATTGACATTGATTATATCAACCTGATTGCTTAGTAGGCATTTGACAATCATCATCACATGTCTAAGGGAGCGTGATTCACACAGTCCTCCCATGACTCCAGGTTTTGGAGGATAAACGGTGGGTAATACCTCCACCCTTCATAGTGGGATTGGAGTCAACGTTCTATCATGGAACCTCATTGAGATTTAAGTGTACTGAAGTTTTCGTCATCACGTGGTCATTTTGGTAACCTGCAACGTAAACACTTGTCCATATATTATATAACATATGCATCAATATTAATAAAATAAATAGTTTTTGTATAGCTCATACATGTTGTTATCTACAGTATAACATATTTGGTCATGTCCTGCTCATGTTATTGGCTTTCATATTGAAATTGTAATCATTCTTTTATTTCTATCTCATTAATCATATCGATATGAATAAATGAAGCAAAATTTATAGATATCTTAATTCATATCATAATTCATGATTTAGATTTTATAGCAAGGTTAATCAAATATTGAACTTCATCTTGGTATCCATAATTCAGTAAGGTTAATTAAGTAACATATTTCATCTTGGTATCCACATACCAGTAGAATTAAGCAGATAACATATATCATATTTCAGTAATATAAAAATTCACGTTTATATGTGATCCTTCCAAAAATGGTTTTGAGTATCTGATTTAAAGTAAAGTAAATATAGACAAAATATGGCTTAAAGTTTCTCAAAATTGACACAAGTTGGGATATTTTTGACATATGATTTCTGTATCTTCTCAAGTAGTCGATCCAGGGCTATACTTGTCCCACTGGACCTTAACTTGGTCTACCAGATGATTCCTGAGCTGTTGAACCCTACGTTCTAGTATACATAATGGTTCGACCGAAATGATTCCCTCGTCCAATACCTGCAGTTCCTTCCATTGAAGGTTATGAGATTTGTCAGCTATGTAATGCCTTAATACAGATACATGAAATACATTATGAACTTTATGCAAGTGAGGTGGTAGTGCAAGACGATAGGCGACAGGTCCAACTTTTTCTATGACTTTAAATGGTCCGATAAATCGGGGTGACAACTTTGTCTCTTTTCTGAATCGGATAGTGCTTTTATTTGGTTTGATGCAGACGAAAACCTGATCCCCTACTTCATACTTCCTATCAGTCCTGTGGGCATCAACATAACTCTTTTGTCTATCCTGTGCTTCTTTTAACCGTTGTCTAATTTGTTTTACCTGTTCTTCCATCTCTTGGATTAATTCTGGCCCTACTATCACCCGATCTTCTAACTTGTCCCAATTTAACGGTGTTCTGCAAGGTCTGCCGTATAATGCTTCAAATGTTGGTATTCCGATTGAACTGTGGTAACTGTTATTGTATGCAAATCCAACTAAGGATAAGTACTTTTCTTAATGTGATTACTGATCCATAACGTACATCTTCAACATATCTTCTAGTACTTGATTTACCCTTTCTGTTTGCCCATCAATCTTAGGATGATAAGCTGTACTCAAATTTAGTTGAGTTCCTAAGGCTGACTGCATGCAAGTCCAAAATCTTGAAGTGAATCGTGAGTCTCTATCTGATATGATCTTCTTAGGTATTCCATGAAATCTGATAATTTCATTTATAAATACTCGAGCTACGTCGGCAACTTCGTAAGTATCTCTTACGGGAATGAAATGGACGCTTTTCGTTAATTTATCCACCACAACCAGAATGGCATTATGCCTTTGTGGAGTGAGAGGTAGTCCGACGATAAAATCCATAGAAATTATCTCCCATTTGGTCATAGGAATGTCGTGAGGTTGCAAGAGACCTACTGGGTGACAATGATCAACTTTCACTTGCTGACATTCAAGACATTTTGCAACGAATTGAATAATATCATGTTTCATGCCTAGCCAAAAGAAGAGTTTCTTGGTATCAGTATACATTTTCTTAACCCCGGGATGTGCACAATACACTGCTCTGTGGGCTTCCTTAAGGATGGTGTCTCGGAGATCCCCATTATCAGGAATATATATCCTTCCATGAAATTGCAAGATTCCATCATCTTCTAATTCATACCCCTCAAACTTAGGTTCTTTTGACTTTTTACTATCAAGACTAGATCTTACCTTTAAATACCAACTATCTCTTATGAGATGTTCTAGTACTCGTTGCCTTAAATCTACTTTGATAGGTATGAGGGAAAATATTCGAGGTCTTTTGCTTAAAGCATCTGCCACTACGTTCTCTTTTCCTTTAATGTATGATATTCCAAAGTCATACTCACTTAGGAATTCACTCCATCGTCTTTGTCTAGCATTCAAGTCTTTTTGAGTAAACAAACACTGTAGACTTTGATGGTCGCTTTTGAGCATAAAGCTTCGTCCTACTAGATAGTGTCTCCATATCTTTAAAGCTAGTACTACAGTGGCTAACTCTAAATCGTGAGTGGCGTAGAGTTCTTCATGAGGCTTTAACTTTCTTGAGGCATACACTATTACTCCTCTATCCTGCATTAGTACTGCACCTAATCCTTGCTTGGATGCATCAGTACATACAGTAAAATCTTTGTCCATATCAGGGACTTGTAAGATTGGTGCACTGGTCAACAGTCTTTTGAGTTCAGAGAATGCTTTATTACATTCCTCAGTTCATTCCTACTTAACACCTTTATGTTGGAGGGTTGTAATTGGCTTTGCAATTTTGGAGAATCCTTCCACAAATCTTTGGTAGCAACCGGCTAGACTGATAAAGCTTCGCACTTCATGTGCATTTTTCAGTATTGGCCATTCCATGATTGCCTTTACTTTCTCAGGATCTACTGAGATTCCTTCACCAGATATGATATGACCTAAGTAATGAATTTTTTCTGAAAGAAAGAACACTTGGATAACTTTCCATATAATTGGTGTTTTTTGAGGCAAGATAATACTATCCGTAAATGGTCTTCATGCTTTTTCTCATTCTTGGAGTAGATGAGAATATCATCTAAGAAAACTTGTACAAATTGATCAAGATATTTGCGGAAAATGCTATTCATAAGGTTCATGAATACTGCTGGTGCATTAGTCAACCCAAATGGTACCACAGTGAATTCATAATGCCCAAAGCGTGTTCGGAATGCAGTCTTAGAAATATCGCTTTCCGTAATCCTTAGTTGATGATAACCTGATCGTAGATCAATTTTTGAAAAGACAACATCTCTTTTTGTTTGGTCGAAGAGGTCATCAATTCGAGGCATTGGATACCGATTTTTTACTGTAGCTCGATTCAAGTCTCGGTAGTCTATGCATAACCGTAAGGAACCATCTTTCTTCTTGACAAAAATTACAGGAGCACCCCAAGGTGAAATGCTGGGCCGTATGTGTCCTATATCCAATAGTTCCTTCAATTGAATTTGCAATTCTTGAAGTTCTGGTGCTGTCATTCTATAAGGTGTTTTAGAGATTGGTTGTGTACCAGGTTTCAATTCTATTGTCAGATCTAGCTCTCTTTCGGGGGGTAACCCTAGTAGTTCCTTTGAAAATACATCCGGAAATTCGGCTAACACCAGATATTGTTCTAAGGATGGTCCTTTTTCCTTGGTTACTTCTTGAACTGCATATGCCTGACAACCTTTCCTTAAGCAACACTTCATTTGCATTGCTGATATGTAGCGTAAAGATACTTTTCTCTTGATACCTTGAATTTGGATCGTCTCTCCTTCATCATTTATACCGAGAATTCTTTTCCCATAACAGTCTACCCAAGCTTGATGAGCTTCTAACCAATCCATACCTATGACAAGGTCATAAGTTCCTAGGGCTGTGACATAAACTTTTAATTTAGTCGAACAGACCTCTAGATCAATTTTGCATTCCTCCACACTTAAGTCTACGGATTGGAGTTCTCCTGATGCCATTTCTACATATCTGAAATCATTTTGTTTGCGAGCTGCCAACCCACATTTATTTAATGCATATGACGAAATGAAACTATCTGTGGCACTAGTATCAAATAAGATTTTGAATTTTATACCATTAACAATACCTGAGGATTCTACTACAGTGGATTGATGTGCTGCCTGATTGTTAGTGACTACTGCATGGATTCTATGATTGCCTTGGGTATTTGGTGCTGGTTTTTTTCCTGCTCTGTGCAATATACTTGATGAAGTTTCTGGACAATCACGTTGAAAATGCGGTCCTCCACATCCCCAACAATTAATTTGGGTTGGTCCTCTTGAATCATATTGTGAGTTTCTAGATAAAGAGCTTCATCCTCTTATGCCACTTTCTCTCGCATTTCTTCCTCTATTAGCGGTTCCACGAGATTTCCATGGGCTTGTGTTTGATGATTCAACGACTATAGTATTAACTGCTATGGGAGCTCTTGCTCCTACTCTTTTTGGGGTAAATCTATTACCATAAGGCGGTGGTCTTGAGCTACCTCCTCTGAAGAAGTTTCGAGGAGTCTTTCCTGGAAACCCTAGTTGTAGAGATTCTGTTGGCCCGACATCTTTTTTTATTCCTAGATGCTCTTCTGCATAACGACCACATTCTACTGCCTCGGCTACTGATGATGGCTTCCACATCCTAACCAAGGCCCTGATGCGAGGGTTTAACCCATATATGAAGCGTTCAGCTTGACGTTCATCAGAATCTAAGTAATGAATGTATTTCAAAATCTCCATAAATCTTATTTCATATTCTTCCACTATTTTATTACCTTGGATTAATGTATGAAAGGCTCTGACTTGTTGTTCTTGAAAATATGGAGGTAAATACTTAGCGCGGAATCTTTCCTCGAACAATTCCCAAGGGACATTATCTGTTGTGAGGTGTAGTTGTTTTTCCAGATTTCCCCACCAAATCAAGGCGCTTTCCTTTAATTGAAATATGACAATTTTTGTTTTTGAAGAAGAAGAGTACTCTCTTAGTGTAAAACATCTGTTCATTCCTTCTAACCATGCCTCAGCACGTTCTCCAGCTCGTCCTCCTGAAAATTCTGGGAGTTTAATTTTCTGCAGCTCCCTAGAAATATCTTCTTTTGATTGTCTATACTCAGAATTTTTTGGTTCCGTTGGATTTGTTTCTTTGGGTTGAGGTTTCTCTTCTTTGGTTTTAGCCATTGTCAACCCTTTTAATGTTTCCAATATGGCTTCCAATGAGTGCATTATTACGGTCAACTCCGGTGTTGGAGCGATTGGTGTTGATGATGGTCTCGATGGTGGCGGTGATGGTGGTGGCGATGGAGATGGTGATGACGACGGTGGTGGTGTTAATGACGGTGATGCTGCCCGATCACGTCGTCGTCGCTGATATGTCCTTACCATCGTAGTGTATTTTGTATACATAATAAAATTGTAAACATTTGAGGTATACTTTCAGATTTAACATATAATTTTGCAGTTTCAAATTTACAAATGGGTATAATTTTTTTGCTATTTTTACCTACTAAGCAGGTCTTACTAGTACCGAGGTCAAGGAGGGTGGTCTCACGACCTCCTTGTCCTAATTTAGGGTATTCTATCCTAATGCGTAATAATACTTATTCTAATGGATGGGTCTTTATAAACCTTGGTTTTTTTTTTTCAAATAAACACTTCAATCTGTATAATAAACTAAATTTCTTTCAACTAGTATTTATTAATTGATTCAAAGTTATGCTATGTTACAATGATCATAATAATAATCTAATTTGAATATAATGCTCCTACATTTACATAACATAATTATTGAGAATGATTATTTAAAAAACTACTATTTAATTAATATAATCTACTTATTCCACTTTAAATTATATTTTCAAAAGTTGGTGTTTCGTAGATGACTATTAAAATTTTAATTAATTTTTAAAAATGACTACTTCAATAGTGAAATCTAATAACATATATATATATATATATATATATATATATATATATATTTCTTTAATTAATTCAATATATACATTAATCAATCTTTAAAACATGAATCTAAAATCTACCAATCAAATAATATGACTGCATAGGTGATTATATATTGAATTGAAAAAAAACAAAACTGTGCACTGAACTAGGCCATATCCTACACATGCATCTATGACATTTATTATATTTAAAAAATGCGGGCTTAATAATATCCCATGGAGTTTATACCTTTCAACACATATATATTTTAATATAGGAAAATATGCAGGCCCACCATTCCTACCACCACACCATATGAACCTTGACCCCATCTACCACACCCCATTGATCAATGATTGGAAGATACAGATCAGGCAATGGAGATGCTGTTGGTTTTAGGACATGTGTAGACGTTAGCGCCAAGATGGCACCCGATGGATCTGACGACTCATATTTAACCTCATCCAATGTTTGATACTACCGTCGCGTCCTTCTCGATTTGGTAATTTGTATGGGCGCCAAATTTGGTGGACTCTGATGCTCGATTTTTGGTTTGTGCTATATAAATTTACGAAGGGGGCTAGATTTTTCGGCCCATGATCACGTCGTGTTAAAAATATGCTTGGCATTATAAGCCTCGGGGCTTGGTCTTGTGTGGTTTATTACATTGGATGTGTTATGCTAAGGGTTAGACACAAAATTTTAACTCGGTCTCATCTAAACGGTGACAACGATTGATTACCAATTGATGCCAGCGTACGATGAAGAAGGCTTTTGGTGGCAGCAAGCCTTGGCTTTTGGTGACAACCTTAGTAGGTGTAAGTCTCCTTTCATGAAAGCTGGATAGAAAGCCATGCGCTCTATCAGCTGAGTTTAGACGACTAGGTTTAAATCGCAACATAACTTAGGTTTTGCACATGTTATATGTTTTTAAAGTAATCTGTTCTCAAATACTGCAGCTTTATCCACCTAGCAAGTACTCATGGCATCATGCTGGTTGGAAGCATTGATCAAAAAGTTGTAGCATTCCATTTCTCTGTACGAACCTTTTGTGGACATTGAACATGACATTTGAGCCTGTGCTCTGTTTCCTCCAAATTGCTAACCAATGAACCGTTAGGTTTTGGTTGCGTTAAGCTGTGAGCAGTGGCAAGTTGTGACCCAATGGCAAGCTAAAAGTCCATTTATAAATACATGCTTCCACACATACCAACAATACAAATGGCCATTCACCTACAACCATTCTTCTCTCTCTCTTTTGTTGATTTGTGAATCGCTGAAACCATAAGGAACATCAATCAATGTTGGGATAAACATTTCAGCCTCCACAACAACGTCCCTTGCTGACATATAAATATAGGTTCAAAGAGCCATATAAGTTGATATACATGCACTTATTCCTCATGGTAAAAATGAGAAAACTTTTCCAACTGTTGTTCAGGTTATGCTCTGGATGGGTATGTTTATATATGATTGCCGCTTGCATCATCCAAATGGGCAGGCTAACCTCCAATGATATCCCTCTGTAATGATACAGTGACAGTAGATTTGAGTACCGAGTTTGAAACTTAAATTCAACGGAACTGTAGAGTGTTGTTTAGATTCATTTAATAGGAAATGCTTATATTCAGTGGGCTACAGGTTTTGTTTGTTGGAATTTCAAACCAAACATTGTAACTAGTTGACAAACAACACTTGAAGAGGCCTAACCTGAGCCTATTTGTAAATTGTAATACAAACCACACTTGCAACTCAGTCAAGAATGACTACTTTCTCTACGTTTTTGGTGGCTATGGCAAGGACAATTGCCAGACAAACGATGTTCATGTCTTTGATTTGGACAAGCAGAAATGGAGTAAGCCTATGGTGAAGTTTTGTTTGCTGTACACTACTACAAATACATGGGTGCAACCTATAAAAACACAAACTTTAACATCTTTTAGTAGGTCCGAGAGTTATTAACCTTACGCTTTGATACCAAATGTAAGGGCCCTAAATTAGAATACCAGAATATGTAATTTAAACACAAAATTTAAATAATTTATCTAATGAATATCAACCTATCTGCTCTGCTGCGAAGCTCTACTGCAAATTGTTTTGTTGCAATTCTTGTACCGGCTGCGTTACCAAAATGGCCAAAATCACCCTGCCGAACTGGGTACAACCTGGGTACTCAGTCTCAGAATGCTTTCCAATCGAAGCAATCTAATCCCCCATGCCCAAAAACTCCAGTACAATCAAGACTCAAGAGTGTCTGTATTTCTGTGTTAAAATTGTTCTTTGTTTTTCCTCTAATGACCCACCTATAACTATAAATAAAATACGAATATTAGCATACATACGAGACCTCCATATGATAGCTACGTATGCATGGACTCACATATATCGCACTATATATAAGTTGGTTACTACAGGAAAAGATATAAATTAAGGTAATGAATTAATACCTCACCAGAATATCATATATATGATAAATCCTTAAACTAAAAGAAAATGTTAATTTTAATTTACAAATTAAATTTAAAAATTAAAATTAATAACATAATAATAAAAATTAATTAAAATTATAAATTAAATAAATGAAATTAATCTATTAAAATAATAAATAAACTTTTACCAAATCAAATCTCCATATCCTAATAAAATCAACAAAATCAAATAAAATTTGATTTTATAAAATTACACGTAACAAAACAATGACACGGAGATGGGAGGAAGGCGGTGGACGAGGAATTAAAAGGAGGAAGGAAATCTTGAGAAAGGGAGGAGGAAAAATGGAGAACAATTTTAACACAAAGATACATACACTCTTGAGTCTTGATTGTACTGGAGTTTTTGGGCACGTGTATCAGATTGCTTCAATTGGAAAGCATTTTGAGACCGAGTACCCATGTTGTACCCAGTTCGGCGGGGTGGTTTTGGCCGTTTTGGTAACGCAGTCGGAACAAGAATTGCAGCAGAACAACTTGCAGTAGAGCTTTGCAGCAGAGGAGACATGTTGGTATTCATTAGATAAATTATTTAAATTCTGTGTTTAAATTACATATATGGTATTTTAATTTAGGGCCCTTACAAATTCTTTCCACTGTACTTATTTAATTTCATGTCGATTTAATGATTTGTGGTGAAGTTTTGTAGATGAATCATTATTTTGCCAAGCTTTTGAAGCGTGAGGGGAAATTCTCATAGGAATCAACCCATTCTTGAAAAATATTCAAGGAGAACCCGCATGTGTTGAACTCTAAAGTCTTATCTATATCTTATTTGTGGCTTGCAGTGATTCCTTCAAGTTTCTTAAAGTTTTTATTTCTTACATCTAAATAGAAAATTTAAAATAGTTTTATTTCTCAATTTTTCACGTATTGCACTTTATTTATAAATATCTGGCTATTCCAAAGAGCTAAGTCGTGTCTTGTCAAAGAAGAGAGCTTGCCCATAATCTTTGGACTAATCTCTTGTAGATTATTTTTGTAACATGATTTGTAGTTTTTTGAGTTAACATTTGTTGTTGTAGATTGTTTCTAACCTGTTCTCTTGCAACTACTTGTGGGATTCATCATCAAAAAACTACATACAAGTTTGCATGCAGGACCTTGGGGTCGAATTTAATGACTACTTCCACCTTTAGGCCGAGTTCATTTTGGACAAGGTCATATTCTTCTTGAGGGAGGCCGAGTTCATTTTGGCCATCTCTTTCTTTTTCTTGGTTGTGGCCATAGAGGAGGCTTATCTTCTCTTCTTCTTCAAAAAAAAATCTGCATTTTGTTGAGTCTTTGTGGGCCTCAAATTGTAGAAATTTTCAGCAAGGAAAGGTCCATGGTTTGATGTCAATTTGTTAAAAATTTCCTTGGATTTTAGAGAAGACCTCATTGTCTTTTCCTTCTTGTAAGAACTAATAAAATATCTGATTTTGAGAGCGTAGGTTTTACCCATTGGTATCCCTAAGTATCCACCTTTTGGAGAGGCTTGGTGGTTTGATTTTGTTGATTTATTCTATTTTGAATGCATATCATCTAATTGGGAGATTAACACATGCATCACACTCATTTTGCATGAACTTTAATTTAATATACTACATGTTTCAAATCCATAACAAGTTCAGATTTTTTGCATGCAAGCACTTTTTACTTGATCTTATTTGGCTTGAACATAGTTCCAAATTTACTTATGCTTCACCATTAAACACATCTTACATGCATAAAGTATTTGGGCAAATTTTCTCCATAAAGTAACATTCTATTTCATGTCAAGCAAGTACATTTCAAGTTGAAGTTAATTTTCATTGTTTGGTTAATTTACTTACATGCCCCAAGCATCACTAAAACTTACTTCCAACTTAAGTTGGTTGAATAGACATTTTTAGGGACCCTCTACCTCTATTGACTCCTCATTGTGAGATCCAAATCTTTGGGCGAGGATGAGGTCTGAGGACTAGAGTTCAATTGTAACTTTGTTTTAGTGCTAGTTAATAAAATAAACCAAGAACACTATTTCATCACATTTACTTTACTTGCAAAGTTCTTAAATTTCTTGCTATCTTGATGGTTAAAAGTCTCACATGCAAATCTTATGTCAAGAAGCACTTTGGATGCAAGCATTGTAATCTCTAAATTTTGCAACAAGTTTTAGTTTAACTTTCTTGTGCTTGGAAATTGGTTTACCCTTGAAGCTTAATTACATATTGCCATTTTGATGGTCATTGATCTCACTTTCAAGTACTCTTATTTTGTTGCAAACTTAATTGCATGTTGTCATCTTGGTCTAACATTTGAGTTCTTTTTGTCATCTCATTCTCATAAGTAGATTTCTAATTGTATCATTTTGAGCAAGATAGTTTCACATGCTTTGATTTATAAACTTATTCATCTTAAAAGCATTTATAATATCTTGTGCTAACAGTTTATTGTTTCACTTTTCAGGATTACTTTGGCTTTCCATTTGAAAGCATTTCACTTCATTTTAAGCAAATACAATTTCATTTCTTTAGAGCAATTTATTTAAAGGCATTGGTTGAATGCTCATGTATTGATGGTTGTCATAATTATTTGATGTCATATTGCTCATATCACATTTGCTTATAAATCTCTAAGAGTAATCCATAACACTATAACACTCTCCTAGAAACTCACATCTTTAACTTAGTTTTCCTTTAGGGACCACCCCCCTTAGCTAACCTAGGAGATAGCTTAAATAGAGAGGGTTAGGATTAATGTGACAACCCCTTCTCTTAGTTCCCTGCCACCAACCACACCTTGTGGGGTTGAAGACTTTTCTCACTAACCTGTAGGTAGGTGTAGGCGACAGGAGTAACACGTCCTTCTGCCATATTTCCAAGCCTAGGAAGTAATGCATCAACCCCAAGTCTTTCATGTCAAACTCTGCTGCTAGGTTCCTCTTTCAGTCCTTTATGAGCCCTAATGACCTTGTCAAGTAGAGGTCATCCACATACAACACTAGGATGAGTGGTTCATCTTCTACCATCAAATAATAAAGGTTGGGATTTGCGTCAAACTTGGTGAATCCCATCTGCTTCAAGTAACTGTTAATCTGACCATTCCATGCCTTGGGAGCTTGCTTGAGCTTGTATAGAGATTTCTTTAGTCTGCACACATGCGTGCCCCTTGCATGTGTCTCTAAGCCCTCTGGCTGTTCTATATATACCTCCTCCTCTATCACCTCGTTCAAGAAAGTTGTTTTAACGTCCATCTGGTGAATTTGCCATCCCATCTATGTTGCTTGAGATATAACTGACTGGATAGAAGTATATCTGGCAACTGGGGCAAAGGTCTCCTCATAGTCGATCCTTTCTTTTTGCACATACCCCTTTGCCACGAACCTAGCCTTGTACTTCTACATGCTACCATCTGCAACGTACTTGATCGTATAGATCCATCGAAAGCCCACAACTGACCTATCCTCAGGCCTCAACACTACATCCCAGACATGATTTGTCATGATGTAGTTGTACTCTTCCACCATGGCATCTATCTACACCTAATGATGTGCGACCTCCTGATAGCTGGAAGGCTTTGCAACTTGTGCCACCAATGCTTAGTACTTGTCTGGCTGTTTGCGTTCTCTCTTGTTTGTTCTAGGAGCTCCAATAAACTCCTCTGCATCTCTCAATTTTTGACGAACTTCCTTGCTGGTTCGACCCCTAGTGGTGGGAGGATCAACGAGCTTCTCATCTTGCCTCTATTGCTCTATTTGCTGCGAACTCACTGGATATCCTGCACCTGAGGATGTGCTGGTACTGGTAACTGTACTGGATCCTTGTGACTGACCTTGCGGCGGTCCGAATTGCTACCTTGTGGCTGCCCCTGCTGTTGGACCAATGGAGCTTCTGCTAGCTCACTCTGATCACCTGCTGGCATCTTGCGAGATTTCTTGAAGGCTCTGTCCTCCATAAACTTTATGTCCCGTCTCACAATAATCTTTTTATTGTTAGGAACATAGATCCTGTATGCCTTAGAGGCTTTGCTATACTCAACGGATATCCCCTCTTTGTAGTCTGATCCAACTTGGTACACTTCTCATCTAGTACATGGCAATAAGCTATGCTACCAAAGATCCTGAAGTGACTAACTCCTGGCTTCTTCCCTAAGAAGAATTCTTTTGGTGTTATCTTCCCCAATGCCTTGTGAGGAACCCTATTCTGAATATACACAACCGTGTTACATGCCTCTGCCCATAAGAACTTGGGCAAATCTTGGTCATATAACATTGCCTTTGTAGCCCCAACTATAGACTTGTTCTTCTGCTCCGCTACCCCATTCTGCTGTGGATTGTATGGAGCTATCCACTCCCTCTTGATGTCTTCCTTTGCCAAGAAATCCGTGAAGTCACTTTTTGCATGCTCACCTCCATTATCTGAGTGAAGCACCTTGATTTTCTTCCCTGTCACATTCTCCACTAGAGCCTTAAACTCCTTGAAGCGATCGAAGACCTCATCCTTGGTCTTCAAGAAATAGATCTAGGTTTTCTTGGAATGATCATCAATGAAGGTAACGAAGTACTCGTACCCTCCAAGAGATTTGGTGGACATAGGACCACAAATGTCTGAGTGTATAAGCTATAACAGACCATCTGATTTGCTGTCACTCCTTGGGAACACTGTCATAGCATATTCCCAAGCACGCACCCTTTGCATACATCATCATGTTTCGTGCCTAATTCTGGAACACTTGTTACTGTTTCCTTGAGCATTCTTAGTGCTCCATGATGTAAATGTCCTATCCTCCTATGCCATTACTCATTCAGGTCTCTCCCACTGTTATTGCCATTTCTCATTAGTGTCATTGGAGAGTTGAACTGCAACTTGTACAATCTGTTGCTTGGTACCCTAATCTATTTCACCTTCTTCTAGTTCTGGTGTTTGATAAACACCTTCTTCCTTGTGTGAAACTTCGGCTAACCTCGAATCCTATTGCAGCAACTGATGTTACTTCTTCTATTTGTTGATTTTATTAAACATATTATTTGCTGTATGCTACAGAAAATAATGAAACAAATACACTGCAACCTTCACAAAATAAATACTACAGAAGAAATAAAAATGTTGGAAGAATAGATGCACACACACACACAAATACACAGTTATTTTTGGACTAAGTCCTCGAAAAAACCCAACTCGGGAAAACCGGTGCAACAACTGAGGGTTTTAATATTATGCAGTAGTAAATATGAGTACAAGACTATGGATGCTCAAATCTAGCAATCCATACAGAGAAATGACTAACAATAAATCTAGTGAGAAAAATCTCACTCCCACAGGCGACGGGACACTGACCTTTGCTCAAGTTGACGTGATCTTTGCTGCCTCTGCACAGTCACTGCGTCAGCCTACGCAGTACTGCATCCTCACAACTTGGAACTGCTTTCCCTCTTGCTATCTGATCAACTGCTGTCTGGAAGATGGATCCTCCTGGCCTCCGGACTCTCTCTCTAACTTCTGGCACTGAATCACTACTTCTCCCCAGCAAAATACGAAATCCCCTCTGAAGCACTGCGTTGCCTCTACGTGGCTCTGCGCTACCTCTCTGTGGCACTTACTGCCTCTCTGCAGTGCACTCACCGGAACTGGAAAATCTTCCTCCGACCTTACTATCCCTGCCCCTCTCTCACTGCTTCGAGCTCACTAGCTCTCTCTCCGGCAACTCAGTGCTGCTACTCAGGAAATCGATCTGCCAATGAAATCAAATTGCTGGTGTGTGTTCTCCAAGCCCCATCGAGTTTCTTCTTATAATCTCTCGTTGAGACATCAACGACCATGATTAAAACTTAATCGATGGCTAAGATTAACTAGAACTCGATCCAAGTCTTTTTCTAGAAGATTCTCACCATGACTTAATTAATACCCTTTAATTAATCATATTTCCTAAGTTTAGACTTAGGAAATATTAAAAACTGATTAATTATTTTAATTAAGTCATCTCTAGGTGGAATTTCCAGAAACAATTTCTGGGTTTTGGAGAATACATGTATTCTAGCCTCTCCACCAAATTTCGTGGCTAGAACACATCCGATGCTACAAAAACTAACACTCCCTCTTAGCGAGGAATGTGTTCTAGCGCTGCAACCCACTGAAGCAACACCCTGTCTTTGCACCACCTCCTATCACGTTGTTGATGTCTGGCTGTTGCTGCCCACCAGCTACTATGCAACTCTGATATACGCTACATCTGTGCTGCTGCTAGCCCTGCTGAACTGTTGCCAACACTGCATCTGCACTACAACTCCCTCTCCATCTATTGCTGCTGCAACTGCAACAACTGTAATTGAAAATCATCCAAAATACTGAATCAATTGTGATCAGTATGATGCATCTGTCTCTCAAGTCTCTGATTGTTGTTAGTATCTGCGTTGTCACTGAAGCCTCTACGCTGTTGTTGACTCTTCTCTGTGCCAACTGCACTGCTACCAACTCTGCACTGCACTACCCAATATCTGACTGCTACTAGCCACTGCATTTGTCACTCTGGCATCTGACTGCACCATTTGGCACTGATCCATCCGGCGACTGAAATACTGTGGGCTCTCGTAGCAAGGTTCTAATTCAAGAGGTGGACCTCCTCAAGAATCCTGATCATCTTGTAGCTCTCTGGGGCTACAAAACCAAATCACCCCACCTCACTCCTAGAGGTATATCAATGATCATGGCAAACTCTTTCTCTAATCTGGGGGACAACCTGTCGATCTCTACAGATGCAGCCTGTTGATCCTGCTTCTCCTCTTTGTCCTTCTTTCTTAGAGGACATTGAGTGCTGAAGTGGCCAAGCTCACCACATATGAAGCATCTGACCTTGGAAAGGTCCTTCTTTCTCCTGCGCTGATTCTGCTGCCCCTTTGATGTGAGGGTCGCATTCTCCTCTTCTTTCACTTGCTTTGACCCACTGCTGCTGCTGCTGCCACTAATGGTGCTCTTCACAAAATCTTGCCTCATCTCCTGCTGTTGCAAATCAACCCACATTCGTTCCCACTCTGGCAACTTGTCTCTGCTCAGAATACTCTGTACGAAGACCTGCCAGTCTTCGGAAACGCTGTTTAGAGCTAACCGCACCAATTCCGTAGGCTGGGTCGTTGACCCTATTGCAGACAGTTGGTCTCAAACATCCTGAATCCTAGTGAGGAAGGGGTCTATGCGCTCCCCTTTTTGCATCCTTGTACATCTCAGCATTTCCTCAAGATACATATTCTGCTGCTCGGAAGATCCTTAGTATAACGTAGCGAGAGCTTCCCACATCTGCCTGGTAGTATCTTTGCCACCTATGGGAGACACCATGTGATCTCGAACCCTATCGAGAATCAACCTCTTTGCTTTCACCATCTCCTTCTTGTAGGTTTTCATCAGATCTGGATCCGTGGGTATAGCTACCACATTATCGATGTAGGCTTTGAGATCACATTCATTTAGAAGACAAGAAATTCTTGCCTTCCAAATCACGTAGTTGGAGGCTCTGTCCAACCGATCCTAATCTCTCAGCCTTGCTGATGCCATTTCTGCAAAAAGTCATACTCCTCTTCTCCTTTGCGCAACTGCTGACTAGCTCTATGCACTCCCTGCTAGAGTGGGAAAATCTGCTCACAACTACTGCTGCTCTGCAGTGAAAAATCGAACTTCTGGACTAGAAGTTCCCTGAGGAAAGAATTCCCTCAGTGTGTGCTCTTCCTTCCTCTTGACGCTATTCTGCACTAGCAAACTACTACAAAATAACTGCATCCCAGCTGAATATCTTCTCTGAAAAGAAAATATTGCTTCTCCCTCTGCCTCTGGTAATCTTTGATCTGGAAAATTTATTTTTTGTCGACTCTCTTAGAGAAATAAACTTTTCCTCAAAAATTGACCCTCCTGGCCAAAGGGACTGCGCAGCCCCTGTGGTTTCGAACAACTGCTTAAGAGTGCTTCGAAGCTCTTTTGCTAGTCTGGAACTGAGCTCTCCGGCTTCAAGCTGTGCTCTGATACCATGTGAAAATTCGGCTAACCCCGAATCCTATTGCAGCAACTAATGTTCTTTCTTCTATTTGTTGATTTAATTAAACAAATTATTTGTTGTGTGCCACGTCAAATATCGAAAACAAATACACTGCAACCTTCACAAAATAAATATGCGGAAGAAATAAAAATGTTGGAAGAATAGATGCGCACACACACAAATACACAGTTATTTTTGGACTAAGTCCCCTGAAATCCCAACTCGGGAAAACCGGTGCAACAACTGAGGGTTTTAATATTATGCAATAGTAAATCTAAGTACGAGACTATGGATGCTCAAATCTAACAATCCATACAGAGAAATGACTAACAATAAATCTAGTGAGAAAAATCTCACTCCCACTAGCTTTCCGACAATGACCTTGGCTCAAGTTGAGCTTCTCTTTGCTGCCTTTGCGCAATCACTACATCCTCACAACTCGGAACTGCTTTCCCTCTCACTATCTGATCAATTGTTGTCTGGAAGATGGATCCTCATGGCCTCCAGACTCTCTCCGGCTTCTAGCACTGGATCACTACTTCTCCCCAGCAAAATATGAAATCCCCTCTGAAGCACTGCGCTGCCTCTTTGTGGCACTTACTGCATCTCTGCAGTGCACTCACTGGAATTGGAAAAACTTCCTTCGACCTTACTATCCCCGCTCCTCTATCACTAGCTCTCTCTCTAGCAACTTAGTGTTGCTACACAGGAAATCGATTTGCTAGTGAAATCAAACTGCTGGTGTGTGTTCTTCAAGCCCCATTGAGTTTCTTCTTTTAATCTCTCGTTGAGACATCAATAACTTAATCGATGACTACGATTAACTAGAACTCGATCCAAGTCTTTTTCTAGAAGATTCTCACCATGACTTAATTAATACTCTTTAATTAATCATATTTCCTAAGTTTAGACCAAGGATATATTAAAAATGATCAATTATTTTAATTAAGTCGTCTTTGGGTGGCATTTTCAAAAATGATTTCTGGGGTTTGGAGAATACATGTATTCTAGCCTCTCCACCACCGAATTTCGTAGCTAGAACACATCTGATGCTACAAAAACTAACACCTTACAAGGTGGACGTCATATCTCGTTTCCTGTAACTGGGATATTGAAATCATGTTCATACCTAATCCAGGGACAGGCAATACATCTGTAACACTGGTGCTTGCCCCTGACTCCCTCGAAATGTCAATGGTACCTCTCCCAACTGGAGTGCATTTAATCCTATGTTGCATGAGTTTTTGGAACGTGGGAATGTTGGGAACTTGGGTACGGGTGTCGGGAAGGGCTAGAGGCTTCCCCAAAATTTACAGGAAACGGCTAATCGGGAGCGTTAAAACTTAATATATATATAATAAAAAAATAAAAATATTTTTTTTAATTATGTAATTTATATAATAATCAAAATTAATATTGAATCAAAATATTCAAATATTAAAATCAATTTAAATATATAAATAATAAATATATAATCTCTCTTATATATAAATATATTCTCTGGGTGTCTCTCTCCGTGAGTCTCTCCCTTTTATATATATAAAATATTAAAATGTCAAGTTCATTATGACACATGACGAGTCTTTGAAACAATCTGGCTTAAAAATACAAAGGAACAATTTTACATATGTTTCTCTAGTTATTCTTAAGAGAAAAAGTAAAGCAACTCTAATGTTTAAGCATTGACTGCCACATACAATATGCAAACACAATCTTCTACGATATATATACATAAACAACAAAAGAAATACTCATCAACATGACATCCTAGATATCACCCTTACATCAAGGTGCCACACACTTCCTTAACCCATCAAGAGATTGCTCTAGTTTCTCAATTAAGGATATTGGTGTTAAGGATGTCTTTGGCCTTTCTTCCTGCGAAGGTTTCAACTTAGGCTCATGTTTTGTGGGTAGTTCAGCATATTTCTCTACAGACTTTGTATTCCCCAACCTTAGGAATGCCAGAACTCCAAAAAAAAATAGTCTTCAAAGCTCCCGAAACTTTCCCAAGCTCCCATTGCACATCCTGCTGAAAGGGGAACGTTCCCATATAGTTCCAAAGTTCCCGGAGTGTGGGAACCATTGGAACGGTTTCCCAACTCTTGGGAATGGTTCCCGTGTAACATAGATTTAATCCCATTCTCCATCGTTATCTGGAAGCCCATCTCCTCCTCATTGTAGCTAGAAAATATTCTCTAACTCCTGTCATGTGAGCTGAGGCTCCACTATTTATATACCAAACTCCTTGTGAAGCTGAGCTAGTTAGGCAAGCAAATTCGTCCTCCAATCTGGAATACAAATTTGTAGCCCCTTGAATATGAAATTTGTCTATGGCTATACTGGAGAATTTTGGAAAATTTACTGAAGACATCCTTAGTATAATTTCGTGTGCTTTTCTCTTCCACTTGACGTTGATCTGCTACTGCTGTTCTAGCTGCAAACCAACTGCGCCCAAATCTGCTCAATGAAATCTCTGATCTGCTCATTGGAACTGTTTCCCAACAACACCACTGCCTGCTCGAATTGCTACTGGGCTATTCAAACATTTCCTGCACCTGCAACTGGAAATGAAACCCTTCTACCCAACAATTTGCATTGCCTGGCTGGACCTCTGCGCAGACCCATAAATTTTGCTCAGAGACTCCATCCGAAGCTGCATAATTTCTCCTCTCACTTTTGAGCTCTTGTCCTATCTTCAACACTGTTCTGATACCGTGTGAAAATTCTTTGAAATGTAGCAACTGGAATTTATTCTTCTCTATTGATTAATTATGCGATTTATTTATAACGACAAGATAATGAATAAATCACACTGCAATTTCTTCACAATAAAAATGCTTCGGAAAATAAACTGGAAACTGAGAAATATATGCATACACACACAATAAAAATGACACCATTAATTTTGGACAATTGTCCTTGGAAGAACCCAAGAAAACCGATGTAGCAGACGAGGGTTTTATTATTATTATGCAGCAACAAAATTATGAGTACAAATATAGATGCCAAGCTGGCTATCCTTTAGCAAAATATACTGCAAAACTTATTTGGAGGAAATTCCTCCCTTCTGCCACCAAACTCGGCCCCTCTAGCCCTGCTCGCACTTCCTCCCGACAACCCACTCGCCAGAAATGCGCATTGCTTGGCCCAGATAATTCACACTGCTGCTATGGTGGCTCTGAACGGGCTGTCCTGTCTCTCTTTGTCCCTGGAAGTGATTTTCTCTACCCTCTGTGTGATCTCCTGACCTCCAACAACTGAATTGATCACTTTTCGGCACTTTACACTGGGGTTTCTGGCTGCTTGCACTGGCTGTTCAGCCTCTCTGTAGAAATAATTCGGTCTCCTTGCTACTGCTACTCTGTTGCTCCCCTCAATCTTCCTTGTCTGGCTTGAACTCCTCTTCCTATTGAATCACTACACTGGATAACTTGATTTGCACAAGGAACTCGCTCTTCTAATGTGTGATCTCCATCCCCATTGTCCTGCTCTTATAATCTCTCGTTGGTGAACCAACGACCATGATTAGATCCCCATCAATGACTAAGATCATCTCAAACTCAATTTGTGTGAGTTTCTAGAGCATTCTCACCTTTCTCAATTAATTGCTGTTAATTAATCACTTTTCCTGAGTTAAACTTAATTGAGCTGTCTCTAGGTGTTTTCTCCTGGAACATTTTTTGGGTTTTGGAGATCTTGTGTTTCTTAGCCTCTTTGACCAAAGTTGAGACTAGAACACTTGTCTGATGCTACAAAAACTAACACAGGTTTCGGATGTCCAACCAACAATGATAAGTGCCACACATTTATATGCTAACTTTTGACCATTATATACAAGAACCAACAAGTTCCAAAGGGTTGTTTTGATATAAAATATAGTCTTTTGAGGATGTTTCTGTAAATTTTATGGATGACAGTATGCTGCTTGTTAGTTGGTCTTTTGTTTGTTTATTATATTCAGTCAATGACTATGTTGATTGTTAGCTGGTCTTTGCTTGTTGACTACCTTTAGCAGGCCATAAAAACCTCAACTAGAAGACCTTTGATGCAAACATGGATGAAAAGGGTATGGTGCTGTTGAACGACAAGGTTCATGTCCAAAAGATCTGACTGATTGCTTGAAGCTAGGATATGACTATAATAAATGCTTTTCTATTTGCACTAAGTGAGAGTATGCCTTTGAACTCCTGAAGACTTTGTCCAGTGACTGTAGAAAAGCATAAATCTATTCAACCTAGGATACAGCATTAGTCAATGGTGGTAAATGGGTCTGTACTCTCCATATGGTGGGCTGGATTTAGTGATTGAACCCCAGGACAACTTGAGCGATTTTTTTTTGATGGATGTACCAATAAATAACACAGGTAGAAACCTCTAAATCATGTGAGATGTGGTTTCCTTGCATTTGAAGTTTCATAGACATTCTCCAATGTTCTTA